>WBNM01016570.1:235684-355653 GCA_013399055.1 Ramphastos sulfuratus | reverse complement strand
GACCCCAGTACTGAATCCTGGGGTACACTATTGACTGGTCACCATCCAGGTTTAAATCCATTCACTGCCACCCTTTGGGCCCAACCATCCAGCCACTTTTTTATCCAGTGCAGAGTGCACTTATCCAAGTCTTGTGCCATGAGTTTCTGAAGGAGAATGCTGGGGGAGACACTGTCAAAGGCTTTACTGAAGTCCAGATAAACAATGTCCATGGCCCTTCACCTTCCTGGGGAGTCTATCCCAGTGTTTGCGAACCCTTTCAGTGAAGATATTTCTTCTAATATCCGACCTAAACCTCTCCTTGTACAATTTGAGGCCATTTGCTCTCACCCCATCACTTGTTACTAGAGAGAAGAGACAGAGCTCCACCTCACTATAACCTCATTTCAGGGAATTGTAGAGAATGAGAAGGTCTCCCCTCAGCCTCTTTTTTTCCAAACTAAGCATCCTCAGCCACTCCTTACAAGACCTGTTCTCCAGACCCTTCACCAGCTTTGTTGCACTTCTCTAGATGTGCTCCAGGACCTCAGTGGCTTTCTTGTAGTGTGGGCCACAAAACTGAACACAGTACTGAAGGTGTAACCTCACAGAAGATGCTAGAGGAAACTATATATCAGAGTACTAAAAAATAGCAATCAAGTATGAACAATAGGCCTAATTCTTCCATTGCACTCTGAAAACTAAGGCTAGACCTTGCTGAAGTAGATGGGCTTCTACACTTGGCAGGCAAGGTGATCCTGTGCTGGGGGAATTCATTCATTCTCTGGTCTGAACTCTCAGCTTGGCTCCAGGCTTGTGCATAGGGATTTCACCTCTCAGAGGTATGCTGTGAGGATGACCGGATGCCAGCAGCTGCTATAGTGGTAGGGTATTTATAAGAAAACCAAGTGGATGATTTTTTTTTTCTCTCTGTAAGTCCTCATGGAAACAAGAAAATACATTTAGAGGCTTCTTTTGACTCATAAGCTTCAGCTGCCCCAGGGTGCATAAGGAGATACTGGATGCCTTGGTTGCCCTAGAAGGCAAAAGATAATCAATGAATGAGGGAAGTGCACAGAAATTTTTATTTTAAGAGTGTCCTATAAATAAAACCAAATACTGAACAAAGAAGTGGCTTATTTTACCTTTTCAAGGATATTTGCTATTTTTCAAATGTGATCTGATTCTGATCTTGCCTATTTTGAACTGTTGCACCTTAGGAATGCTCAAGTCTTTGACTAAAGGTTTTAACTGGCAGATGTGCCACTACTGGCAGTCTGGTGGAGCTTCACCCACTTTTTGCTTGTGATATTTGCAGCCTACTTATTGATGTTTACCTAAGGAGTGGTTTGAAAAATGTTTTGGCTTGGTCCTTTTCAGCAAAATGAATTTGTGTTGGTCCCACAAAGCCAATTTCCTTGATGAAGCTTTTGGCAGGGAAGAGGAGCTGCAGCTCACCATTTAAAGGGCTAATCTTGACATATTTATTTCTGGTGTCCTTGCTGGAGCATTTTAGAGTGAGGGCAAGCAATATTTTAAATTGTTTTTCTCCTCAGGATGGTTTGATGTCATTTTCTGTGAGAACTCTGAGGTTATAGAAACACTCTAAAATTTTGTACTTCAAGATGAAGCTCAGGTTTTTAAAATGCATCTGTGTGCTTTGGTAGTGCAGACAACTCTGCAGAGAGTTCCCAGGGAAGTTTGTTTGAAGTTGAAGCAGATGGGCACAGACACATGCTGGGGACGGACTCTGTGCTGTACCACCGAGTTGACTTTGATGTCTTTCTGACTTGTGTTGTTATTATGACTACTGTTACTGTCAAGGTAAAATGTAGGGATAGTGCAGTGAGAGGAAGACATTGATCTGATTATAGTGTCAGACTATGAAAATAAACCTTTCTCTGAGAGTAGAGTTCTGACAGTTGGGATTTTTTTAGTGCATTCTCAAAGCAGCTTTATTTTCTCACAGTTCCAAGCAAAAGGTTACATGCATGAGGCATGCACAGATATGCAAAATTAAGTACATTAACAAAACAATAATTTTCAGCCAAATATATACCTTTAAAAAATCTGCTGAGTTTCTAACTTTTTCCCTTATGATGACAGCCTATGATAGAAACTACCCTGTTGAGCACTACAGTGAGAACTATATGCTGGGTTGCCAGGCCGTCAGATCATTAAAGCTTTGGGATGTTCAAAAGACAGCTTCAACTGCGCTGGGCGCAGCTCAGCTTTGCAACGACAGCTAACTAAAGAGCCTGATTGCTCCTGGATTTATACTTCATGGTTAATTATGGTCTTCAGCAAAGCCTTTCCTACAGCATAGACATTGATAATGGCATGAGACTTATAAGAAAATCAGCTTGCAGTCACTAAGGAAGAGAAAAAAAAATGCTAATTACATATGCAACCAGTTCTGCTGGTGAGATGTGATGAGCTTTCTCTTGTCTGCTGAAATATTTGTTGCTTTTTTGGAAAAAATACTCTTGGAATACACTTTGGAGAAAAAAGATCTTGACATTTTTGAGAAGTAAAAAAGAAAAATACCATAGAGTGGGGTTTTGTTCCCCCAAACACTGAATCTGTGGTGCCTGGGATCCATATTTCTGTCATCAATCTCTGTTTCCCTCGTTTTTATAGGTGAATTTTACATGTGAATTTTGTCACTACCTGAATTACCTTGTCTTACCTTGTCTTACACTAACCTGAGTGCCCTTCTGTTGACAGGCATTGGGCAGAGAGCACTTGGGTTTGGACAACTTCCCTCTATGTTGTTCATTGAACATTGTGTAGAATATAATGTGCATTGCAAGAAATGCTGTTGCAGCTGGGATGCTTCTTATTAGCAAACAAGTGGCCTGAAGGATGGGCTGATTTTTGATCCCATGTGTCCATATCACCCCAGTCTTCAAAAAGGGCAAGAATGAGGTTCCAGGGAAATATCAACCAGTCAGCCTCACCTCCATCCCTGGAAAAATGATGGAGCGGCTCCTTCTGGAGGGCATCTCAAGGCACTTGGAAGAGAAAGTGGCTGTCAGGAGTAGTCGGGATCAGGATGGATTTACCAAGGGGAAATCATGCTTGACTAACCTGATAGCATTCTATGATGACATAACTGAATGGGTAAATTCAGGGACACCAGTGGATGTAGTCTACCTTGACCTTAGCAAGGCCTTAGGAAAGCTCAGGAAATGTGGGATGGAAGAACAGACAGTGAGGTGGATTAGGAACTGGTTACAAGACTGAGTTCAAAGGAGTGGTAATCAATGGTGCCAGGTCCAGCTGAAGACCTGTAACTAGTGGAGTTCCCCAGGGATCGGTGCTGGGTCTGGGTGCTGTTCAACATTTTCATCAATGGCATTTATGAGGGGACAGAGTCTGCTCAGCAAGTTTGCTGATGACACCAAACTGGGAGGCTTGGCTGATACAGCTGAAGGCTGTGTGGCCATCCAGCGAGGCTTGGACAGACTGGAGAGCTGGGCACAGAGGAATCAAATGAGGTTCAACAAGGACAAGTGCAGAGTCCTGCACCTGGGGAGGGATAATAAACTGCACCAGTACAGGTTGGGAGGTGATCTGCTGGAGAGCAGCCCTGTGAAGAGGGATCTGGGGATGCTGGTGGATAACAAACTATCCATGGGACAGCAATGTGCCCTTATGGCCAAGAAGGCCAACGGGTTCCTGGGGTGCATTAAGAAAAGTGTATCCAGCAGATCAAGGGAAGTTCTTCTCTCCCCTCTACTGTGCCCTGGTGAGACCTCATCTAGAATACTGCATTCAGGTTTGGGCTCCCCAGTTTAACCGGGACAGAGATCTGCTGGAGAGGGTCCAGTGGAGGGCTACAAGGATGATTAAGGGACTGGAGCACTGCCTTATGAGAAGAGGCTCAGGGTCTGGAGAAGAGAAGACTGATAGGGGATTTACTAAATGTTTATAAATATCTGAGGGCTGGGTGTCAGGAGCAGGGGGATACAGGCTCTTCTCACTTTCTCCCTGTGATAGGACAAGGAGCAATGGATGTAAGTTGCAGCACAAGAGGTTCCACTTCAACGCAAGGGGGACCTTCTTTACTGTAAGGGTCACAGAACACTGGAACAGGCTCCCCAGAGAGGCTGTGGAGTCTCCTTCTCTGGAGACATTCAAGGCCTGTTTGGATGTGTCCCTCTGTGACCTGAGCTAGATTGTATGGTCCTGCTCTGGCAGGGGAGTTGGACTCGATGATCTCTTTGTGTCCCTTCTGTGCTGGTTTGAGGCTAATTGGAATATTTTAATAGAGAAAATTATACTATAGACTGTGAAAAGGAAACAATGGTGGTGTCTACTTCACTCATAGGCTTGCTGAGATGGATAAAACTAAGAACATAAACATAGATAAGACAGTCCTCTCTTGGGCCATCTAGCAGCTTCTGGCTCTTTCTCCTCTCTCCTGAGTAATCTCACTAACCACTTTCCTTCTAACCCCCCTGGCCGATCCTCCAAGCTCACCTTGTGCGTAAGGCAAACCTTGGGGTAAGGTATAGGGGTGGGGAGAAGGTGTAAGGGTGGTTGGGAGCCCCTCCTGGGGTCTCTGATTTCTAGGAGGGGTGTTGTGTTTCTATATTACCTTTACTTTGTATATTTCTGTAAATATTCCTGTATATAGTGTATATATCTGCTTGTATATTGTGCTAAGCTGTAAATATAGCTTCATTCCTTAACTTCCAGCAGGCTGAGTTCTAGTCCGGGTCATTTTACAAACTCCCAAACCATCACTCCTTCCAACCCCTGACATCCTGTGATCCTGTGAGAAGACATTGCAATCTTGATGGCAGCCACTCTGGTATGCTTCCCACTTGTGCCTCCTCCTTCTCAGCCATACCTAGTGCTTCAGAGAAAGCTCTGTAAAACTTGTCTGTATATGCTTGTGTTGCAAGTTGCTTTGGTCAGAGAAAAGTTTTCTTTGGGCTGATTTGAATTCCCCATGAGTTGGTGTTTCATATTGGCAAACTTGGATGAAGTTTGCTTTGCTTTGTAAACTGGCACCAGGCAGACTTGGTGTTGGCTGGTGGGAGTGGATCCCAGCTGGCTCCTGCCCAGCTGCCAGCAAACACAGAGACATTGGCTTGAACAGCCCTAAAATCTAATCCTTTACTGAGGTATCGGGTATGGTAAACTATGCTTTGATGGCTGAAAATTATCTCTAGAAAGGATGTTGTCTATCAGACAATAAAGAACATTTATTTCTATTCATATTTAATAAGTGTGAGGCAAGCTTTAAACTACATCAAATCAAACATGGATTCCCTGGGTATAGTGTTAAATTGATGGTAATTTATGAATATTTTACCACTTCCTTTGTTTTGTATACTATATGGTGCCTCTTAAGATGGAGAGTAAACAAAATATTGCACCTTTTTAGAGTGATGGTGCTGGTTGGGTTACACCAAGGTGTTACTTGCACACCCCACCTTGGAGTACCCAATGTGCACTGAAGGAAGCAGAGATTTTTCACAGAGTTTTCTGTGGCTTTGGATCATCCTCTGCTCATGTTCTCTCGCTGTTTGCCATGCTGTGACTCGTGGTGTTGCCAGCTAGTTTGGGCACTGCAAACAGCAGAAACCGGGGCAATGTGCAATTGCGGGGGATCTCTCTCCCAGTGTCACACACCGCACTTGTATTGCTGCATCTGATGGAAGTAAATATCAAATTTCTCATTATATCTATGTCTGCGAGGGGCAGTGGGAAAGGGATGCTGCTTATTCTTGACCAGTTGGATTTCACATGTATTTCTCAGCAGAAATGTTCTCCTTTTGCAAGTGAAAAGAGGATATCTCAAGGAAATATGTTTGCATTGCCCTGACCGGCCATCCCAGAGGATTTGTAGCTAGCAGCACATCTAATTTCCAGCTATGAGGAGCACAACTTTGTTTTGCCAAGCTTCCCATATCTGTGCGAACTCTTTTTCTCCCAGTTCAGGTGGTCATTTTTAAGATTGGTTACAGCACTTCTGTTTCTTAAGAAAAACAATCCAACTTTGTGTTTAAATGTATGTATGTGCTCAGGTAGATACAACCAATGTGACAAGAAAATGAGAAGTGATTTTGTGATTTTTCTAGTCTTCAGGTCGTGAGGGGCAGTGCCTTCCACATACAAGATAGAATATCTGATCTGGTAAGTGCTTTAGGGGACTATATACTAAATAGGAGGTCTGGTAAATGGATTTTAACCTTTTGGAAATGCTGGGAGGCATGTGGTGGGTTTTAGGAAGTGATGCAGTGTTTGCACAGGATGTGTGGCTTTGAAGTGACAGTCTTGGAGAGGGCTAGACACTTGCTGTCATGAGGGAAGGGCTGTGCTGGGGAGCAAAGAACACCACCTTTATAGCTGAAATCACTCAACACACGTATTGATACTTTTTCTTCCTGCAGATGATTGTATTTTAGGTGTAAGTGCTCTGCTTTTCCTGCTGCTTTGTCTCTCCTGTGGTTATGGAAATAGTACTTTCTATTCGAGAAGAGCACAGAAAGCCGGTGATTCCCAGGTTGAGGAATAGACCACAGTCTGTGAGAGCTGTAACTGTTTTCAAGTGAGAGATGATCAAATACACCAGATGATGTAACTTGATTTTACAGAGCATATCGCAAAAAACTATTTGATCTCCACACACTTGGCAACATAAGCATTGGAAGCAGTGCTCTGGTTGAATTCAGCAGCAAGGCAGACTCATGTCAGAAAATGCAAACCAGGAAGCTGGAGCATGATGTGATACCTGCATTGCTGCTCTGCAGGCCTGCCTTGATGGAATGGATACCAGCCAGCTCATGTCATCACAAGGGGCCAGAAACAGTCACAACCCCCACCATGCAATCCCTGCCCTCTAGGTTTACACACAGCCACAGGGCATTTTTGTAGAACTCAATAATGGCTGAACTCCATCAGTGGTGGTTTTTTGGTCCACTAAGGGATTGTGAAGATGTTTCGTTTACATGGTTGTACACTTTAGTAATTGAGCTTACCCTCTATGCGGTGTCTGAGCATTACAAACTCATCTTTCACTACATCTACATCAAGGAGAGTTTCTGCAGACAGGGGACAGTATTACTCTGCACCAACAATCTGCTTGCCTTGTATTTTCATATTAATTGGTAACAAGCCCTTCTGATGAAGGCTTTTGAAAACAGTAGTAGTAAACCAGAAATTTACAAAATTGCAGAAGATGCATTCAGCAGGGGTGCTGTTGGCAAGCTCTTCTACTTGCTTCTAGGGTTTGTCCTGGACCAGGAAGGAGAACAGGGCTTCAAAGAAAGTCAGTTCATTCCCTGTCCAAGGCTAGTGTTGAGTTTCTGGGTGGAGCTGTACATAAAGGACAAGCAGGGCTATTTGCATGAGCTTTTGCTCACCAGCTGTGAGGAACATTACGTCAATCCTTTATGCTGGATTTTTTCCTTTCTGTGGTTGAGTAATTTTGTGGACAGACATAAATTTGAAGGGGTAAGGAACCGGTCTGCTTCTTTGTCATGAGTTGAGCAAAGTATCATGGGGCTTGAAGTTCGTATTGTCATGTGAGAGGCTTCCTGTTCCAGTTGCTGCTTTTGGTTTCCAGGTTTGAGGTGTTGGTCTTTTCCACTGGGCTGGCTAAGGGTTGGGAGGTTGGGTACAGATTGCTGACTTCTGCTGCTGCTTCTCCATTTTGCTGCTCTTTCCTGCAAATAGGCTAGGGTAATTGTGCATTGTATTGTCTTATTTCTAGTAAAGCTCTTTATCTCAACCCAGAATTTGCTTTTCTATGTTACTTTCCCTGACTTCTGTGCTGGGGGAGAGTGGCTTGTGACAGCAGGCTGTGTTAGCCCAGGACACTCTTACACATAAAAGCTGGAAATACTGAGTCTGCATGAGACTGTATTTAGTGTATGCATCCTGGGGAGCTGATGAACTGAATCACACAAGAGGACAGCAGCCCTCCCCAGTAGTTTTTGCAAGGCCAGAGACCAGGCATGGGTCCTTAATCCTCACCAACCTTTGCCAGTGACGCTTTGGAGGGACTTGCTGTTACCGAGGTTAATTACATTGTTTGACCTGGAGCGTTCTGAACTATCCCTGGCAAGGCAAAATTAGAGGGATTTGACTTGTAATCAGTAAGGGAAAATAGTCGAGCTTATTTTAGAGTTAGGGTACAATATAATTTATCATATTTTAAGTCTGTAACAAAAATGGTGGTGGGCTTCCAAAGAAGATTTTGATCTCATCTAGCAGATTACAGTTCCCACTGAGGGGGTAGGAAATATGAGATAAAATGCTGAGATGAAATGACTTTCCCCTCTCTCTCCATGTAAATCATTTACATTTAAGCTCAAATGCAAACCTAGATTTCACAGCTGGTTTTTAGCATAGACTAACCCAAAATCTTGGATCCAAAGTTCGACAGTGTTCAAAGTGCAGTGAATTATATCATAGCTTACTTTCCTTTCTGGTGTAGATGAGGTAAAAGTAAAGGTCTCAGAGAGAGCTCAGCATAAAATGAAGAAAGGTCCACAGAAATTCTGCAATTCAGTGGAACATATATTTATTCCTTCCATTTCTGGAAATCTAGATGAAAGTCATGGAAAGCAGAGGGATTGTCCCAATGAAACCAGCAGTATTTGTAATAAAACCAAAACTCTTCAGGTTTTAAAGAAAACCATTCAGAGTTTGTCCACAGTCTGCAGAGGTTTTCCTCCTTTCTTACACTACAGATATATTTCTGCTAAAATGTTATGTGTTTAACATTGACTTCCCTTAAAAAGACTTTAAGGCTACAGCTTTTTTCCCACAGCGATCAATTTCTAAGAAGAGCTGTATGTGAAATATTTGGACTAAAAAGATTGTTAAAGTGTTTGAGCAGTGCCAGAACTAAGCACATGATACCTTTTGGAATGGTAACAATAATGGGCTCACTACAAGGCATGCTTCTTGTTTGCTTATTTATCAATTTGGTGCTGCTGAGCAAAGGACTGTGCTGGAGCAAGGATTTTGCTGAAAACCTGGGGGAATGGAGTCACTCCCTGGCCAGGGTGAGGAGTGATTGCAGACGTGGGACTGATGGCCACTGCATGAAAGAAATTAGACTAAGTAGCCTCACACAGCTTCTATGGAGGCACTGATGTGTAGTGCGTCCTTAAACCAGAAATGTCGCATCTCTAGAGTTGTGAAAGCTGTTGTCCTTATTATGCTTCCCTTCATGTAAAGTTTAGGAGAAGTCATAAGACTTCTTGGAGGGAGGCAAAAATGTGGATATTTTCAGTGGGAAACCTTTGGCTTCAGATTTTATTTGCTCTACTACTCTTGAGGGTACACAGTAAATCTTCCCTAGTTATTTTCTCTTCAGACGATGCACTAGAGTGATATGTTATAGCTTATCCTGGTGCAACTAATAACTTCAATTTACTTTTTTTTATAAGCCTACTAATTTTTGTGGCTTTCAAGAACTGTTTATGAACTCAGGAACAGCTGTGTGATGAAAAGGAAAAAAAGAAAAAACAAATCTAAACAAACCCAAGAATGGTATCTTACAAATATCTGCAGTGAGCAAGCAGACAGATCAATGCATTCGTATCACACAAGGCAGTGAGATCCTTCACAGCTGATCCCCTTCACAGCTGATCCCCTATCAGCTGCCACTGCTATTGGACAACATTGCTGTCTACACAATTGTTCAGCTCCAGGAGCAAAGATGTACTGTAAACATTCCCAAAATGCTGCTTGTGGTGGGCTCAATAGCAGCTGAGACAACATGTGGAGGCTGTATAGCAAAGCTAATTTTCAGTGTGATGAGATGTATACATGGGGATTCACCTCACTCTTGACTTGCTGACATGCAATGAGCTATTCTTTGAATTTTGACTATATTTTTGAGGAACAGGAGGTTTTTCTGGACTTTAGTTGGCATCTGTGATCCTCAGAATAACTGGAGAATAACTGGACAACTTAACACATCTGAGCACAGGTGCAGAGGACAGTGGAACTGTCTAGGTGAGCAGGTTGTTCTGTCAAGCTGGCCCAAACTTAGGCCACAAGTTTTGTAGGTGACCAGTGTGACCTGGGTGGTACTTTGTGTCCTCTAGTTCAGATTTGAGATTTTTGCTCCAAGACCCTTGAGCAAAATAAAGAGATGAAATATGGCTTCTTTTTGCTTAAAAGGGCCCAAAGGTCTTGGAGGAAAATTCAGTTACTTGACAAACTTGGCAAGGAGAGCCCTCAGCTGGTGGCTGGCTTCTGTCCAAGCTCTCTCCCTTACAGGGACAGGCAGGATGATTTAGCAGATATTGTTACAGAAGAATGGGACAACATGTTCATGAATATCCTAGTGACCAAAGAGCTTGATGGCTAAATAATTGGGAGCAAAAAGGTGTTTGGTACTTGCTTTTTCTTCCTGCTGAGCGAAGGAATGTGTTTGACTCCATTCTGAAACCAACACTGGTTCAAAGTCACTTTGAAAAGCGGCAATGGAAAATATTGAAATGGTCCATGAATGTTTGAACATGATTTCTTTCAAAGGAACACAAGATTTCTCCTCAGTTCATGGATATACACCATGACTGATTTATCAACAGCTTCTTGAATTTTCCATATTTCTTCAGCTTTTTTCTTACTGCTTTAACTTTTTAACCTTCTTATCACCCCTAGCTACATGTGTTTTGGATGATTTTAAATGAACTTTCAACACCACTCCTTTTCATGCAAAAGCATTGCTGTTATTTTAGCAACCTAGAAGACACATAGTTATTACTGCTGTAACACAGCAATGGAAAAATCTTACTTTACTTGAACCCTTCTCTCTGTTTGTTTTTACTATCACTTTTAAGTCTTCTTGGCATTTCAGGATCTCTGAAAACTTTCTGATATGGTACATAAATGAGTTTTCCAGTTACTTTCAAGTTGAGTTAGTAGCTCAAGTTAGTGATAGGAAACGCAAGAAGTGGCAAAGGGAAGAGACTGGTGCCTGCTCTTCTTACTCTTCACAACTAGTCTGTTAGGTTCTGCCTTCAGCTTTGCAACATGTTTTGTTGTAGCACGACAGTGCTGCACTAAGCAAGCCCATTTGTTGGTGTGGATATGCCTGATGGTATTTTAAATGAATCCTGAGTTTTATGTTGAGTTTGTACCATGGTTTAAATTCATTATCCCTTCTTTAAGAGTATTCCATGTGGTTTCCATTCACTGTTGCTTATAAGATGTGAGGGACTATAATGAAGGAGAATCTTGGAATATCAAAAGAAGGTTAACACAAGGATTAAGCATTTTCTTGTTTGCAGAGAAATAATAAAATCATTCTGACTGAGAGTACTGAAACAAAATTACAGGATGCAAATTGCATGTTCTAAATGTCTAGCCTCACTTCTAACTTGTGTATAGAGGAATCATGTGGTTATCCTGCTCTGAAGTCTCAAACAGCTGAAAATTGCTGCTGCAAGGGGGTCCATAGCTGTCCTGCTCAGCTAATGCTAAGGCTGTGTACTGTGAGTGGTAAGGGGAAAGAATTATTTATGGGAGAGGTATAACAATCAGATTCTGAGACTGCATATTTAAGGTCTGCTGTTCAGCTTTTCAGGGCATTTTAGACAAATAATGTCAGGTTTGATTTAGCAGAGCTGATCCTGCCTTGAGGAGGAGTAGGGAGTAACTGACCTTGTAGAATCTCTTCTCACTCTCCTTTCTACAATACTGTTATAATTGTGGTCCTCTGGAACCCAAAACTGTGCAGCATTTTGGATCAAAGTCAGCCTGGGAAAAGTTTGCTAAAGGCAAAACAGGTTCAGCCAAGTACTAGAGATGGGTTTGCAAAAGTTATTGAAGTGTTATTATTTGGCATCATGAACTTGAGATGTTAATCGTAAGAAATGTACTTGAAAAACTTGGCCTTTTTTATCTTTCCTGGCCAACAATGGCTTGAGGACATATAAGAAAAATAAATCCCTAAAGCCCTTTACTTCCCTCCTCTGTTGCAGGTGCAGTAGGGTAACAGATCAACAATGTAATGCGTACTTACAGCCTCCCTTCACTTCACACTGGCTGTAGGTGTTCCCTTGTGTTACACACAGAGGGCAACCCTTTCTGCCACCTTTCTGATTCTACCAGAGCTATGCCAATTAAAGAGACTTTTCTGCAATTAAAGAGTGACATTTCTGCTGACTGCCGTTAAAATCACCTCTCCTTTAAAGTCAGAAACTGCATCTCAGAGTGATGAACAAAAGTGTTACTGAAGAAAATGTCTCCTGAAGTGTTGAATATAAAATTGTTTAATGGTAAATAACAGTCTGCAAAGGTATAGTGGGAAAATGGGCTAAGAGGAGAAATCGCATTAATGTACTATGGTTTTTTGCTCTTTGCAGTTAGAGGAACTGATAATGCAGTATTAGTAGGGAGGGTAAGAAGACTCAGAGAAGGCACAGACACCAGGAACAAAAAAAGCCAATGGGTTTCAGAAAAACACTCTTTCTTTTACTCTGTAGTTCTGGTTATTGTTTGTTGGCTTTTTAAAGAAACAACAGTTTCTCTCTTTTATCTCCTGTCTTCCTTCTTTTTCATTTTCTTTCTTAGGTATCTCATTAGTGTCTGCTATGGAATTGTGCAAGATCAAATGTTAGCCTGCACTGATTAATACCTATCTATGAAAATTATATAATTCATCCCAGCACCAAATCAGGTTAGTGCAGAAATAACACTTTACACCTTTGAACTGCCAATCATGCAGCAAACAGCAGCCGCTAGCACTGTGTGCCAGGCCATGGTTTTGCCAGTACAGTCAGGAAGACATAGCACCAAGTTTTGGAATGTAGCAATGTGTCAAAGCTCATGTCTGAAAGTGTTCTTGCAGCCACACTTAATCTTATATCACGTTGCAAGTCCAGTTTACTAACTGAATCAATTGCACTTGGAATCTCCTTTTTCATGGTGACAAAGGTGGAAAATGTTGTGGGGTTTTTCATTTGCATCTGAAACTCATTAGAATAAAGCAGTGACTAGATGTGCTGGTTTGAGGCTAACTGGAATATTTTAATGAGAGAAATTAGATCATTGGTTGTGAAAAGAAAATAATGAAGTTTATATCATTCATTGGTTTGCTGAGAAGGATAAAAAGCCAAAATTATAAACAATCACTGTCACTTGCAGCTGAGTCACTTCCTCTTAACTCTGCTCTAATCTCTCTCCTCTAATCTTGGTTAACACATAACAGCGTAAGCTTTGCTGGTTCTTTTGTTTGTCTGGCTGGGAATGGAGATAGGGAGAAAAGGGGGGTAGCTTTGAGGCCTTCTGGGCAGTTTTTCTTTGTCCATGAGGGAGTTTGGATTTCTGTATTATTTCTATTTTGTATATAATTGTAAATACTTGTAAATATTGTGTGTATATGCTTGTAAATTTTGATTTGCTGTAAATATAGCTTCATCTTACTTCCAAGCCATCTGAGCAAGTCTGATAAATTCTGATAGTAGTGGGGGGGAAAGTTCCTAACCCATCACACTAGGTGTTGTAAGAAAAGAGAGTGTGGTTTCTGAGGCAGGCCCACATTGTTCCTTTGTCAATGGCCAAGTGCTTTCAGCTCAAGAGATTGGCTCTATATCAGTGTTTACAAATGAGGATCATGATCCTCCATCCAAGCTCCATTCACTTGAGATATTGCTCTGTTTTCAAACTATTCTTTTCTGATGAATTTACCATTACTTCAGGAGATTGAAGACCCATAGATATATTGGGTCAGAACGGGCTAAATTATCCCCATTTCTGACAGTTTGGTGCTAAACTGGGCAATTTCATGTCAGAAATTCAGAGGTCAGTCTTAATTTTTCTAGCTATCCATTCAATTTGTGATTTTTCCTGGCCAGCACAAGGACATAGCAGGAAGACTTTTCACTTACAGATGTGTAATCCCATTAAATGACAGGCCAGATTTTCAGCTGCAGCTGTCAGGAACATTGCATTCAGGGGAAAGTCGTATTTGCAGCAGCATAGGGTGCATTTTAGGCTGACTTATTGGAGTGTTCATCCTATAATGTTAGATGCAGGGGCCATGACTGTGGTAGTTAGTGCCTTCAAAACAGTCCATTCAGTGAATGGGGGATCTGCCAACATTCAGCTCTTTTAATAATTCATGGCTCTACTGATAATTGCTATTTCAGTATTTCTGTCTCATTTATTCTACAAGAAAGGCTGTCAGGGCTGCAGCTTGATTTTTCTTATTTAGACAAAAAAAGGTTTGCTGGTTACACAACATCCCTAGGGAATCCCTCAAACCAGACAGGGATGCTCATTATTTTCTACTGGCCATGACCACTGGTCTGTGTTAAGACAATTTATTGTTTCTACATTTACTGTCAGAGAAGGGTGAGTTTGTTTTGTCTTATTTTAAACCTCCTTGAAGCCTGTGCATAAACATTCACATGTTGCTTGGTGGTACCTAAAATAAGAATTGAACCTTTTGGTACATAATGGGGATAAGATGGAAAGACTGCACCTGATATCCAAAACTCCTGGAGGTGATGTAAACTGTAGAGCAAAATGTGTAGGAGTCGTCTCCCAAACTGGGAGTCTAGTTGCAGCTGAGGAATTAAAGAGAAAATAAGAGAAGTATTTTATGCAGCAGTAATCCAGGGAAACAACATTTTTTGTGTGGCCACAAGAGCACATTGCTGGCTCATAGTCAACCTCCCATCCACTAGGACCCCCAGATCCTTTTCCCCTTTGCTGCCTTCCAACAGGTCAGTCCCCAGCCTATACTGATACTTGGGGTTGTTCTTTCCTAGATGCAAGACTCTACACTTGCATCTAGTAAGTTGTTGAATTTCATTTCTTCCTGCCCAGCCCTCCAGCCTGTCCAAGTTTTGCTGAATGGTGGCACAGCCTTCTGGTGTGGGAGCCACTCCACGCATTTTAGTGTCAGCAATGCACTCTGTGCTTCTTGGCCTTTTAGCTAAGATCAAGTGTAGTATTATTGACTCAACCACTTTCTGAGCATACATTTGTTTACTTTCAGATCTGGGGAGAACCCAGCTTTACATGTGTGTTTTGCAGGTCTTCTCTACAAGGAAGGATCCTTTCAGTTAGAGCTGCTTTACAGTGGGCTTACATTTTGGTGCTTTTGGTCTGGTCAAAGGGCATTTATTGCAATAAAAAACATGACACAAGTGCTGTTTTGTGAGGTACCCATCAGATCCTTAGTGCAGAAAGTAGAAGGAAGCTGATGGATTTGGGATGCTCAGGAGTAAAAACCAGTGACGTATTTAAGACACAGTGGAGACAGGAGAAAAGAGAGAGATAGCAAGAACAAGTCTAGTTCCTCAGTGCTAATCTTCCTCAGAATGTGTAAATGAGTTAAAGCGAAATTCAACCACTTGAAAAGGAAGTTTCAAGTAGGATTACCAAAGGCTGTTCAGGAGGCAGATGAAAGGAAGTGAGAACTGGCAGAGCAACGCCCCAGTCCACGCTCCAGTCAAGGGGATGCTAATGTGGCTTTCAGCTATTCAAAGCAAAAAATGTGATAGATGAGGGGGCTGTATCCCCTGGTGAGGGATCTTCATGAGAAAGGGAAAACAGCTTTATACTATGCATTAAACCTACCATTCTATGCAATGTATTCAAGCAAAATGCATAAAGAAAAGAAGCTGGAAATTAGAATATGCAGTCAGAAAGAGCAAAGAACAGGTCAAATCTATTTTTAGTTTCCATAAAATTATGGTTCTATGTAGTGGAAGAAAAGGTGGTAAATTCGTTCCTGCCATCAGGCAGAGATGAAGGAAAGCTCGAACTTTTCTCTCTTACTTCTCATTTTCTGACTAAAATCTACCTTTTCTTCCTCTTCTTTCCCCCATATTTGTCCATTCCAGGTCTAACAAATTAGTATCTGTTGGCATTTAGTTATATGCTAACAGTGTTTTCTTTACTATTTATAAGAAAAGGTGGAAATGGCCCTTAGTGCAGATAGCTTACACTCTGTAGGGCAGGCAGCACAAGACACAGCACACACAAGGAGCTAATTCCTTCTCCTGGTACTTGTCATTGAGTGCTTTGGTTGGTTATTGCAGGTGTCAGAAAATACGGGTATTTTTAAGTGGAGTAAGGTTCAGACTGACACAAAAATGTCAGTGAGGAGGGCATATAGCAGGAAATGAATGTGACTCTGAAATATCCATAGGGTATTTAGCAGAGGGGATGGGAAGGAGGAGTATGCTAGACAGGACTGCTGCTGCACTGGATACATACCTCTCAGGGGCTAGAAGAGATGAGGTGGCTTCAGGACTCCTTACTTTTTGCTTTTGTGGAATCATCTCTCAGCACTATACTGCTATATTTCACTTTTCAACATATTAACTACCATTTTTGTGAATTTTAATACAAGAACATCTCTTTGTATGACTCAAATGCCTGTCTCCTAAAGACTGTCAAAATCTAATTAAGAATAATTACCCTATCAAATGTCTGCATCATTCTTTCCTATTTGGTTTGCAAGGCTCAAATATTTCTGTTGAAAGACATGTAAAATGATCTAGGTTATTGATATTTACCATTAAAAACTTTACTGTGATCTTCTGAATACAGAATGTCTGCAGTCAAAATCTATAGCCATAGCTGGCTTAGCAACCCTACTATTAGTACCACTGTCAGCATTACAGAAACATTTACATGCCCTTCCTATGGGGACTAGCATGTCAGGCACCACAAATAAACTCTGGTGAGGAGATACCTGCAGCCCTTGTGTGTGTGTACAGCACTGGTTTCAGCCTCTGGCTCTGGCACTGGCAGCTCAAATGAGGCAAATCCCCTCTGCGTTTGGGCAAGGCAAGCAGGGAGTGCAGAGCCCACAACAGCACAGGGCTACTTATTCCCGGTTTTGGTGTTTGTTTTTTTTTTTTTTTAGTTCTTGCTGAGCCCCTGAGTCTTTTTGTTCAAATGCATCTGGGTCAGCTTCTACTCTCAATTAGATATTGGTTCAGTTTTTGCTTTAAGCGGGTTTTCATAAGAACAGCTGAGGGCAGAAACTGGCCCTGGAAAGCTGCTGGAAGAAAGAGTATTTACAAAACTTGTGTGTTACATAAGCAGAGGGGGCAAAAAGGACAGTAATCACAGGAACAACTCTCCCCTGTCTTGTTGAAACAGTTTTTTTCTAGGGCAATAGCATTACTTGTTATATGGCAAATTCGGCTGCTTTGTTGTTTTAATAGGTTTATAAATTGACTTTGTTATTAGCAGTGACTTCACTATTGCAATGTTAAATGGCAGGAAATTGGCCTGCTGTGTTGCAGCCACCTCTTAGTATGAGTACCTTTCCCCTCTTTTCTAAGAGACTGGCTTTTGAAAACCCAGGAACAAGGACAAGTTCAGTTTAAAAGCTAAATTAGAGCAATTGATCATTTCATTCTGGTGATCAGAGACTCCCAGGGGAAAAATCTGAAACATCTGTAATAGCCAGACTTGCAGAATAACGGTAAGTGCAAATCTGCGATGTTTGAAAACTTATTTTTCGTCTCACTGGCAGGTAGAATGTCATAATAGTGCATTAAAAAAATGTTCAAAAATATCTTCAGGTCAAACTAAAATGGAGTTTCTTGATTCAATTGTAAGATTTTTTTTTTTTTTAATAAAAGAAAATGGACATTTCTAAGTGAAAAGCCACACAAAATTGAAAGACAAATCGAAATCTTTAAGAACATTGGTGAAGATGTTCAGACTACTCAGCAAAGATTTTTGCTTTTATTTTCAATATGGGACTTGGCACTATAGGCATGCTTCTGTGATATGATTTGAACTACCTTAACTCTTCACAAATCAGATGACTTGCCAGACACTGGAATGGGCTGACCAACCCTGGATGTGCTTAAAAGTTGTTTGGATGTGGTGCTTGGGTATATGGTTTAGGGTGAATCTTGTAGAGTAGGGATATTGGTTGGACATGGTGATCCTGAGGGTCTTTTCCAATCTGAATCTTTCTGTGATTCTGTGAAATATCTTGTTTCCTGAAGGTGTTTCCTATAGTCCAGCAGAGATTACTGATTCACTTTATTATTATCAGTTATTAGTTCTTGAAAGGCAGTAGTTGCATCTGTGAACAGAGATGCTCTGCTTAGGTAGAATCTTGAAGAATTTGTTTAGACAAAGTTACACCATAGAGTTACCCTGCTGGGGAAAAAAAAAAAAAAAAATTGGATTGGGCTGCCCAGGGGGGTTGTGGAGGGGCTGTCCCTGGAGGGGTTCAAGAAAAGACTGGATGAGGCACTTAGTTCCATGGTCTAGTTGATTGGATAAGGCTGGGTGATAGGTTGGCGTGGACGATCTTGGAGGTCTCTTCCAACCTGGCTGATTCTATGAAAAGAGACAGGCATTCACTGAGCTCATGGATCTGCTTAGCAGCATTATGAGAGCAACTGAGGTGGTGTAGAGGCAAGTGTAGGGAAGGGTTGGACTGCTTTTGACGGACAGTGCTTTGCTCTGATCAGGTAAAACAGTGCTCTCAGTGCTCTCTGCCCTGCTCATACTGTTATCTCGGTGCTCTTCTCTTGTCCTCATTGTGCTATATTTTGGCTGAGACATAGACGTAAAATGGAGAAAAAAGATCATCTGCATTCACAAACACCACCCCCACCCCCCCTCACTCCCCCAGTACCAGCTGGGTATTGGCAGGTGTTAACTGATGTTTGGTATCTTGTTAATTCCTCAGACATAGGAATCTCTAGATTTATCTTGTGTTTAGCACTTGACTATTTCTGAGTGGAAGAAATTAATCAGAATCACATTTACAAGGTGATCAAAACTACAAGCACATGAAAATGTCATTCTGCTGAATCTGAAGGAGATGCTAATCCTTTCTGATCATGAGTAGCTGGGTTGACACCTGACCTGAAAATTTCCACAGCAGTTTCTTGGGGAAACACACGAAAATGTGCTTCTCTGTGAGAGATACATTATAGCAAGGACAGTGGTAAGGTCGATCTAGAAAACTGTGAGCTGAAAGCTCCTCAGGCAAGAAATATATTGCAGAAAAGTTAAGTGCAAACTTCAATGAAAATATCAGCAGAACAATTACAAAGCAAAAGTAGTTAGGAAATCTTCCACAATCTGAAATTGTGACTAATGCATCATTCTGGTATTCAAGACAAGAAACCCCAGCTTCATATTTATTATATTTTCCTTCACACGTGGTTTTCATAGTTTCTGGAATGAAAATACAAAGGCAATCCTATAAACCCCACTATATTTAAAGTTAATCACATGTAAATTCCAGTATAGATGGTTTGCCAATAATTAAAAAAAAAAAAATCACATTCTGCTCATCTTTACTTTTGTCTTCTTTTTGTATTACTTTTGCTTTCTTGCACATTTTTTGGTTTTAAACCAGTTCCCAATAAATGACACGTCATCATACTGAAAATGCACATGATTTCAGCTGACACTAACAATCTCAGACTCCATAGCACTAAGACAAGAACAAAACTAGGAATAATGCTTACCTCTTTGCTGAGCAAGCCTGTGACTCCTGTGTTAGGTATGCACAACTGCTACCAGAGTGGTACACATTTCAGCGTTAATAATGAGCTCAAACACTTTGTAGCATCTTGTGTTTGAAATCATGTTCCAGAGGCTTTTGTAATCTAAGGTGGCATCTTCCACAAGAAAAACTTCAGCAAGTCTTTGTGTTGAAACAAATTGATAACGTAACCTGAGTGCTTTCTAATGACTGACACCAGAGGACAAAGAAATCACAGTTTGAATTTCTTAGGCACTTTTTCTCCACAGAAAACTCTTTTTGCCTCTCTGCTGCTCCTTCAGAGGCTTGTAACTTTTAAACTCATTGGCCAATTCCAACAAAAGTTTGCAAGAAAGAAAAGGAGAAGTGTCGCAAATTATCTCGACACAAATTTAATGAAACTAAGCAAATGAAAGTAAGTGACTTATAATAGATGAGTCCACCCCTAATACAAGATTCCACTAAAGACTTTTACTAGACGCTCAAAATCCTATTTTGGCAAGCTTGATCAATGTAGCTGGGGAAAAGGCTCCACTGATATCTCCATCAATCTGCCACAAGATACAAATCGATATGAAACAAAACTTTATTGGGTCTTGAAACAGTCAGGTCCTGAAAACATTTTGCAAGTCTTGCGGGTTTTTTCCCCCTCTTTTTGCCTCTTCTTTTAAGCAGGTAATCTTATTCTATTTTTAGGAGTTGTGGTTTGGAATGTTTTGTGATTAAAATCTGCCAAGGTTTCCATCCAACAAGCTTTGCAGTAAATACGCTCCCATTAGAATTAATTTACTAAATTAAATCACCTCTGTAGCAAGCAAGGCTTTCACAGCCATGGACTGTCCATCTGAAATGCGAAATGCAGCCATATGGTCATTATAGTGTGGTGCAAGTTTCAAGAGAAAAAATATTTACTAAGGAGGAGGGAAATTACAACATTTCTCTGAATTAAAAGAAATCTGTGTAAATAAAGATACCCTCTGCTTCCATAACCCAATTATAGCATTGATGTATGTGATCTGAAAGTTATATGCTGTGAAAATAACAAGCTGTTAGAGATAGGCAACTGACTGGCTCTCCATGATTTCAGACACAAGTAGGATAATTACATTCTCCAACATAGATCTTAATTTGAATGGTTCCAGAAGAAAAGCCTTTATTTCTATAAAACTGTTTTAATCCTAGGGTACTAAATAAACAAAGCTTGTGAGGAAAAGATAGCAACAGCTTCACTGGGTGAAAATGGATCTGCAGAAGAAGGACTGAGACCTGTTCTTTGAGACATATGTTCTTGTGACTCAAAGCATGGTCCAAGAGACAGTGCCTGGCCTGTTTTCTCATGTGGCCGGGAGCAACAGTTTTTGCACTGGTAGAATCCACATGGTATGAATAAGATTTCAGGAAGAATGATCTGTATCATGTTGCCCAACACCACCTTACAAGGAGAAAACATTGTGATAGAAGGCATACGTGTGGTTTTTGCCAGGCTATCTGGCATAAAGCTCAGTCACAGCAGCATCACCAGGAAGCTTTGTGGTTTTGGACCCACTGATGTCCTGTGTGCCCATAGGTAAACATCAGGCCCAATTGCAGTGGGTTGTTTCTGTGCAAAAATACCCATGCAGAGCCAATAAACACATTAACTCTGATTTTAACAAATTGCCACTATCAGCTGTCCGTGTTTGAGGCAAAGAAAATATTTCCTTTGAGATTTTTGTGTTTACACCCTAGAAGTGTGGGCCAAGTGCTGTGGTTATTTTGTTAAAAAATCCTTTTAGTGGAAAGCAGAAATTGTTGCAAGCATCCCCAAACAAGCTAACCTGAAAAGAGTCATGTAAATAATGGCATTTCTGGTTTCTAGTGCATTTATGAGTTGCCTGCAATCTTGCAGAGGGGCCAGCTCCCTGACGCCACATATCTGGCAACAGATAGCTTGAAGATTGCCACAGTTCAGACAGATTTTGTTGAAGCTGAACACCGAGCTCAAAATTTGGTAATGAAAAGAAATGGGCTAATTTTCTATGCAATTTATTTATTTTAGCATTATTTCTTTAGGATAAGGGACTAAAAATGAAGCAATTTTAATATACTGCTACTATACTTTGTGTGCACACATACTCAGACACACAGGCAATGGAGAAAGTGAGGGGTAAGCAAAAGTACTGTCACTGAAAATTAGGAGGATATTCTGATTTTTACCAGAGTGCAGTGCTCGTATGGGAATTCAGTCTGTCAGGCTGTATTTCAGGCTTAGTGGTTTGGACCTGCCAGCTTGTGAAGGATGAAGAGAGTCTTTTAAATGGAAGAATATTAGTTTGTGTTATTACTATCAGACACCACAGTAAAGCTGAGAAAGTATCTTCTGTAGGCTTATTCAATTTTTGTAGTAATTTTGTAGACAGATTCATGTAAGCATTTTTGAGCTACTGTTTTATTTGCAGGACAGAGTAAGATTGGGTATTTTCTGACTGGCAAAGAAAGCCTTGAGAAATTAAGTGCACCAAACAGACATTTTCTGAGCATTGTTGATACTGCCAAGTTATACTGTTTAGTGAGCAAGCTGAAAGTTCAACATGTCCCCTGAGTTTTTTCCAAAGCTCCTTTAAAGCACCATCTTTCTGTTTCTATTCCCCAGTGAAGACTGGCTGTGAAGCTAATGTATGACAAATTTGGGAATGACTCATCAGCTGTTTGCTATTGTGCATATATTGTATATTCATTACCCTCGCTGTACAAGCAGTCTCCAGATCTAGCATGCAGTTGTGAGTCAAGCTGGTATTTTGAAATGAGGGAGTTCTGTGGAGAAAATGAGTGTGCTGGCGGCACTGTATATTGACAAAAGGCAGTTCAGAAGAGAAGCTCCTGTATAATCGGTTTGCCACTGCTTGAACTCAGGAGAAAAAAGCATCCCAAGAACCTAATAAGAATATTCAATTCATAAGTTTTATAGACAGGAATGACTCAGGATGAATGTTCAAGCCTCAAAAGCACAGGTTAAGCTCACTTATTTGAAAAAAATATAATTGTAATTCAAATTAAAATAATAATTTGAATAAATACTCCAAGGTGGCTGTCTGTTCAAGCACTAAGGTGGGACTTGCAGCTGCCTGAACCTCTCTATGTAGGATATGACCTTCTGTCTCCTCTGAGTATTTTGCTTCTTCCTTATGCGGAAAACCACTTGAGAGATACCATAACTGTAGCAGAGAGTACTGGTTTGGTTGGTTTGCTCTGTGACAGGCAAGACCTTATTGGCAGGAGGGGGAGACCTCTTTCCCTTGGAGAGTTACAGGACCTGCTCAAGAGTAAGCAAGAAAATGGGATGTTGCTGTGAAGTGCAGAGAGCAGTGGGGCCAGTTTGTAAGTAATGGGTGAAATTTAACATTGGTGGGTTGAAATCACACCTGGTTTTGTGGACACTCAGATTCTAGTGGAGGGGGCTGAAAAGGACAAGCTGCCTGTATTGCTTTATTGGGTGGAGAGCAGTGCTGTTCAGAGGGTACAGGGCAATAATAAAAAGGTTGTGCAGGATGAGACCTTGCTTTCTAATGTGTCATCATAACTTGGAATATAGCTGATACTTTCCTACTTTCTGTTTCCCAATAATATGCACAGTGATCAATGTTGGACTCAAATGCTGAAGTCCTTTTTGAGCTCAATCTTCTTTGAACTAGTGTGACCACTAATGAAAGCTGGGGAAGTTTAGAGAAGAAAACAGCTTATCCTTTCCTTCTCCTTGCTGGATGGATGCCCTTATTTTGTTTTGGACCATTCAGCTTTATTTTTATTAGGGAAATTTTATTTTTTTTCAGCTTTCTAATGTTTGGTCAGCTTATTAATTTTTCATATGCAGGAGCTTTGGCTATTTCTCTTTGAAATGCCATAACTAACCCCTTTTTTCCTTTGGGCAATGTACTTGGCTCTTCAGTTATGATGTCCCAGAAGCTGCCTAGAATAATAGCCAAGAACTTGTTGTCTAGCTTGTTGATATTAGGTGGGATTGCTAGAATTCATGGAGTTCCCATTAAAGGTGCTGGAAGGGATAGTCAGACTCTGTTTAGTGTGTGAAGGATACGTGCCTGGGTCAGCACACAAGATCACAGTGCTCAGAGGGGCTCTTTCCCTGCTGTAACGTCTTCCTTGTTGTCCAGCCTTGCTGTCCTTGCTAATTTGCCCTCATCAGTGCCACTCTAAATTTAAAATAATCCACTTGAACTCATGGAGCTGCAGAGATGGTGACATCAGGAAAGTGGATCCCCTTTTCCTTTGTCTGAGAGTGAGCTGACTCTACTCTTGCTTTAGTAGAGTTGTTTTGTTTCCTGCTGTTACTATTTGTTACTTTATCCTCTGGGGTTGCTTTAACAGGCACAGATGGTTTACTTTTCAGGGCAAATCCTCTGTGATGTTGAAATGAACTAAACGTGAAAGGTTTTGCCTTGTTTCTTTTATCTAGTATTTTTCTTTGCTTTACATCAGCCTTGCTTCCAGGTGTTTTTCCCATATGAAGAATGCCAAAACAGCACCAGCATAGATAGCATAGACTTGGTCTTCTCGCTTTCCACCAGCCCTTTTCTGGACACACTCCAGCACCTCGGTATCCTTCCTGTGGTGAGGGACCCAGAACTGAACACAATACTTGAGGTATGGCCTCACCAGTGCTGAGTACAGGGGAATTATGACCTCCCTGTTTCTGCTGGCCACGGGGTTCCTCATACTTTTTTGGCCACCTGGGCACACTGCTGACTCCTATTCAGTTGATTGGCAACCAATACCCCAGATCCCTCTCCAAACTGTAGCTTTCCAACCACAGATCCCCAGGTCGGTAGCTTACCATGGGGTTGTTGTGACCCAGGTGCAGGACCTGGAACTTGGCTATGTTGAACTTCATACTGTTAGTCTTGGCCCATTGGTCTACCCTGTCCAGATCCTGTTGTAAAGCTTCCCTACTTTCTAACAGATCAACAGAGCCACCCAGCTTGGTGTCATTTGCAAATTTACTGAGAGTGCACTCAATCCCTTCATACAAATCATTAATAAAGGTGTTTCAAACAGCTAAACAGAGCAGAGAGTATCCAAGCTGATAAGCATTTTTATTGTGTTACACATGACAATGATGATTGCCAGATTGCATGGTTGTTTTTTTTTTTGTTGTTGTTGTTTGGGGTTTTTTGGTTTTTTTTTTGTTTGGGTTTTTGGTGTGGGATTTTTTTTTTTTTAAATTTCTGTTGATTTTTTTCCCCAATAGTTAATATCTGCAAATTGTGGAAATATACCAATAAATTTAATACCATCCTATCATAACACAAATTTTGTATGCAGGATATAATAGATACCTATTGCTCTACTTTCAAATAGATTCTTATGGAAAAAGAAGCTGATGAGTCCTCAGTACCAGAAGAGTCTGAGACCATCAACAGACTTTTTCATGAGTATCAGGCTGCATTATTTCTACTGCTACAACACAGTCTTGCCCAGGGGGGCACTCAGGAGGCAGTGCATCCATTTAGAAAGATGAGTTTGTGGTACCACTGGAGCAGAGTATGAAAAAGAAAAAAAGTGGTGGTTAAAAACCCTTCAGTGTATTTAGAATGATATAGCAATGATACAGCACAAGAAAATCTTGTGTGTGCTGGAGGTGGTGAGCCAGAGCCTCCTTCTTTGAGTGGACTCTAGTTTCAAAGATTCATGAACAGATCATGAGGGCAGAGGTAGAAATATTAACTGATAGGTGATTCCAGAAAGGCTACATTATTCTTGCATGAACTACACTGAACTAACTGTGCATTAACAAGTACATGTACAAAAACATTATCTGTGTTTATTAAAAAATATTAGATCTGCTTTCACCTTGCAGACAAAGATCTGAGGCTCTATGGCGATATCAACAGAGTCCAACAACAGCTTATGCAAGAGATAGATAGTACTTGTGGCCCAGTTCAACTTTACAACACTTCTCTAGTGAAATGTTTAGCTCATATTAAACTGGCTTTAAATGTCTAGAAAGATATGGTTTACATAAATTTGATTTTATTATTTTAAGGCCCTATCTTTAATTTTAGCTTTTAAAACAATTTCAAATAGTCCTTATATTAATCTCTGGTAGCTTGGTTAGACACTGGATGGTTGAAGTAAGTCAACTCACAAAAGGTGCTGCACTAACTGTAGCTACAGACAGCTGTTCCCACGGTCCATGTAAAGTTGTCTGTCTAGTCAGCAAACATGCCTTGAATCTCAATGCATTATGCCATCATTTGACAGAAAAAAGAAAAAAAAGATAAGTTTTGTTCTTTTATTAATTCAAATACCATTCTTTTAATTCACATATTCCCAGCTAACATTTAATTAAAACAGGTAGCTGTTTTTAATTTTCTTCTAGACTCGTTTCAATTCCTGTTGTTGCTTCACTGATTTTACTTTCGCAATTGATTGGAAATTTTTTTCTTCTTTTAACACCAGTCTTTAAGTACTTGCTTGCCATAGGGATTCTCTATGCTTAATATGCTGGACTATGTGATGTAAGAGTCTGCAGTGGCAGATCTAGTGGGTGATCTTCTGCTGTATATATCTCCACATGGACACATACACTACCAATAGTTTAGCTACTTGTCTTACACTATCATTTTTATAATTGTTTCCTTCATTGCACAACTACCAGATATCACAGGAATCACACAAAACAGCCACAAAGAAAAGATAGCTTCCGTGTTAACTGTGTCAAAAGGTGGCACCATAGTTACTGAACAGTACCACCACTCGGAAGGCTTTTGTTTTTCTGTGAATATGGAGCAGGAGTCAATTTACGCTCATGGAAGCTTTACTGTTAACCCGCTGTGTCATCTTTGTCCAGTGCTTTCCTATTTCCTGACAGCAAATGTAATGAACATCATGGTGACTACCTTACAGATTGGGAAGTATAACATATGCCACACAAGGGAAGTTGCCTTGGAATTAGTTAAAAAACAGGAAAATAAGAAGGAGTGCTACTATTAAGGCTAAGATAACATTGTCCACTTGTGGTAATATGGCATCTTTTAAAATATTCTCTTTATCAGAATGATGTTCACCACAATTTATTATGACTACCCATAGCAAAGTTGAATGAAGAAAGAACTGAAACTCATTAAGACATTTCTTTCCGTCAAACTACTCAGTTTAGCAGCATGCATCTAAACTATCCTCATTTTAGGGCCAAAATTGCCCCAGATATTAAAAACCACACTCGAAGAGGCATGCCGTTTCCCCAGGGAGGATAATGGGCTTTCAGTGCTGCTGAGCACCAGTTAATGGTGTTCCAGCCCAAGGCCAGAGATTCTTCCTGGTTTGCAGTGGTTCAGTGAGGGGGAGACCTCTGAAACTGCAGGCTGTAAAACTGCAGTACTTGGCAGTAAAAGTGGAAAAGCCCACTGATAAAGATAAGACATTTTCAAAACCTAGTTATAAGTGCAAGTTCAAAGTCCTGTTTCCCCTTTAGCCTCCATAGTGCTGTGTAACTACTAGCTTTCCCCCTTCTTTAGTTCAAAAAGTTGATATCTTTGACATCTGAGCCTGAATTATACTAACTGGTGGTGATCCAGCAATCCTGTTACTGATGCTCAGATCACTCACAGAAATGTCAATAATGTCTCCACAACTTCCCATCACAAGGGTGAAAAAAAAATGTTCTGATTACACAAAACCCTAAGCGCCACCCAATTAAATCTTTACACACTTAAACAGCCAAAATTCAGCTGTGTGAGTTTCATACATGTTTTGTGTTCCCAAACCTGACTGCAGCTGAAACATTACACTTGACCTTTTGCTGCTTCATGCTTCTATCTATAAAGCCACCAGACAGGAACTCAGAAAGTTGTTTGCATTTTCCAGAGCTGGAGTGGCCAAAGGCAGTCAGGATAGGAGATATAAGACTGAGGAGTATTCATGAATACTTCAGAATATTCTCCTCTGAGTCTGGGTTTTTCTCCATTCCCATTGTCAACTGAAAAGAGCCTGGAGATAGTAGTTTGCAGCAAGACAGTCATTAGAAAACAAGAAAATGTAAGCAGTAAGGGAGAAATTTAAAGCAAAATGTTTTGCATGATGCTTCTAAAATATTGGAATAAATTCCCATGCATTATGTCTATATGCTTAGGAGATTATAAACACTCAAAACAGGCAGGCCTCCTAATTCTGCTGGGATAAAAGGGAGTGAAAAGGGAAATACTTCAGGTTCATTAGTGAAGAGCTGCTCTATAAATGGTAACCGACCTATTAAAGCGAATGTCCATCCGGATGTAGGATTGCAGTGAAGGTGAACTTCATTTCCAAAATAAATTTTGTCTCCTCGAGATTTTATTAGTAGTTGGGTTGCTCTAAGTGATGAGGATTGCCTACCCTGCAACTGAACTGAACTAACAAAGGAAAGTGCCAATGCAAATACTAAGGCACTGACCTCATAGCTGATGCTTTACTAACACCAAACGGCCCAGGAACTTGCCTTCCAGGGTCATTAAATAAGAATTTATCCTCTAAGAGGAATGAACCAAATGGCTGTAAAATTCCTGTCCCAGTTCCTACAGGGATGTAGTTTGAGTTAGCTTGATCTTTATATAAAAAATCACAGAACCACCTAGTGCAAAGAGTCCTCAGGGAGCTACCAAGCCCCGGGGATGCTTGGTACTTGAGTCATCCTGACAGACAGCTGTCTAAACCTGCCAGAGACTTCACAGCTCTCTGTCTCAGTGACTCATTGCTCCTACAATTAGAAAGTTCTTTTCTAGTATCTCCTTTGAATTTTATTCTCTGCAGTTTCAGCCTGTTACTCTTTGGCCTCTGTGCTGGTGAGTGCTGGTGCCTACACACAGCTCCCTGTCAGGCAGCAGTGGCTGTCCCTTTGAACCTTGGTAGTGTTTCCTTTGACTAGAACATGTGATAAAGGCAGTGAGGAATTAGCGTCTAAGTTGCAGAGTAAAATGCTTTAAACTCTTCTAGATGTGTAATGCACATGGGGATAAAGAACTGTTTAAAGCAAGATAAGCTGTTAGCTGTGACTTAAATGATCCCAGGAAAATCCTTGGTTTCTGTAGGAAGAATGAAAGCTCCAGCACAGTTAAATACAAGGGCTGATGAACACTGCAAGAGTATCTCTTACTGTAAATATTATAGCTGTTTCAAACAGCATCAGATAGTGTAGGCATCTTTCATCTCTGTAGATGTACTTTAACTTATTACATGGTAAAAGGTCACATTTGCTTTTCTCATTGTCATTATGTAAATCCTTGCAGTTCTTTTATAAATGCAATGATGTAAATAATTCATAAAAGCAGAGATGCCAGCTGTCAGTGCGACAGCCAGGTAAATCCTAGTTCATGACAGTCTTCTCTTTCGTGCAGACTGCAAAGGATGTAGCTGTGCAGTAAGTGCACCCGGTTGTGGTATGTTGCTGGAAGCTTGTTTGAATTTCAGGGTAAATCTGGCAGTTGAAAACAAGAGTGAGATAGGCAAAGAAAAAATACTGATTAAAGCAATTTTTCCCGTTCTCATAATCTGGCAAGTGCACTGTAGGTGCTTAGTTAGGATCAAACCAGGCAAAAATTATACTGGAAAAAAAATCTTGACAGTGTACCTGAAAACAGGAAGACTCTCTTGTAGGAGCAAGTTTGGGAATGTCAGGTGTAGCAAAAATTAATGCTATAATAAGATGGACTGATGGCCTATCAGAATAGCTACTATTAGCTACTGCCTCATGTGGAACCTGCCAGTCAGCACGTATTTTAATGTCACTTGCTTCTGAGGTTACAAACATTTTTATCTGAAATGACTGTCATTTTTGAGGAAGAGCTTGGCCTCCTCAGCCAGGATGGTAAAGGAGCTGGGATTCACTCCTAGCCTGTTCCTGGAAGTGTATTATCTCTGGAGAAGTTGTTGTGGGAGAGAAACCTTTTGCTGGAAATCTGTCTTGAAGGTTACGAACTTCCAGGCCTAGAGGTGCCTGTTGAGGGTTTTGGACTCATCTCTTAGAGCACAATCTGGTGACAAAAAACTGCAAAATGATGGATTCTGGAGGTCAGTAGCAGTCTGTTGCTGTCTTTACATGAAGGCCTATATGCACTTAATCTGGAAGATCTTCATCTTAACACTGAAAGAAATGGCATTAGTGTATGAGCTAACTGACTGGGGCTTATTAACCTATCTGATTTTTTTCTGCTCTCTGAAGTCTCTACAGGTCTAGCTATAAAGGAATCTGGAATAGCAGTAAGAACAATGTAAAATCTGGTTTATACTTCTGAATAACAGGAAAAAAGTAATTTCCAGCTGCCAGGACTGATTAGCACAGTTTGACTGTAAACTGATAGCAGCTGTTCTATTACACAGGTTTTATGTACTTCAGTCTATTTGCATACAGGTTTGACCATGTAATTGTCTACTGACATAAAGCACATTGGGAAAAAAAAAAAAAACCCACGAGTAGATTCAGAGAAAAGAGTTCTACAACCTGCTTCTGTATTTCAATCTAAATCTACCATTTTTGCAGCAAAAGGGTTTGTTTGGTTGGTTGGTTTTGGTTTTTGTTTTTTTTTTCCTATTCTAAGTAGATCAGCTAGAAACCTTGGACCCAAATTTTTTTTTATTCTGTTTCATGTAAGACTGCCTCATTTAGAATAAAAAACAAAAAACAAAAAAACAAAAAAACCCCACCCCCCACAAAACCCCGCCATCCTTTCTGGTACATGTCTTGTTTGTCTCTTTTGCTTATGTAAACACTTTGGTGCTGAAAATGTCTCCTGTGAATCCTGGTATGGCTTCTTATGGTTAGTAGTGAATTCACGTAAGCTGGTGATTCCAGACAGCAGATTTTGCTGGAATATCAGTGTGATCCTGTGGAGGTCAGTGAGACCCACCTAAGGCCAACTGTAGCCACAGGCAGGGGTGTGCTGGTGGGAGTGTGCTGCCCAGTGGGAGAAAGAGCGAATTAATTGATAGAATTGTGCTGTTAACAACAGTTTTCTACAGAGACAATTGAAGCAGTGAGAATGAATTTAAAGATGAATTTGATGCTTTGAACCTGCCTCTTATTTAAAACCAAGGACCCATCTGTTCCTTGGCTAACATCCTGACAAGCATTTATAGCAGTTATATGACAAATATGATAAAATGAATCAGCAGAATCTCTTGAACCAGACGGAGTATTGGAAATGGTTTCTTGTTCTGTATTTCTTATCCATTTTAAAAATCATTTCCATCAGACTAGAGATGTCAAATACGAGTGTTAATTAAACTAGGATTTAGAATAATCAGAAAGTTCTCTTTTCATATCTGTTTATATAAAGCTTCATTTAAGAACAACTTTTTTTTTTAATTTATTTTTTAAATATGGTGATTCGTAATGATTTCTAGTGTATATTTCACTCTGATAAAGTGTCTGAAATGTAATCTCTCCCTGATACAAGCTTTGTCACTTGTTGTTAAGTCACCAACCTCTCTCTTGTGCTGCCATTGATATCCTCCACTCAGCATTGACATAGGTATGCTGGAAATAATGGCTTATTTCCACACTTTGGAAATAAGTGTGTTAGTGTGTTAGCCAACATCTGTCTATTGACGAGCATGGGAACGAAAGCAACCAGTGCCCCAAACACACACTTCTCTTCCTCTGAATTAGCTAGCAGTTTCTAGAAGTGCTTGACAGTTTTAATGTGTAGGAAACAGAAACCACATTAATATTGACAATATTGATGGTACAAAACCCATCAAATTGGTTATTGAGGACAATATGCTCTCAAGTTGATAGGACTTACGTATGAATATACACACACATTTGTGTGTACATATAGACAGGTAGGGATATACCTATAGATATTTCAGAGTAATGTGTGTGTTTGAGTGCCTGTATATACATCCCCCCAGGATGCATTCCTAGTTATCATCTAAATATTTTATAGAAAGAGTTACACAATTTCACGTCAGTCTAGAAGCTTCCTTTGATCTGAGATAGCTACTGCCAGTTGCTGTGAATTACTTTATAAGCTTTGTGAGCTGTGCATGTGAAGCTATGATAACTCTGGCTTATTGGTATATCATTGAAATGTTTAAGCCCTCAAGGTCTGTTAAGCTGGTGTTTTCTTTCGGTTTCCATAAATTAAATCGCCCCTGAAAAAAAGAATAATTTAGCAACCAAAGTGGATCATCATACAGAGAATTAAGGCCATAAGTGGTAATAGCAAACAATATTGTTAAAATTTAGTCATCTATTTCCCTCATGATTTGTTTTATTTTATAGCTTCTGCATAACTTTGTCTCACTTGATAAGCATTCTCTTGTACAGGACCATATTTATTTCCATGCTGGCGTTTGCTGTGGCAGCAGTGACAGGGTATCATCACCCACCAGTGACTCTTCAGTGGAAGATGCTGGCTGGAGTCTTCCAGCAAGTGGCTTTTGGTAAGATTAATTTTTTCCCTGACCCCCTCCTACTTCCCATCTGGACTTCTGAGATCCAAATCCAAATTATAGCAACCATAAAGTGTGTTTTCTATAGTTCATCTGCAGTTTTACAGCTAGTGCTGAGGTATAACAAGTTAGGCTTTCTCTTCCTGGAACACAGATACTTTGAGAGCATAATTTATTGTTATGGGATTAGAGCTTGATCTCTCCCTTTAAGAAGCAGTGAACTGATTGACTGATTTCCTTTCTCTCCTGTAGGATAGACTCACAGTACCAGTTCTGAGTTGAACACTGTGCTCCAGTGAGCAACATTCCACCATGGATGTGTCTGGAGTGAAAACCTTTACCTAAGCAGGAAAAACCTTAAAATCCTTACCAGGTTAGGAAAAGAAGGGAGACGCTAGTACATCATTCTAATTTTACTAAGACTTTGGCCAGGACAGGAGCAAGAAGCAGCCAAACAAGTATGGAACACTGTAATAGGATTTCCTAATCAAAATACCCAGGATTCAGGGGATTGGAAAAAAAATTGCAAATTTTCATCAAAAATTTTTGCCCAGCAGCTCTCCAAAGTTTTCTGTTGGGTGCAGTTAGCAGAATTATATCCCCTGGTGTTCTCAATATTGGGAAGTTTGCACTGAAGACATGAGGTGTTCATCAGAGAAATTTCCTAGAGCATTTACAAACCTATCTAATTTTTTAGCACTTCTATTTGCATATTTTTTGACAAATTGTTGGTGCACTGTCTCTTCACTTACAAAATAACAGCATTGTGGAAAATGAGGTAATCCCAGAAAAAGGCATTAAAAATCAGATTTGATAATTGCAGATTTTCCCATATGCTGTGACTGAGCTACTTGAAGTGGACTAATTGAAAAGTAAAGCTGGGAGATTTTAGTAAGTATTCAAAACAATAAAATGCACATCTGACTTTTTTCTGTGACACAAAATGGGTATACTGCCTGGATGGCAGAAATCAGAAGAATGAATCCAGTGGGGTTTCTCTTTTTGTTTTCTTAAAAAACTCAGTCACTGGTGGTGGTGGTGGTAAATTCATTAAGAAATTATGTTAGTCTTGCTTTGTATACATTCTAATACCAAAAACTGTGGTTGATTCCATCCTGATTCTTTAAAAATTAGAAGATTATTTTGCTTTCAACATATCTGAGATGGTCTTAGTCTTGTTTGAGCAGGTGAAACTCTTGAGTTTTGGCCCTATTTTTCACCTACTCTGGGGTCCTGCTTTGGGTTCTGGTGCAGGCTAGTAAACTGTAATAGAGAACAGACTCACTGTTCCCTGATCTCTGAAATACAAATTTGAACAGCACAAATGTGTCCATTCGCATTGCCTTTACCTGGGGATGAATGACGGTAAGGTAAATGCAAGGTAAGTGAAGGCAAATTCAACTGATCCCAAATAGCTGTCTGTTGTTTCTGCAGCACTTTGGAAAGTCCAGTCTACCTAGACTTACTTATGTATAGAAAACAAAAATTGTGAGCTCCATTTCAGCCCTACACAATGGTAAAAATACCCTTTTAGGTGTTTCCTTAGAAAGGAAACCTGCATGTAATCTTGAACTTCAGCTATTTTCCACTCCCTTTCCTGTAGTCCTTCTTCTAGCTGATGCCTGTTAAACTGATGCAAGTCCTCGATGGCAATGAATGCCTTGCTGAAAGGAGAATTGTCTTGCGAGTTACTGTCAGCAGAGCCTTCCCTCTTTGTAGCTCCCTCATTATGGTGGGCAGGATCCAGCATCTCCTCATTACATTTTATGATGTTCTGTTGTGCTCCACAGAGCCCACTGCAGGAGGTGTTCCCTAGTTCCTTTACAGGATCTGGATTTTCATTATGTTGTAGAAAGTTGCAGACAATTTTTACAGCATTTCAATGCAGGTGTAATTGAATGTGCAGAGTGCAAGTGTAATTACAGTTGTGGAGGAAGCTCTACACAAATAGTTTGACTGTTTAGGGGCATCATTATCCAGATTGCGTTCACTGAAATAGCAGCTTTATATACAAATTAGTCCATATGTTTTCTAAATAGTTTTTTCTGGTCCTCCTGACTTTTCTTATTACAGTGTCACAAGGAAAAACATCATGAATGGCATCCACAGATGCAGCTGAGACACTGTGAAAGAAACTGAGAACCATCAGATAGTCTCAGGAAACATACACAGAATGACTGAAAATGCCCCAAAGCCTTTTATTTGCAAAGACCTTGAGGAGAGCCTTTGTGACAGCAGGCAACCCCCATCTGGATGCAGGTACAAGGTGGTGGCACAGCACTGACCAGGTCTGTGGGGAAGAAGCTGTGGGATGGATGTGTCAGAGATGCAGGGCAATGAAAGTTTTTACATAGATTCCATTTTCCTGAATTGATGGAAATGACAATTCAAGATAAAGACCCAGTACACGTAGCTTGACTATGCCTTACACTGGCACAGAAGGGAATGAATTTCTTTATGTCCTAATTGCATCTTCTCGTGCAAGTATACTAAAACACTCACAAAAAAAAAGTAGACTGCTTTCAAACGTATACCACAATATCTCTTTGAAAGCTCTAGACCAAAGAATGTAATTCAAATACAATTTGTACTACAGCACACATTTTAAAAATACATGTATTTAAATGGCTTGACCAGCTCCTTTTCATAAAGCAGCTAACCCCACCCCCCACCCCCAAATGGATTATTTTATTTAAAGGAGAGCTTAAACCATCCAAGAAATTTCAGAATAAATACTAAATGCAGACTGACAGGGCTGACATGAGCTTATCTACTGAAAACCACTGATGTCCTGGCTCTGCTCAAACAAGCTTTGCCCTGGACGTGTGTGGAGCCAGCACTTCACACAGGGGTTTCAATGGCAAAAAAAAGAGGAAACTTCTTCAAGACTTTGGGATAGTAAGTGGTTATATGCCAGGTTTATATCAATATTGTTTGGTGGAGAGAAGAAGGGCTGGAAATGACTTTGATGAAAAAATGAAAGAAAGAAGACATTAAAAGAAGATGCAAAATATGTATGTGTGTCCCAAAACCCCACAAACAAAGAAAACCCCCCCCAACCAAACAAAAAAAAAACCAACCAAACAAAAACCAACCAAAAAGAAAGGTAAGAAAGTTTCTTATATGAAAAGTTTGGTCAGTAGGAGCCAGCCAGAGGGTTATGGATGTATGGCTGAGGGTAGGACTGTGCACACACTTGTGTGTTTTGCTTGGGTTGTTGGTTAAATGGCAGACAAGCTTTTATGACAACAGACAAAAAAAAAAAAAAAAAAAAAAGAGTCTGGAAGTGGAAATTTTGAAGCAGTCTTCCATGTCAGTGTTCTCCCTCCAGATATGTATAAAAATGGTAGTAAGGAAGTTAGTAGTCATGCAATCTGTTACTCTGAAATCTTCACTCATTTCACGCTTGGGCTTTAGGCAAGACCGTGCATGCCATGACAGCTGTGCCTAATGTCTGTGTTTTCTGTTTGTATAAGCCTTACATATAACAGTATCAAACAGTACTAAAACAGGAGGAAAAGAATATTCCTGACTGTAATGCTCATCCCTTAAATCAGAGTGTGCCATGACCACAAGTTGTAAGAGCACTGATTATGTCTGTTTTCAAATGTTTAGTCTCTGTGGGCCTTATTCTGATACAGCAGTGGTGTAAATTAACTGATTCCAACAGCCAGATTTACAATAAGAACAATGGAATTAAGCAAAGGCCTTCTGATAGCCAAAGAAGTGTTAAAACCTTCAGAGAATGACTAAATGATTCATTATGTTTTGGCAACTGCAAACTCATTTCCTACCTGCTGTTCGTTTTGTGGTCTCAATGAACCAATTATTTCAGATAATGTGGGAAGCAGTCCCTTTATGAGAATCCATCAAGAAATCATTATTCCACTAGAAGCAATGTACTGTTTTTTAAACAGAATTGGAGGGTACAGAGAAAAAAAATACTTTCCTGCTTTCTTTAGCCACATTTTTGAGGAGAAAAGAGTGGGAGGAGGGGGCTGAAGGGCTGTTACCACATTCTCCAGAGTATTGACCAGTTGTCTTGTCTAGGGGAGGGTAGACGAGGGTGTTGTACAGTACAGAGCATTTTATGCTACCCTAGTCATAGCTCATGGAAGTATGGTAAAGAGTCTGGAAGTGCTGACACTGGAGCAGAAGCTCTGCTCTTCAAAAGGAGCTTGGGCTGTACATATATGTATATGTATGTCCATCTTTCCTTTTCCCTTCCCATCTCATCTATCTGTTTATGAAATAAGCCTCACTACCTTGCATGTGGCAGATGTTCATTGTTACTGCTGCATAATGGAAAATAAAAAGCTTTGTCTCTGAAGAGCAGAAGTAGGAAACCTATCAAATGCAAATTGCTAAGAAGGCAGGAGAAACCATGCTTGCTCTATCCCCAGCATGTTCAGCTGGACGAACAGGATTATCATCTAAATGACAAGGTCACCAAGGAGCTAATGCTGTAATAGTTCTTTTGCTGTGGCATGCTGTATTATTGTTTTGAATCGTTAGTTCATTGTGATGTGTATCTCAGGATTTAGTATCAGTGACCTCTGTGGCACAAATAGCTGGTCATGTGTCTGGGGTGCATGGGACAGAACATGGGCACCCTCTGCTTCTTAGCCAAATTCCCACTCTAACTATGGATACCACTGTTTATCATTGTTTATTTCTGTCACAAGCATAGAATATTCCAGAAATGTTTTCTTTCTAGAAAGCTGTAACTCTTATTGACTTTCTCCTGTCAGTCCAATTGATTTCTTTCAGTCAAAATTCCTCCTCAGTAATGTAGTGGCTAGCGGCTATGTGGATCCCATGTCATTTGTTACCACAGCTGGCCGCTAAAACTTGTGTTTATAGGATGAGTGTAGGAAAAGAGGTGACAGTTATCCTTTCCTCAACATAGCAAAAGAACAAGTAAAGCAGGAAATTTTTGCCTTAAAACAAAAGTAGATTCTGAGAAAAGAGCATTAAAACATAAAAAAGTTGTAGAGATTAAAGCTCCCACTCCTGTTAGCTGCTGTTTGAAGAGGGCTGTAAAAATCAGAGCAAAAACAACTGAGAAGGCAAACATAGCCCAAGCTTACACCTGATCTGTAGCTTACTCCTGAAAGAGTTCCTGATCACACTGGGCATCAGTGCAGTACAGGTAAAACGGCGTTGTGGGTGGCAGAAAAATTCAAGAGTCCACGTTGGTGGAACCACATGCTAAAACTGGAGGAGCATTTACAGAAAACCAGTGAGAGAGTCACCAAGTTTGTCCCCTCTGCTCTCAGATTTGCTCTTTTGGGCTACTGTGTTTCTTTCTCTCAAGGTTTCATTTGAAGGCACTGCACGCGGTAATGCTCTTTTACCTAAGATCCATTGCTTTCTAGGGCCAGTTCTCCAAGTAAGGCTCTCTCACATACTCAGCGAAGACAAAGGCTGCCCCAGGCTGGGTTGGCAGGGTGGATCTGGTAGCCCCTTGTTCCCAGGTAGCACGTAATTACTGAGATCTTTTTCCCATAGCTTGACACACGTCTGAATAGGCGAGTTTGCCTTCTGGAGGGATGCTTTGGTACACTACGCTAAAACATGACCAGAATAAATGAATGCAGGCCTCCCTGTGTCACCGAGAGCTTTAATGAGTACAAAGTGGCATGGCCAGAGACCTCGCTGATGGCAAATCAAAGCAAGGCAGCAACTCAGTCATTCATTGCCTCTGTTATTAACTGAAAGCTCACTGGATATTTTATTTTCAGGCTACTGCTTCATGATTCTGCTATTTTAGCAGCCCAAAATGTTGGCTGTGCCCTGGAGCAGTGGTGAAGGAAGCATGGCAGCTGACCTCTGGATCAGGTGTGCAAGGTGTGAGGTATACCTGACCGAACCACTGTGGTTTTGAGAACCTGGGATTTAACTTTGACCATGATTAGGGGTCTGCTTCATGCTAGTGCAAACTCTGAATAAAAGCAAGTGAATATAAAGCCTCCGTAGAGTCCATATGATAAATCAAACAATTATACAGTAATAAATGTGCTGGAATACCTTTTTTTCTGGAGCAATCCACTGCTCAGCAGTGCTACAGATACTCAGAACAGGATTATGCTGTCTGTGATCTTGGAAGAAATTTAACAGCCAAGCTGAGACAAAAAAAGAGAACTTGATGGATGTGCTTCCCAAAAATGTTGTCTAACAAATGCACTCAGGTACATGCCACAGCAAACTACCCCTCAAGGGCAATGCATAATCCCCTTACTTACAGAAACAGGGACTCTTGTAAAGGCCTTGAAAGCAGAGCTAATGTATTTATACATTTGCTGACTCAGAAAGTACCAATCTTAGTACCTGGAATAGGATTTCCTTACCTTGAATAGGATTTCCTTTGCTTGTCCTTCTAACAAATTGGCTCTTTTAACAGAAGGAAAGAAAGATGCTGTCTTTTGCTATAATTAAGGGTGTCTTCTAAATTCCTTTACACTGGCATACTTAGAGTTGTGTCTTGCATCAGATCCTGGGAAACAATACAAATAACACCAAGTTACTGTGGGTAGCTCAGATGTAATGTGGCATGCACACAATGTTCCTTCACAGCATGGCTTAGGCTAGGACACATTGCAGGTCCATGGTGCACTTGGGCAGGACATTCAAGGGTTGCTGATCTATAGTTCTCACACACACATCCAGCTAGAAACAAGAAATACATACACAAATAAAACAAGAAATTAAACTTTTTAATTTAAAAATTTTTTTTTTTAAAAGATACTTCACCTTCCCTTTTAATAACTTTTGTCTTTAATTTGCTGCAATAAATATACAGTGCCTTAACCATTTCAGTTTGCTCTAAGAGCATTTTTCTGTGCATATGAATTGCAAGTCCTTGTAGAAAAGTTCCCTGATACATGCTAGTTGTTTAAAGGATGCAATTATTGCCATAGAAATCCTACAGAATGGTTTTGTGCAGATTAAGAGGCACTATTTCCTGAAGAAACAGGCTCCACTTCCAAATGGAACAGATTTTGGTGCCTTTTTAAAGAAAAAAAAAAAAAATACATTTTTTGAGAATCAGCAACGTAAGGAAGTCCAGAGTGGTGAGGCACGTACATCTTGCAGTGTACGGCGGCGCATTCAACACAAGATTTATAGTGCTCACTGGCTGTACACGCAGCCCCGGTCAGTGACAAACATAACCCAAAGCTCTTACTAACTGAAGGCAGTGGGATTGCCACCTGAGAACTGATGCAAAATAATTAATTTTCAGTGCAACACTGAACAAAATCAAGGTGGCACCCAGAAAATAAAAACGGTCTTTTCTGGTCTTAGTGTGTAGTTTCCTAAGGCATACATATGGGGTCCTTCCTCCACTTCAGGTGGTGCAAGTTGGTTTTGTGTTATTCTGTAGAAGTGCTGAATTCAGTTGCTTGCAGGACAAGGAGAGCAGTGTAATTTTCCAGGACATCTTAGGCCCAAGCTGTTCTCTGGATACAGAGGAGCTAATACAACATTTGGAGCAACAATGCATTGACCTCAGGCCTATCACTGCATGCAGCCTGGAAGTGTCCTCACCAGCTGTCTCCTACAGCTGGCTGCCCTTCGCCAGCAGAAGAAACTTGTCTTTATTGCTAAAAGGCAAAGTATAGGTTGGGTTTGCACAGTTGTATCCTAAAAGCAAGGGCAGGAACTGTCTATAAATGCTTGAAGTAATCACCAAGGAAAAGCAAAAGGGAAAAATATTTTGAAAGCAGGTCAGTAAAATCAGCTTATTTCATGCTGCTCCAGCTCTAAGTTATACTGGGCTCTGCATCACCTCTAAGTAGTGGGTGCTCAGCTTACCTAAATACTTCCACTTGGGTAGAAAGTACTATGAATCTGCTGGGACCTCGCAGCAGTGATACCAGCATCTCTGGCTTGCAGAGATGAATGCAATAACTTGTTCAGTCAGAGGTGTTAAGCAATCTCTGCGTTTGGCCTTAGCCATCAGGGCTTCATATGCCAGCATCTTTTTATTTCAAGAACATTCCTCATAAATCAGTTATTTCCTAGAGGACGCAGGAAAAATACAATATTATCTCAATTAAGCAAAAGTGGTTTTCTGCAGATCTATCACTCCACATGGAACAGGATGATAGCCAGATCAATGTTTAGTCCTGTAAATCAGAAAAGGCATTAAAGAAGGCTTTATCTTGATTAAAAGCCTGTTCCTCCTGCCAGCATAATTTTCATTTTATAGCTGGGGAAAAGCGGGAGGGGTGTGTGTGTGTGTGGCAATTAACTATTACTGATTAGCTACCCATGTTCTTTTTGTTTATCTAGCATGAACAGTGTTTGGTATCTGATCCACAGAGAGTCCAAACATAGCCATGCCAGAATTGCTAGAATGCTGCACAAAAGGGTGGTGTGTTGTTAAATGCCTGTTTTTCCCCTTCTTGGCAAATCAGTCTGGTACAAAAATGGGAGAAGGAAGGATGAACATCTATAATGTGATTTCAGAGAGCAGGTGGATGGATAATTCTCAACACAGACTGCAAACCCTTGTGCCATTTTACCGTGTCGTTATGGTAATGGGAGATTTATGTGAGCAATACTTGCTGGCTTTTGCCAAAAGCACACATGGCCTAAATTGAGACTATTGCTGTAGTGCTCATCATTTAAGGTGCATTAGAGACACTGTAAGAAGAGAAATGTGGAGAGGGACACTGGGATGCTATTAGTGAGTTGCATATGAAATTAAATGGGAAATGAACAAAAAGCCATCTCAACATAGCACAGAACTTCTGTTGCTGCGTGACAATAAAATCTGTCTTCCATTTGCATTTGGCATGTTGGTAATTTGCACAGCACTGAGAAGCATTATTTATTCATCATGGCTAATATTATTTATAGCATTTTCAGAAGATTTAACTGCTTGTGGACCGCAACATCTCTCCACTAAATATCCCCCACATGGAGACCCAAATAGCACAAATGGTGTCACACTTTGCCAGTGGCCTTTGCTATTGGTTTTCTCCAGGAAAGCAGCATTAAAATATATAAATATGTAATGTGTCATTGACAGGGAGGGATGAAGGGAAGGGAGCAGGGAAGCAGTGAGGTAGGGGACAGGAAGGAAGGAAGACGGGAGTAAGGATAGGAGGAAGGGAAGAAGGGGGTAAGGGAAGAGGGAAGGGAAGGAGGGAAGAAAGGAGGGAGGGAGAGAAGGAGGGAAGAAAGGAGGGAGGGAGAGAAGGAGGGAAGAAGGAAGGGAAGGAAGGGAAGGAGAGAAGGGAGAGAAGGAGGGAAGAAAGGGAGGGAGGAAAGAAGGAAATGCAAAGGAAAATCAAGGAGGAAGAAAAGGAAAGGAAGGGCAGACAGAAGGAAGATTGGAAGCACAGATGGTAGGAATGGCAGAAGAATGCAAGGAATGAAGGAAAGGTGGATGGAAGGAGGAATAGTTGTATGAAATAGAATAATAGATACAAGGAACTAAGGATGGAAGAGATACGTGGAATGTGGGGTGGAAGGACAGAAGGAAGGATGGGAGTTAGGACAGAATATGACACAGAAGGAAACAAGCAGAGAAAGACAGACAGAAGGAAAGACAGATGAACAGAAGGATGGACAAAAGGAAGGAATGAGGGATGGAAGGGGGGCTGGAACTAGATCATCTTTAAGGTCCCTTCCATTCTAACTCATTCTATGACTCTATGAATGAATCTTTGAAGGTCTAAGGGAGAGTAAGAATGACCTTGTTGCTTTGGCGCTGAACCTGGAGAGCTGGGTTTAGTTCACAGCTCAACCACAGGCTAAAATATTGGACGTGACATGTGCCCCTTTCCCCTTCTGTAACAGGAGTTTATTACTTCAGTACTTCACTCTGGTCAGAAAAGACAGAATTCATTAGCCTCCATGTGTTCTCAGACACTCTGATCACAAAGGTCATATATAAATTACAGTATAAAGGTAACCAGTGATTTAGTCTGAATTAAGACATTATGAAATACAAAAATGAGCAGTTGGCATCAGATCTGGTATTAGCACTTCAGAGAAACTAAAAGTTCCATCATTTAACATTTGTTCCTTTGCATTTGGTTATGTCAAAGATGTGTTGTAGTTGTACGTCTAGTCCATAATTCTCTATAATCACAATTTATTGGGATTTTAATCATACCCACGTCCTGCAGAGACTTTGCTACCTGTCAGCAAACACAACAGAAAAATGTTTAGGAACTGTGTGCTGAGTTTGCAGTTGTCAGAGAGCAGCCTACCTGCTGCAGGGAGAAACGTGCCACATGTGAGGAAGCATTCTGAGCTACTTACCAACCCTACCCCCCACTAGCAACAGTCTGGGGAAGGGAGGTTCCCCTCCACAGGTGTTTAAGCAGATAGACTACTCCCTGGCAAATGGCAGAACTGAATCAGGCTCAAGTTTACCCACTACTGAAAGGTAACTCTACCTTTTCCACCCCCAGCAGAGTTTCTCCCATCTCCCTCCCCTTTAAATACAGTGTTGAAATCCCAAACGCTTAGTTTAGTTGAACCTTGTACTTTGGTTCTCTTGTTTCTTTCTCTGCCTTACATTTTACAGTCAGGTAATTTCTGTGAATGGGTGAAATGAAAATGTGAAACAACATACAAGGTGCCCAAACATGGAACGGAAGTATCTCTATTTCAAGTACTGTATTTCAAGTACTACAGAGAGAAGAGGAAGAAAAGTGATAGCTTTTGCTAGCATTGAAGAATATTTTTGAAAGACCTTTATTATTATAATGAGATTGTATACAGGAGTCACTGTGTATTTCATTGAAGTTTTTTGACCCAATAATGACCTTACTTCCAGTTCTTTTTTTTTTTTTTTTTTTTTTCCTAATGTGCTGTTCCTAGGAAAATAGGAATGAGCCCCTAAACAAAACAAACCCAACCAAAACACAGAAAATACAGATGTCCAGAGGGATGGTCCTCAGCATGTTCCTGCTGACTGCTCTGCCTCATGGCCAGAGGGCAGAGGCTACTTCAACCTTCAAATGTCTGCAGCAGTTTTACACTGAGTTAAACATAACTATATACTTTGTGCATTTAAAAAAAAAAAAAAAATCATCCTTTGCTACAGAAACACATGGCAGCACCCCCAAGAGTCTGGAGAAGTTCTAAAGACATTCTGAACATTGCATGAGAAATCTGCAAAGATTTACAAGGGCAAACTCTATTTCTGTCTGTGGGGATGTGAAGAGCAGACATGTTCAATTTTGCATACATTGGCACTCTTAGGTTAAACACCCATGTTCCTCTCCTGATCTCACTGGAACCATTAGCCACACTCCATGTGACATATACTACGTTCAGATACATTGTCTTTTCCAGGCAGATGATTTTCCAATTAAAGCCAATCAAGTCTCTCTCCAGAATCATTGTTTTCATTCTCTGTGAATTTTAATGTGTTGTAATTATACTGTGTCACTGAAAGCCCCATTCATGGGACTGCACACCATGAGACTGCAGAGCAATTCCTCTTTTATTAAAAAGATAATCTTTGAAGATAAATCATGCAAAGACTAAAATGATGAATGTGAAAAGCTAAATATCCCAACACTTATTATTTTTTAAAACCTTGTAAGTTTTTGGTGCTTCAGTCATGACAATTTAATGCTTGTAAGTAGAGGGACTGATGAACACATCGAACCAGAGTCTAGGTTCTAGGGATTGCTATATGCAAAACACCAACACAAAGGAATTTTCTGCCTGCTTTTAAAATTCTTCTTGGTCTATATTGGAGCGGGGAGGTGTTTTCAACCAAACCCTTTTCTGCTGTAACTATTCAACCAACAGAATTTAGTGATCATTCCATATATAGGAGTTTCCCAAGGGAAAAAAGTGACCGCACGGGAGCCAAGGCAAATTAAAGGTGTATTCTGGCTGCATGAGCTTAGGCCTGGTATTACCTTCCTGTGTGCCCTGCACACCAATGTGGCTGCTTAGTCATCAGTCCTGTTTTCCTCAAACCAGGAAAAGCTGGTGCATGAAACACAGCTGCTGCCAAAGGCACAGTACATTGTCAGAACATGGAATGGTTATGATTTGCTTTAATAGCAGCAGCAAAAGTACCTACAGCACTTACCTGTGCAATAGCCATCTCACCCAGTGAAAACAATGAGAAAGAATTATGGGAATAACAAAAAAGCACACATAAGAGACTTGATCAAAAGTTTCTCACTGCTCTCCCTCAAAAGCACTTTAATCTCAAATCAGTACCTACTGTCCACCTGTTCACAAGTCTCAGTGACACACAGACCGCACACAACAAGTTGCCAAGGAAACTGGATTCACTCATGATGCTACAAATTGGTTGTTGCAATCTGCTCATTTTTCTCCACCCACGTATACCTTAAAGTTACTGTTGTCCTTCATGGTCCAATTCCCATGATAGCACTCCCATTCAGCACATGGAAATAGATTTGTCACCTGAATCAAAGCTTAAGCCACTCTAACTTTTAAAGCAAGACACGAAAAAAGATCTTCAAAATTACACTGTCAATATGTTACTTCAGGATGCCTTTTTTCCACACTGATAACCAAAATACTAAATGGCAGATATATTTGAAGGGCATAAGTATAACACTCCTCAACTGGGCTCATTCTAGAACTGAAAGTATGGCAAGCAAAAATTTTTGAAAGGAATTCCCCTTGGCGTTTGCCTGATTCATGAGTCTCAACATCTTAGGTGCTGGCTACAAAATCCCTGTCCCTTTCAGTTCAGTGGGAGTTTTTATTATTGACCTCAGCAAAGCTGGGATTTCAGCTGCATTTTAGGGAGGTCACCAGCTCTGTATTTAAAGTCAGACAGAGTTGTATTACTTGTCCCAGAGCAGCTGAAATGCTGAGACACCTGAGTTTGTGCTAGCTGGAATAACAACTCATAGTTTTGGTGAGGTGTCCAGACTGCACAAATTCCAACTGCTTCATAATTTGTATAAGGACAGGGGTTTGGTGAGTATCATGAAAAGGGTTCCAGATGTAAATCATATTCCTGATTACTTTTTTCCCTAGTTTGTCACACCTCTGCACATAATTTGAAGAGACTCAAAGTGGTGACCTTCAAATGACAGTCAAATGAGCTAGCACAGCTGAGGGTTGTTGTTTTGTCCATCAGTGTAGCTGTCAGAATAATTTTGTTGATCTCTGGGTGTGTTTTAATTTTTCCCAACCACACTTTTACCTGACTGGACTTCACAGCAGGTTCTTTCCAAACCATGTAATGTGTCTTAGTCAAGATAGATTGTGACCTCTTTGAGGGTTATTGTATGCCTTGGGCTGATCTTAATAAAGATAGATTCTGGAAAATTGACAAATAAGACACACTCTTCCACTGTAGAAATTGGGTTAATTCCATTCCAAGCAAAGAATCTACTCCAAAACCTGTATTAATCTTGTAGGAAAATATCTGCCAGCATCTTCCATATGTTCCTATGTGCTCACTCTGTCATCTCTCTAGAAGCCTTCTAGAAAATACTGGAATGCACATACACACCCTTCAAAACTTGGACATGACAGTCGATTAATAAAAGAAAAAAAGAGGAGTTTGCAGAGAAAGAAAGAACATCTTTGTTGACAGCAATAAAATGTAACTTGTCACCAGAATTGATATGCCATATTAATGGCTCTCTGGTGAAAACATAGAGCTGGGTGTTATAAATATTGATGGGAGCACACTGCTTTTGGAAGTGTGTGATGAGTGAACCTTTTAAAGGTGAATACAAAATTGTCTTCAGTGTTTCTCCAACTTGAAACTCAAATACCCTCTTTTTAACTGGAAGCCATTACATTTACAAACAGGACCAATTATTGCTGCTGATGAAACAGATAGAGCAGGGAAAACTATTCCTGCCTAGAAGTGATAGCCACAGCTGTCAAAATCCATAGTTTCAAAACTGAGGGATAGATCTCCAAATGAGCTGGAGTGTTAATGTATGTTGTAGTACATTGAGGATATTTTTTTTTTTTTTTAAATGCAAATACATCGATGCCCACAGTGACAGTTTGGCTGCCCTGGTTACTTGCAAGCCAGCCTCTATCTCAACCTGAGGAGCCAGAGTATGTTTTCTCCTCTATAATGGATATGTCCACATGGGCATTCCCTTAAACAGCTTGGCAAAGGCTGGGGGATCAAGTGCTACAAATCAGAATCCAACGCTCAATGCATGTTCACTGGGAAAAGGATGTAACAGCATTCCTGATACTTCTACAGACACAATGAAAGATAACAACCCACTCTCATCAGTCTTTAAAAGTTGCTAAAAGAATTCTTTCTGCACAGCAAAATGTTCTTCTGAGGAATGTGGAGCTAGACAGACTCTGTGGTCTCCAGACAGACAGACTCCAGAGCTCCCAGGCCTGTTTGCCACTTCCTGTGCCCATCCAAGGGCTGCTCCCCTATTCAGTGAGCTGAAACTGGTCCATTCCAGTATGTGCTCTTAGAATCACAGAATGGTAAGGTTGGAAGGGACCTCAAGGATCACCCAGTTTCAACCCCCTGCCATAGGCAGGGACACCTCCCACTAGTACAGGTTACTCAAGGCCTTGTCCAACCTGACCTTGGACACCTCCAGGGAGGGAGCAGCCACAACCTCCCTGGGCAACCTGTTCCAGTGTCTCACCACCCTCACTGGAAAGAACTTCCGCGTGACATCTAGTCTAAATCTTCCCTCTGCCAGTTTAAACCCATTGCCCCTAGTCCTGTCATTGCAAGACCTTGTAAATAGTCCCTCCCCAAATAGTCCCCTCTTGCATGAGAGGTAAACAGAGCTTGATGAAAAAAATGCATGTGCCAAGAAAAAAAGGAAAGTAATTTAAAATTTAAACAAGAGGGAACTAAAAAGGTAAAGCATGTCCATAAGTAGCATAAGTAGCACCAGCTGCTGCCACAAAGAGGCTAAATTAAAAAATAAATAAAAAATTATTTTAAATAGGATCTAAAGCAACAAGGGATTTTCAATAGCCTGCTGTGCAGGGACTGCATTAGGATAGAGCAAAGGAGATCTTCTCTTACAGTACTGCATGGGTGCAAGCCTTTGTGTGAAAATGTCACAAACAACACCTGTCAACCTCAAACATTTGAAATATTGTCAAGAAAGAGAGGAAAAAACAATTATGTACTCACTTTGCAGATGGAAACCATGGCACAGGTAGCTGGTGATGACTGTTTCAGACAACCCCACACTCTGTTCAGCACACCTCTGAATTCTCTGAACAAAGACATGCAGCAAAGCAGCAGCATGGTGGCAGTGGCAGCAATACTGATCCACAAAACCCCTTGGTAGGACTTGTGTTAGTTCTGTCACTAGTGAAAAAGAAAGAAAGAACAATCAAAATAACCCAAAGAAGTGAATGTGAGACATTTACAGAAATTCTATTAAAAAAAAAAAAGAAAAAAAAGAGAGAAAGTTTGGCCTGTCCCACTGCACTGCAGAATTTGCAGGGCGCGAGTGATTTTAGGTCATGATTACTGTTTTTAAACAGATAAACTGTAGTTTATGATTTCACAAAGGTAACACTGGTTTGCAAAGGTAAAAAGAGTCTTCCTCTTAGAATCATAGAATGGGTTGAGGTGGAAGAGACATTAAAGACCGTTTAGTTCCAACTGCCCTGCCTTGGCCAGGGACACCTCCCACTAGAACAGATTGCTCAAAGCTTCATCCGGACTGGTCTTAAACAATTCCAGGGATGAAGAGTCCATAACTTCACTAGGCCACCCATTCCAGTGTCTCATCACCCTTGTATTAAAGACCTTCTTCCTAAAGTCCAATTTAAATCTAGCCTGCTCTAGTTTAAAACCGTTGCCCCTTATCCTGTCACCACATGCCCTTATAAAAGATCCTATCCAGATTTCCTGTAGGGCCCTTTCAGGTACTGGGAAGTACTTGTCAGATGCCATTTGACATTTTGCAAATTAGACACTGCAAAATGAAGTGATGTAGCCAGGTTTGTAGAAGAATTTGCAAGAGAGGTTGAGACTGAGACCACAGCATAGGATTACTTTAGTGATGTGTGAGCTGCAAGAGCAAAAGCTCCACCTGAAGTGACTTGGAGGACAGATAGCAAATCTAATGTGGAACACACAGGGGAAATAGATGGTGTAATATTTCTTAAAGTATTTATACCTCAAGAAAGAAGGGCAGCAAGTTTCAGGCATGGATGGGCATTGGCTATATACATATTTAGTATCTGAGCTAACTGTACTGAGGGGTAAAGCTAGCAGACATAACAAATTATAAAGCTGAAACAGGTTTGATGTATAAGAGGATTCCACACCAAACAAAAGGAAAAATACAGACTCTAAGACAACTGTACTTGAGAGATGGCATACGATTGTCCATGTATCATATTAGCTTTTCTACACTTAGGACAGAGGAATGTGAGGAAGTTGAACATCAGCTACTCCTCCTCCTGCTTTAGCTATAGTAACTCACATAATTTGTGCTTAATACCATAATAACACTATACATTATATGGCACATACATGTCATGGGAGAACATGCCATATATGTGACATGAACATAAACAAATAAGCACTTTTACTGAAGAATTTGGAGACCAAGAGTTTCAGAACCATGGTCTAGACCATTCTAAGGATGCCACCAGGAAAGACTATAAACAGGTGTCAAGTAGGTTTGAAACAGCCAGTGTCATAGTTTGACTGAAATCTAGAATATCATCTTCCTCTGGGGAAAAACAGAATACTGGGAAACAAAACCCAACTCTAGTATGTAAGTGGGAAAAATCCAGTTATTTTACCCTCTCTGTGCCTATTATAAAATGTTTGTTGGCTAAACAAGGTGAATTTTTCATTACTAGTATAAATGGTAAAGTTTTCTTTTAACTGCAAGAGACAAATAAAAATCCAGCATTTACAGAACAGCAACTGTAAAGAAAAAGAGCACAGGTCCAAAAAAACCCATGAGGTTTCTGAACTTTGTCTTCAATCAACATCAGTGGAATACTTTTTCAGGATCTAATCCCCACATCCAGTTTTCCAAATGTCGGTGTAGTATAAGAACAAAAGACCTGAATTTTTAACTGGCATGTACTTTAAGGAAGAGTTTGACTGCAAAGATGTAACAGGTAGATATTGAGGGGAACATACTGGAAAATAAACTCCTTGACCTACTTCCATAAGACAGAAAACAGTCACATTGCATTGTTTTAAAATGCAGGAATATTCAAACAAAGCCTTCCTTCTACCTGCAGCTACCCTCAATCTAGCTCTTCAGCTAGGTGCCGTAAATCCTGGCAGTGCTGTGTCGCGCGCATCTGAGGTACATCTAAACAAATCAGTGCCTTCTATTCAGACAAAATCTGTGCTACACATTTGTAGGACTGTGGCAGATTTGAGAATTGGATCCAGAGGTGAATAAATAACAACCTGCATGAGCGGACCAATGCATTTAGCCAACGTCAGCAAGGACAAAACACCAGTCGGAGGTAAATGAATTTTTATTTCTTATATTTCCTCTGCCTTGCAGTTTGAAACAGCAGCCAGGAGGTAAAGCTAACTGCCCCAGGATTTTATCACCTGGTTTGTCAGACTCCAGGACATGGGTTTTAATCAGATTCATGATGGGCAAGGAACAAGCATACAAAGCAGAAAAGTAAACAGAGTCAGAAGCACTAATTAATGTGCCTACATTTAAAACCTAAATGTTTGCTTACCTTAGGTTTAATGGTTTAGGAGACAGGGTGATCCCTGCCTAGCAAGGTCCTCTCCCTTGTCCTGACTTTCAGTCCCTGATCTAAGGGTTATTTCTTGAAACCTCACCACAATTTCTTTGACAGGCCTACTTCCCAGTACTTTTCTGTGCATGTGAGTCCGAACCACATGGGCTCAAAAGGAAGCCAGAACCTGCCTTCCTGTGGCTTGAGTGGTTGCTCTAACCACTTCTTGTTGCAATGAGAGCTGGGCACCCATTAGCCTCCTCCTGGCCACCCACATTTAAAAACTGAATCCAAAAGAATTAAGCAATTTGTTTTAAAAGTGGTGTAGAATTTCTTCCACATAATACTAAGGAAGCTGCAGGAGATGACAAGCTGTGTGGTGAGGAGAGCTCAGTTACTAGCTAGACCTATTCAGCTTTGACATTTATGGCTACAGACCTCATAAAGGTTCTGTAACCATCATTCTGCACACTTCTTGTTCAGCTCTGATTTACAGGTTGAGTAAATCCAGCAAAACAGAGCACTAAAAGGATTTGTGGGGTAATTCACCACCTCAGTACAGTTTTGAGTTTTTAATAGTTATTTACTTTTGTCATGATTCAAGTCCAGCCAGTAGCCAAGCTCACACAACTTCACCCCCGCCCTCTGGAGGGATTGGAAATTAAATTAGGAAAAAACCCCAACAACAACAACAACCACAACAACAAAATGGTGAAGCCCTGTGGGTTGAGAAAGATAATTTAACAAACCAAAGAAATACTGTGAACCCCCTGGCCCTTGTCCTGGCTCTGTCAAGAAAGAATTAAAAAAAAAAAAAAAAAAAAAATTGCCACCTCACAGTCACAATCTCAAAGTGCCACGTTTTTCCCAAACAGCCCTTCCCTTATACAGCAGGCATGATGTCAGCATGGTACCAAATACCCCTTGTCTGGCTCAGCTGGCTGTCTTGGCTATGTTGTCCCTCCGCCCTAGCTTCTTGTGAAGGAAACCAGAAACTTTAAATGTATTCAAGCCAAACCCTGGACAACTTTTATACTTTACATTCATATTTGTGAGTAATCAATTACCCAAGGCAACATGAGCAGCTTTGAGAGTTGAATTAAGTGCATGAGCCACCCTTAGAAAGTGCTACATTATTTTCTGATAGAAAATGGTACAGTCAAATATAGAGGCCAAAGCCTGTATCTTAAAATGGGGGGAAGGATATAAAAATAACCTACATGGAACATAGCTTTTGAGGATGAAAGCTTCCCAACAGAAGAGAGAGAGATTGTTACTGTATATGGGCTAGTTTTTTATGGGTTCCACTGAGTCCATATCAATCTATACCAGCCAAAAATCAGCTCTGCAGAGCTCATTAAGCCTCACTCTCACCAGTGTATTGCTCCAGGATTTGAACATTTTTTCCTTAGAAAGATTAAAGACTCTCTTAAGCAAAAATGGTACTCAAATTTTAAGACCAGGTGCGAAATGTTGATGTTACCTGCACTAGCTCCTTTCTCGCATTTAAATTCATCACTATATTCCCTGCCAAGCCTAGAAAACTGCAAAGGTCTCCCTAGCAGGAATGTGGTGAGAAAGAATGGATCTGGGACACAAGCTGGAGGAGGTGCTCAGCAGAGCCTTCCACAATCCAGGGTGAGTTTTGGGCTCCCAAGCTGGGCACTGCTGCTCTTCAAACAAAAGGACTTTAATTGCTGTTGGGCTGGGTGTTTTGCTAAACTCCTAGTGACGTCAGATGAATAATTTACACTGGGTTTTGATTGATTTTGTGTCTTTTTCAGTTTGCTAGGGAGCAAGGAGCCTATTGCAGTTCCTCTTTAGAAATCACTTATGCTTAGTTCCTGCAACTGCTTTGAAAGCAGCTCAAATCCTAGATGCTAAATCTTGAACATAAGCCTTGTTGAAAGATGCTCCAGTCACAAGATACACATCCAGCAAGGTGAGTATAACTTTGCATTTTCCTTGTGGTTGGTTCTTGAGGAGTTATAACCTAAGCAACAATTGTCTAAATAATCTGCACTACTTAAACACTTTTGAGTCACTGATGGAAAAGGGTTTAGCCTTAAAATATAATAGTACTAACAAAGCAACCAAAAAATAAGTAAGAACCCTTAACCCTAGAGAGGGCCATGAACGTCCTCATTTCTGGTCATTACCTTTCTCCCGCTCCAGCCTAATGCTCTCCTGTTGCTGCCACAATGTACTCTTCAGCCTTCAGTAAACCTAGAAAATAAAAGTGTTAACAATCTTTAGGATTTTAGGCATTTTCTATATTAGCATATGTTTATTTAGGCATTTTCTATATTAGCATATGTTAGCGTTAGATATCAAGCATATGTGGCTGATGACTCAAAACCTCCCATAAATTATACTGAAATTAGCCTCAATTACTTTATCGATTATTGTAATGAAAATATAAGTTTGCTGAGCAGATAGTTGCAATTTGTTGGGAATGGTATAGTCTAGCACATAAATTCACACTTCTTGCTCAAAGAGCCACAACCACTCCAATGATTTACTGCTGGATATTTAATATTATGATCATAGCTATTATATATTTGCACTATAAAGGAAGTTTTCTACTTTTGATTTTGCATATAGGCCAAATCCAGAAATAATATCGTGGTACAGTTAGGAAGATTTTGGATATTCAGGACATGGTAAGATAGCTCATACATATTAAGCCTACATTTATAAAATACACATAACAGTAATCTATAAGAGCAATCCCTTCTAGTCTTAAACTTTGCTATTCCTTCCACGAGATTTAAAAATCTGTTCCATGTCAGAGTAATTAAAGTTTGAATATTCTTCGTCATATTATTCTCTCAATCTTTAGAGGTTCACCTGCCAGTAAGCTGGGTGAGATTTTTTGCTGTGCTTATGTCCCCTCCTTGATCTCAGCAAGTGCTACAGGAATTCAACCCCTTTGTACATTTTGAAATGTGCATTTACATTTTGTCTGTGTGATGTTTCAAAAGCAATGCCAGTACTGCCACCATTGCACCCTAGCTCATTCCTCCTTCAACATCACACAACAGTTCAGCCTAGGGATTAACACAGCCTGCATGTCTGCTCTGTCCTAAAGGAAATTTCATCCCAAACACTTGAAGATCGCAAGTTCAAACTAATGAGAAAACATTTTCTATTTCTGTCAGTTAGAGACTGTGGAATGTCTCTTCTGATCACCTCCTACAGCGATTAATAACCAAATCATAGAATAGAATCATAGAATCAACCAGGTTGGAAGAGACCTCCAAGATCATCCAGTCCAACCTTATCGCCCAGCCCTATCCAATCAACTAGACCATGGCGCTAAGTGCCTCATCCAATCTTTTCTTGAACACCTCCAGGGATGGCAACTCCGCCACCTCCCTGGGCAGCCCATTCCAATGCCAATCACTCTCTCTGTGAAGAACTTCCTCCTAATATCCAGCCTATACCTCCCCTGGCACAACTTGAGACTGTGTCCCCTTGTTCTGTGCTGGTTGCCTGGAAGAAGATACTGACACCCACCTGGCTACGACCTCCTTTCAGGTAGTTGTAGACAGCAATGAGGTCACCCCTGAGCCTCCTCTTCTCCCGGCTAAACACCCCCAGCTCCCTCAGCCTCTCCTCACAGGGCTGTGTTCCAGGCCCCTCACCAACTTCGTTGCCCTTCTCTGGACACATTACAGTACCTCAACATCTCTCTTGAATGGAAATGCCCAGAACTGGACACAGTAGTATTGACCAATTGTATTTTCTCTGTAGATGCCAAACTGACTTTCAGGTATTTATGGCATGTTACATGTGCTATTGCCTGGCCTCAGAAGTCACGAATTTGTGCTACTATAGGGTAATAAGCTATTGAATTCCACGTGGGTAAAGTCCGTCTGTGGTAGAGAGAGGAAAAGAAAAAAAAAAAATAAAAAATCCTGCTTTCCAAACAAGGTGGAGTTTAACAGACATCCACCAGAAAGCTTTTAGTTTTTCATATATATTATGGCTTGGCATTTTGCGTGGCTTTTCTGTCATTATCTATGATATATTATTCAGGCAAAGACTGCTCATTTTGGAAAAGTAAAATGCAATACTGAAAAGGTTAGAGACTTTTGCTAAGTGTGCCATCCCCATTAGCTTCCCAGTGGGGTGCTAAGCATATGTTATAAATAATGCATGACTTAAGACCTCTGTATTTTTTGAAAAAAAAACCCCAAACCAACAAGCTACAAAATAACAGCCAGAAGAGAAACACATTTCTGTAAATACATTCAACTACTAGAAACTACCTAATCAATAACGCTTGCAATACAATGAGCTGAACGAATGATGGTTATTGAGTAATTTAATGAGTTTTGGCAGTTTCTACTCCAGAACTGACCATGACCTGATTAGATTTTCCCCAGTATGTTTGTTCTACAAAAATTCTTCTAAATTATTTGTATGAACAATTACTGCATTTGTGAGCATTTGTGAGCACTTCACTGTGTCCATGATTAAATTTGAATTCATTTGTACAGTTTTAATTTGGCGCATCAATCAAATTGCATAATTTCCTTTCCCAACGTAAACTTACTGACCTAATATCTGCGTTTCTAATCTAGAGTGATGATCACTGATTTATCTTATTTGTATACTCAGATCTGGAAGAACATTTAGAGACATGTCAAACTCTAACCTGATTAGTCACTTTCTTGAATAAATATATGTATATTATTAGGTTTAATAAGACTCTAAATTATTGTTTTTAGGTCATTAGAAAGTTATAATGTTAATTTTAAAAGTTACTCTACCCATCTGTCCACTCTTCACTCCAATTAACAACCAAGAGACTCAGTGTAAATTGTCACTGATCACTAGTTTAAGGTGATATATGCCTAAGTGAAGCTGCTGATGTACAGGCAGGTATCTAACTTTGCCATCCAATTATAGCACCTGCAATAACTGCTTTGCTGTGATTCATGGTAGAATGGACAGTGAGGGATGAAGAGTTTTAACTCACTGTAGTAAGAGGTTAGAAGTCTCTCACAGAAGTAAACCCTCTGAAATTTTAAGCCTCATTCAAAACCTCTCTCTTTTATTTCTCCGTTGATCCACTAAGATCCTATTCAACAGGGACAGCAGCAGGTCAACAGCTTTTCAAGTGGATGGGAAGTACTCAGACCTCTTAAGTGAGGTTTTGGGAATCTAAGTGTCTTTATGCCTGTCCATAGGGTACTAAATCCCTTTTAAATCTGATCAAAGTCTCTATAGCAGGGGCTTAGCAGTCAGGAAGCCAACTGACCATTCCTCACTGCCATATTACTTTTTCATCGAGTTGCCCTATAGGTCTCTCCCAGAGACACCAAGACAATCTGGTCCAGAATGTGACTGTATGATATATTAAAAGACTGCAAGATAACACAGAACTCAGCTTTTATCGATACAAGTACCATAAGATATAAAAACATTCCTTTCCTAACACAATGGAAATTTAGTTTGACAAAGACATGGGTGAAGGAAGATCCTTCAGGAAATGAAAGAACAGATCTTGTATTACATTTAAAACCTGAAATTCTCTTCAGATGAATATTCAGCAAGTGTAGCATTGAATAGTTGAAGATGAAAATGAATATTGCAATAATGGCTTCTTAGAGGAGAAGAAATATTTGTTTATATTGTCAATGTGTATTTCACAAAAATACACTACACTCCAACTGGCAAATGCAAACTGAAGTTACATTTCTAAAACCAAGTACGTTTTTGCCTGCTAGTGCAATAGGTCTAATTTTTCTTACCCCAGATTCACCATTAATAAATCAAGAACACCTGGAGTACCTAAAATGATACTGGTAGCTGTAAAGGAAAAGGATATCAAGTTTTCGTTTGACTTCAGAAATCTCATGTGCTTTAATTCAATAACTTTGTGAGACAACACTGAACATGAAATTCAGAACAGAATTAAACAGTAGCAGAATACCGAGTGTTCTCCTTTTATGTATGAATTCTGTTAAGGTCAGCAATGATGAAAAATTCTTCAAAGTGTTGCTTAAGGTGGTAAGCAGAGAGAAATGAGGCAGCAAATGGGTACCCACATCAATATTGACTTCTTTGTTGGCAGACTCAGCAATGTGATGGCCCTTGAGACTGAACTAAGACAAGATATATATACACATACACACATACACATTTGCATTACTTTGCAAGTTTCTTGAAGCCAAAGCTGACATCAATTGATGGGCAAGCACAGGTCAGCTTATGCCAGTCCTCTCTGATCTGTGAGAAGAATGGGTATTTCTTGACCTGTGACCATGGAAACTTTACTGCAGATAGTGCTCACATTCAAGACATTTTCACCCAAAGAGCTCTGCAGATCCTTTTCTCAGTTCTGCAGAAAATGAACAAGTTAAGAGATGTTAACGATGTTTCATAGATACAAATCAGTATAAACAAAAGAGCACAAAAAAGAAATGGACTCTTTAGAGAGTGTCCCCTTGTGAAAAAATCCATTATATTTAAATTTTAAAATATTAATGGTGTCAGAAATTTATGGATGACTATTGTCCATTATCAACAGCTAAGAAAATTGTTCAGATGTGCACATTAATGGGATCTCAATTTTAGGTGACTGTGGACAATTGCCTCATTGCTACTTTCAGTTTACATTTTAGTCCATAAGTGCTTCTCATCTGCTGTATGTTTGCTATTGTTGCCAATGATGTGTGAAATTGGAGAGTGATTGAACTTTTCTTCAGTAAACTTGCATTGTTGGAAGATCAAAATATTGACAGCCTGATTTTATAATTGTAACTCAATCTTGCTTCATGCCTCAGGGCTGCCATTTAGTTTTTACTTCAGGATTATGCTATACCATTTATGGCTTTTCTTCAGTAATACATTAACTGAAGTTGCCTTTGGACCCTATTCACTGGAGTTGGCTGAAAATATTCAGATTTAATGTTTTCAAACTTAATGGTTTTCACTGAAAAATGCCCGTCTCTCTAAATCTAAACTTTCTGCAGATTTGTGTATTTTTTAATGAACTCTTGCAGGAGACAAGACTTACACTCAAGTCTTCTGTTCAGGAAAAAAAAAATAAAAAATCTTGTTTCTGTCTTATGGGAAGGGGAATTAAATGATTCAAATACTCAATTCAAAGCACCTTTTCTTTCTAAAGCTTGTAAGCTACATTTCAGTGGAGGGGAGGAAAAAACCTCAGGAATATATTTGTTGAACTAAAGTGACTGGAAGAAATTAGTATCACAGGAAGGAGTTTTGTTTGTTTGTTTTATGCCCATTTCAGAGTAGACACAATTTTTCAACAAGCTTTGCTGTTCACACACCAGATGGCTATATTTTCCTAATACTTTATTTTCCCCACATAGATTTTCACTGCAAGTACTTTGCACATGGCAGCAGGATGTGTGTGCATTTTATTAATCTGCAAGATACTCAACTACACACTAACTCATCCTGGCATCTGATCAAAATTTGGTGAACCAGATGATTCAATGTATATTGCTAGTAGGGACGATCAGGAGCAGCCATGTTATCCCCACTCGGTAATTGTCATAGCTACAAAAAGATCTGTCCACCAGCTAAATGCTTTGAAGGGAAATAAGTTAAATTAATAGATTAGAAATGGGTATCAGCATCTTGTTGAATTCCTAAAGCAATTCCTCATTTAGCAAGCAGATTTTCACACTTCTAAGAATGGTGTGAGTTTGTAGGTTGTCTGACAAACTGCAGAGCAGTTTGGCTGAATTAAACACTGCAGAGAAACTATTCAGCTTTGGCAATGGAGACAGATAGGCACTATTACAAAGCATAGCATCCATGCATACTTGTGTATTTTCAAAACTGCCTTCGTTCTCAACTGTTATATGGAGAAAACATTAGAAAATAACCACAGGAAAGCCAACACTCTTAAGGTCTTGCAGGTTTCCTTAGTATCTATAATGCACAAAATCATGAGAAACTGTCATGTATACCTGCATCTGTTCAGGTATACTGTGTTAATTTGAAATCTGTTAAATCCTACTTCAAATTAAAGGAGAGAAAAATGCAGTGTCACCGCAGAATCATAAAATGGCTTGAGTTGGAAGGGACCTTAAAGATCATCTAGTTCCCACTTCCCACTCCTCCAGGTTGCTCAAAGCTGCATTCAGACTGGTCTTAAACACTTCCAGGGATGATGCATCCACAACTTCTCTGGGCAATCCGTTCCAGTGTCTCACCACTCTTACACTAAAGAAGTTCTTCTAATGTGTAACCTAAATCTACCCTACTCTACTTCAAAATATTTGTTCCTTGTCTTTTCACAACAAGTCCTTATAAGAAGTCCCTTGGCAGCTTACCTATAGGCCCCCTTCAGGTACTGGAAGGCCACTATAAGGTCTCCCAGGAGCCTTCTCCTGCTGCACAGAGCCTGTCCTCATAGGAGAGCTGCTCCACACCTTCGGTCATCTTGTGTCCCTCTTCTGGACCCTCTCCAACAGATCCATGTCCAACAATATATGTGGCAAAGCTCCTGGCTCTCACCTAAGAAGAACTTTTCTAGAAGGTAGCCTATCCATTTTTACAATTTTTTTAGTCTTTTTTTTTTTTTTTTTTTTTTTTGTCTATCAGGAAATTAAATGCTTAATTGCTGCTTGGAGTAATTTTCCTTCTAGAACCAGTGATCATTAAAAAAACAATTCTACTGGAATTCAGTAGATTACAGAAAATATTCCAAAGCTGGGATGGTATGGTATCCAACCCAATCCTGGCAAAGTTCATTTTTATCCTGAAGGCACTAGAATAGGTTTCTCAGTTTCCAAAACAGGCTTTTATTCACCATCAGAGTCACAAATACGTTTTACTCTATAGCCTGATTTTAAGAAGAGTTTATCTTCTTCTAGTTTGTTTTAAAGAGAACACTTCCTTTCTCTCTCTAATACTTTCCCTTCCACCTATTCTCTCCTTCACACCTCTGAACTAAGATTTCTCTGTGTCTGCACACTCCTCTTGTCCTGAGGAGAAACTCCAATCCGCAGCAATGAGAACTGCCAATCAGCCAGATGCTGGAGAAGTCAAGATCCCACTCCCAAAAGAGACAACACAAGAAACAGGGAAAAGCAGATTTAGTGAGGAAGAGCAATATGACTCCATGCAATGGAAGAAAAAACAAAGGGAAGCAACCTCAAAATGCCTCTGTTTATCAGCTTCTTTTTGGGGAGGATTGTGGGGAAAGGCAGGCTCAACCACAGCTCAGCAGCTATTCAGAGTGCCACTGTTCTGCTCTGAGTGTGGCTGAAGTGGAGGGCTGGTGGTGGCTACCTCAAACAAGGGGAAAAAAACAAACCGAAACAGGGCTGGATAGAGCATGTGAGGGCATCTTACACTCTTCCAGTTTTAGGATTTTGGACTCCAAACCAGAGTGTCTGGACTGTCAACCACAGCAAATATATTGTTTCCTCCACACAATTATAACAAAATCTACTTTAACCAGTCAGATTTTACTTTTATTTAAAACTAATACTAGTTATTATTTGGACAACTTCCTAGCTCCAAAGCGAAAACAGTGGAAGCTCATATGATTATTTTTTCCCTACAAGGCTGAAGCTTTCTGAGATCACATCCCTTTGTGGCTTCTATTATTTCGCCCCATTCAGAGACTTCAATAAATGGTATCTTCTTATTTCAACTACATTTCTAGAGGATGTTTTGTTTAAAGATTTATTCCTTGAACCACTGGGGAGGGGCTCCAAGAAAATATCCTTGTCGTTTTTCCAAGCTATGTTTATTACTGTCTGGCCAGTTGTTTTATGAGCCTAAAATTGCTCTCTTGATTAAGCCAAAACATTACCCATGCTCCACTTTAAATTGTTTCTGTATGCTGACATAAACTAGCAATAGCCCTTGTTTAGTTTTTCGTGAGATGCCTTTGATGTCCTTATTTTGTTAATATTGTAACTAATGAAAAACAAGAAGTGGCTTTTTTTCCCCTTTTTTTGAGGAGGTGTTGGTGTTTCGATTTTTTTTTTTTTTTTTTTTTGGGTTGTTTTGTTTGTTTGTTTTCCCTTCTTGGAATGGGAAAAAATAATAAAATGCTTGTATGTTTCCAGATACAAATCCTAAGTTTCTCTGTATGGTTGTTGTATAAGAACTAAATAGTTTCTAATTCCTTGCCAGTGAAGACAGCCTTTAAACTGATTATGAGCAAGTTTTATTTCCTTATATCACCATAGGCCCATCATATTTCACATGAATAAGCAAGATGTTTTCTCTGGATTGAAAAGCAAAGAGTTGTCAGCAGAAGGAAATATTATAATCACTCATCCAGTCCCAAATCCACGTCCCTGAATTTGCCTCTAATTTCACAGAAATGTTGCCTACTGCAATTGATCTTCTCTACCACTTTTCTCAACTGACTATGGCAAAAGATCTCGTTCCTTACATTTTCACTTGATATAAAGAGGTTTAATATAAATCCACAAGATCTGAAGACAGTCATAAACAAAATCTTCTGTACAGAGATCAGAGTAACCTGCTGAAAACTGATTTTCAGAAAGCTTTAGGGTAGCAATAAAATCTTGTGAAAACCTCCCAAACTGCAGAAATAAAGACAGCTTTGCCGGAGACCTCTAGTAGTGTAGACAAAAATTGCTGTACCTCAGCTTTCCATACCTAGGAGGATTATTTTTTCATTTCCATCTACCTAACAGAGTAGATTTGAAGGAGACTCAGATCTTCCTCAACTGTTCTGCCCCTGTGTGCCCTAAACAAGGGGGAAACTGCCTCCGATGAGAACACTTAATGCCAAATTGTCACGAGTACTAATGATTAACTATCTGATTACATTACTAAGAATTTGCTCTACTCTGGAAACAGAGTTTGACATTCTTGGAAGATATATTGCCTTCATTAAGAGGCACAGAAGTGCAGAAACCAGGCTTGCAAATGAAATTTAGTTTGTCATTGATATGTTAATACAGTAGCAAATAGTTACATTTTGTTATCTGTCTGCTTGCTTTACAACTTATGGGAAGTTGAGCTTTTTAATGTGCGGGAGCCATGTTTTGCTTCAGTCTTCCCTTGGCCTGTGGCGCAGGAGTCTGTTGCTGTAGTAGTGTTAAGGAGCATTTATATAGTACGGTGAAAAAGGAGAGCTGGATTTATAAGAATAAAACAAAAAAAAGCAGAATTAGTGTTTAGAATATTAATATCACTACATTAGAAAGGTTATTTATATACTGAGCATAAAGCCTACCACAGTGAAGCCAATATTTCCCTGTAATTTGAATGTCCAGCAAAGAGGAATCATCTTTGCTTTCACTTTTGAGGTCTCTGGTTTCTAGTTTCTTGTTTTGAACAGATAACATCACAGGACAAAAATGTGCCTCAAATCTCTTTTTAATTTTATGGTCTTTCTTTTTCACTTTTTTAATATGTTCTCCATCTCACAGAGCTCATTTTCCCAGCCTGGTGCTGGAGATTGCCCATCTATAATGAGGCTCAGCCTTCAAAATGTCAAACATAATGAAAAAGAAAAAAGCCATAATGAAATCAGCCACAGGGACTTGAGAGTGCCTTCTGGTTAAACCTTCATGAGTCTGCTGGTTCTTCTGCCACAAAGACAAATAGGCTCTCTGCCTACATCAGAAGGGCAATCAGCGCTACCACAGGATGCGAGCCAACAGCACGTACACTGTAAAGAAGGCCATATCTCCAGGTTACTGTCACTCATGCAAAATGAGCAACCTCAGCTTGTCAGACCTGGCAGCAAACAAGAGTAAGAGCCCAAACTGAAAATCATGATGCACAAGGGCAGGTATTTCTGACTTGGGCATTACAGATTATCTGTATTAAAAAAAAAAAAAAAAAAAAAAGGAAGGAAAACCAGAGTTCTCACTAATAAGTTTGTTGAAATTCATGAATTCTCCCTTCCTAATACTTTCTCTCCACAGACATGTACCAGAGACAGTTCAAAAGAAACACACACACACCTAGGTCTGCTGATGGTATTAGGCTTCACCATTCTGAGATGGAGGAGCTCAGGGCTGGAGCAGGTATTGAGAAAACAGGAGACACCAAATGTCTCATGCGCCCACTGTGTCAGCTTCAGGACCAGCAGCCCACACCCTGGGCTTCCTGAAGGACATTGCTGCCATCCAGCAGAAAAGCAAACTATATAGAGCCCAATTTACAGGTTCACAAGGATATTTAGGACAGAAAATAATGATGCATTGTGAGAGAAGCTAAGAACCTAACAGTCAACACTGGTGACACGTATGCTGACTGCATCTTCTCAGTTCTATGGAAGATGAACAAGTCCAGTGTCCAGTGTATAGTTTGACACTTTGTAGCCTCAGTAGGCAGTTTTGAAGAGGACTGAAACAGTCTGGGATGGTTACTTTCCATCGTGATTTCCTTTATATCTGTGTGCCATGAACACAAACGCAATGGAAGTTAAATGGCTCATTTAATGAACATGCTTATGTTTGGGCCAGAGGATATTGTACTGGTTTGAGTTTAGCTGTTCAGGGGAAACCAATACAATGATAATAGGATGTCTTCCCCCCTCCTCCCCCTCCTTTGGAGAGGAGAGAGGAAAAGAAAAGGCAGAAGGGGTAAAGCCACCCACAGAACAGTCTGACCATGATTTGGAAGGTAAAAGAGAGATCTTCAACAACAAATGAAAGGTATTCAGAGTAGGGAGGTTACAAATAGGTATAGGGAAGGGGTAACAAGGTACAAAAGGTATATATACAACCGGATTGGATGGCAGGGGTCTGAGGAGATGCCCACTGCATGGTAAAGGCATGGCAGAAGGGTAGAAAACAGGAAGTTCCCCTGTTTATATAGGGGGGTCCAGACAGGAAGTGGGAGTGGGCTGAACACTACATCTTGGGTCTAGCAGACCGGGAGCGGGGGGTCAGGTTCTGACCACTCCCCCGACCCAGGGGGGTTAACCCTTTACAGATATCCAGGAGGATAATCAGCTGAGTATCTCCTCAGCCCCAGGACAGAACATCTTTGTGTGAGTACCATGATATTTAATACAAAGGGGTTAATGTGCTAAGACCAAATGGGTACTGAGGGGAAAAAAAAACTTTGAGAAAGGAGGAGATGCTGAGGAGCGGCATGGTTGCAGGACACTTCAGGTGTGGGCATGGAAGTGATTTTAGCTGGTGACTGTGGCTGATAAGGAAGAAAATGTAGTGAGCACAACAAAACACAGGTTGATGGAAGAGAAGCCCAGTGATTAATAGAATGTGATGTACACTTGATTGATTTTTGTGTGTATTTAGTTCACTTTTCACAAATAATTTATCTTAATTTTATACTAATCATCCATACATTCATCTTGGCCATAAAAGTGTTATCTGTATCACTCATTATGAAGCAGGATTTTTTTCTAAAGGAAAGCTAATTTTACATGTAATCCATCATTTACAATTAGCCCAGTGCCCTGCCTTTTGCAGACATAATTAGTGGTAAAGTGCCTCCTCCTAGACCCTCCAGCATCGGCTGCAAAAGCTCAGCAGCATTGGTGTCCTAACTCTTTGCTGGCTATCTCACTGCTAAATGCTCATTTGTTGAAAGTTAGCATGTGCTAATTTTCATATGTGCATTCACATACGAAAATTATACTTTGGAGTTAGTTTCAAGTGCCCTGGGCAGACTTCACAGGAACCAATAGTTTAGGAAGAATCTATTCCTACAAAAACTTCCCTGAAAGCCAGTATCTACTAGCACTGTGTAAAAGATCTCTATTTCCCTCCTGATACTCCTGTACTCAGTTAACAACCTGGATCAATGACTTATAAGAAGATGAATAGTACTAGTGTTTCCTTCTCAGTCATTAAAAGAAAAAGTAATTGTGTGGATCAGTAAGACTAGGACTCGTGGCAAGAGCTAAAGCTGCTCTAGGGAAAGAAAGCAATCTTACTGCTTTCGTAATTGTGGAAAGAGAAGAAGTAGAGAAGTGCAGAGAAGCTTCTGGAATGATTCATTTAACAAAAAAAACCCAAAGCCATCCACAACACCCTGCCAAAAAAAACCCCAAACCCAAAACCCCAACCCCCTAAAGCCCAGAAAAAAAAAAAACCAACCAACCAAACTCCAAGCCACCAAACCTCACAAAAGCAGGGATTCCTTTTAAATTGCAGAGTTTAGCAGCAACAGGTAAGGGAAAGCACCAATCAAATGCTGTCGACCATGCAAGAAATGGATTTCTGGATTCAGAGGGCCAAGGCTTCATGCAATTTTTCCCATTAGAGAAGAAATGTGCTCAAAGCTCTATCGTTTTCTGGCTTTGCCGATAATTTTCTGGGCTAGCCCCATAAAAACAAGCTGGATTACTGCTTGCAGAGAATGATATATTCAGTGAATATATTTAAAATATTAAGAATAAAATAGTGCAGATTTTTTCAATAATTAAAATTGTGTAAAGGATCTTTTTGCCGCCATTGCTTCCATTTGTTTCTGGAACAAGTAAACAGCAGGTATCCGATCCTCCATTAAGGAGCAAAACAGACTAGAAAGCTTTCCATGCTGCAACACAAGAGTTCCATGCAAGTATTTTGATGTTAACAATTACTTAGTTTAATATGCAAGGTTTTTTTCTCCTACAGTAATTAAGCCCACAGAGACCACTGATAGCTTCTAATGCATAAAAGTATCAGCAACTACACAAAACTGAGAAATAAAAGGTGATTTCCCTCTTTATGAGATACACTGTGGTTTATTAACAATGTCAAAGGTGATCAGGTTCAGGCAGTGTCATGCTCTACTAGTAGTCAGACATTTCCACTGTACAGAGTTGGAAACCTTACTTAAAAATAACATGCCCTTGGAATATTAAATGTGTTTATACTGTGAAATCTTCAGGTGATTTGCTAGTATTTTCAATGCTGCCTTGCAGTAGCTTTGAACATTAGCTAACTAAAGCTTATCCAGAAGGAAGTCTTGATTTATTGATCTGAGTATGGTTTTATCTAAATCCACTTCAATGACTTTAATTTCATTTAGCATATGATGGTAAAAGATGCTAATAGTCAAAAGTGAACATATTTGTTACTTCTAGGGAGTTAAAAATCCTCTAAAATGGAAGAAAATAGTAAGGAGGAATATAACTTTCCATTTGGAAACAGTTATTTCCAGATGTGAAAAAGGTAAGCAGATATGTCTGTATGCAAATTTTAAAAAGTCTTGCAGAGAAGAATGAGATCTGGGTTAAAATAGGTGAAAAACTTGGAGAAGGTTCCTATTTAAAAAAAAGAAAAAAAAAAAAAGCCTTGTTTTTCACTCTTAAGAATCACCAGAACCATATTCTGTCAAACTGGCTTTGAGAAATCAACCTTCATATTCGTAATGTCCCTCCTGTAACAGGAATCTCTTCTAATTCTCACTGGTTAAAAGGTACTGCAACTCCTTTAGAAGATGATTATTATTGTGCAATGGCAGTAACTAAATTAATTCATCTTGTGAAAAATTATTTGCAGCTCAGGAGCATGAAAGACAGGGTGACAGGAAAAGGGATGGAACAAAAGCTAAAGCGAAAAATGGCTGAGAAGGGGCTTTTCAAGACCTGAGGTTTTCAAACCAATGTTATTCTTTTTTTAAAGCTTCTGAAACAACCTACCAGTAACTCAAGCTTAATAAAGATGCCCCAAAGGACTTTGCTGCTCTTGTACATGGTAAAATACATTTTACCATACTTCAAGACCAAAACTAATCTCTTTTGTGTCATATAATCACAATGAAGAAATGAAGGAAAAAAAGAATAGAAGTTATTTTATGTGTAAGTGCTTGTGTGACATACATACTAGCACTGGCATCACTGAAATTTCAGATCAGAGAGACTGTAGAACTCTTCTATCTACTTCTAATACAGATGGTTAAATTAAATCCTCAGCTCCCAGTGACTGTGCCTCTCTGTCTCAGATAGCAGCTGTAGTATTCCCATGGTAAGCTTCTCCAAAAGTCAGCTATTTTCTTACTGCACAATGTACACTTTCACCCTGGGAATAGGTTTCCTGACTTAACTTCTAGGCAGGTGTTTGGTTGTCAGATAAAGGAGTGGTCTAGAATGAGTTATCTCCTGCTCACGTAGCTGCTCCCATATGGAGATTAAGGTATCTCTTAATTCACTTTCTGATAACACGTGAAGAAATAGTTTAAATTGATTTTCAGATATGTATTTTCTGTTTCAGCAGGATATATCCTGACCACTGGTTTTAGTTTGCAGCTCCCCCCTACATTTTTAATGTAAATTCATTCACTTATGCATTTATTGCAAACTGCTATAGAGTTTGTTGACATCACAAAATCAGCAGCAACGACAACAAAAAGAATATAAAATAAATTTGTTGTGACTCATGTTTTGAAATCACTCTAGAATAAAAGCACCAGACATTTGGGGCTCATCAACAGCAGCTGGGGAATGCCACAGACAAAAGTGTAACAGATGTTCAATTACATATAACCATGGATGAGAAGAAGAATATTATATCAGTTTAATGTAATGTTTTCACAATTTTCTGCAATACATTTCAAGGTATGCAAGGATTTTCTGAATAAAAGCTGGGTATTTTTTCTGTCCTCTGAAATAGATTTTTGTACTGCTTAGTGGAAATGAATGGTTCCCCTGTGGAATTGCTTAGTCAGAATTTCTTACACATTCAGCGACCAAAAAGACTGATGGGAGACATTTTGTAAATATATAAGTGATGCTGATCTGTGAGCTGTACAGTTCTCTTCTTATTCAAACTGCCACACCACACTGAATTGTATGGAAAATACAGCCTCACCTAAGAGCTGGCTGATAAATGCTGGAGATATCAGATTGGACCTACACTGAAGATGTTTTAAACCTTACAAAATTGAGGCAATGAAGTATGAAAGAAGTGTACTTAGAAAAGCTTGGTAAAGAATAAATCCCTCTCAAAATTCAGCTTTGTGTGTAAACATTAGCATATTAAGCCAAACATTTCCAGAACTAATTAGCTCTGCTGTAAGTAGTGCACATCTTTGGTGCAATTTGATTATGTCTTAAATACACTGCGAAAGCTGTGCATGACATTTTTTGAATATTTGTGTGACCTTTACCAGGAAAGGGATACCTAAGAATAGTTTCCTGTAGCTAGTCAAATATTGTGTATGAAGTAGTTTGATGAGAAAAGCTGGTCATCATACCTAAATGAAAATTCCTACTCTAGGTTACTTTTTTTATTTAAAAAATACTCTAAGAACAGCAACACATCTGACAGCAGCACAGCTATTTAGGGCCTTGCAAGAAGATTTTCAGTATGCTGTAAACATGGAAGTATATAATACAGTATAACTTCTGTATATTGTCCAGCTTGGGTGTTTACAGGAAGGAGGGTTTAGCCTATTTCACTCTGAGGGAGGGAATTGCTATGCAAGCAGGAGAAGAAAGATGCTGCTCAGAAAATCTCAACAATTTTATATCTATCTTTCTCTTCAGTTGTATCTATATTTAAATGCCTTTAACTCATGATCAGCAATTAATTTCTTGACCTGCTCAGATGAATGGAGAAAGAAGAAACACTTTCTAAGACAGTGAGAGAATGAGTAGACCTGCTTAACAAAACAGGGAGGTGATTGCTCTGAGAGTTGGAGCTTCTGAAATTAATTTTTGTGATCACTGTAACAATGAAATACAAAGAAACCATACAACATGGGTAAAAACCCCTACTTTTTATGTCTAGCAACTATAATATTAAAATTATTTCTCATTCAGTAGGTAAGGAGCAAGGACTGCATGGCTAGGTGTCAGCAACACAGAATTCCTGTTTTCTCTACACATTTTTTACATTCCATCCTCATTCAGGAACATCTTGGTGACTTGGAAAGGTGATTAGGTTGCATTCCCGTTATTACAAGTACGAGAATCAATAGTACCTTACTTAAATTAATTTTATAAGTGGCTAAAGATATGTTAACATCGGCCTCCAAAAAGAGGGAGATCAGTTCCTATGCATGTAAGAATGCTAATAAGAATTGGCGCAAAGTAACCACACTGCAAGATTTGTTAGCTAAAGCAAATTAACTATTAATCAGAAGCTTGTTCATTTGAAAATGTTTGAGAATTTTAAAATAAAAAGAAAAATATAGCCTAGAGCTGCATCAAACCCTACTGAAGCTATGTGAGAAAAATTAAAGTGTATAGCGTAGATTTTGTAACCTAAAACAGATAGTGAAATTAATTCAAAACAGAACCATCCCAAAATTTGTAGAAGTTTAAATTCACTGTGCAGACTGGGCTGTTCTTGATTCAACACTGGAGCTTAAGCTTTGGGCTCAGATATACTGCTGCAGAACAAGCACGTTACAGAGAGAAAAATACAGGGGAAAACTCTCTTAATGGCACTATGTGAGTTGGGCTCCAATCCACTGTACATATAGACTACTGACAAATCAGTTGACTTGTGAAATACACTTGGCAGGTCAGACACTTCAGATCAAAGGGCCATAACTGGATACAATAATAATCTGTAATACATACTTTAGCTCCTTGGTTTCTTCTCTGAAGACCTCCAAGGTTAGGCACTTTATGTATACTGAACAACCTTCCCTGGAAACTCTTTGTAGCTGGTACCAGAGTCACTGAGAGAGACAAGCTGAACTACAAGGCAAGGTAACATCCTTTATCTCCAGACTCTGAGTTAGGAACTATCTTATTTCTAAATAAATAAANTTGCCCAGGGAGGTTGTGGCTGCTCCCTCCCTGGAGGTGTTCAAGGCCAGGTTGGACGAGGCCTTGAGTAACCTGTGGTAGTGGGAGGTGTCCCTGCCTATGGCAGGGGGTTGGAACTAGATGATCCTTGAGGTTTCCTTCCAACCTTACCATTCTATGATTCTATGATTCTAAATCCATCAGAAATCCATCCGTTTGCTATTCGTAGAGCAAATTCTTCAAACTCTTTTAGCATGAATACACTTAAAGCAAATTCTTTCACTGCTGCAGCCAGTGAGACCAACATTTGGTCCCAAAAGAACTAGAGACCAATTCACACCATAATTTCCAGGCTACTTTGCTTAACATTAAGAACATTTCTCCTCTCTCCCCCCAAAAAACCTGTCCCATGATATTTTCTTTAAGCCACATCTTTTTCAGTTTTGTCAAGGTCTTAATGTTTTATACAGAGGCTTCAGCTGGCTTAAACTGTCGAGCTCCCCAGCATAAGAAATCAACAGCCATTTAATATTTAAGCAGCTTAGAAGCAACATTTGAGTTGCAGAGGTGGCAGCAGTGTTCAAACTACAGAGAACATCAAAACGCTAAAACTAGCAAGGTAATAGCATGCATTATGCTTATCTCTATTTGAGGGCCAATTATCTCACTTACAGGATAAATGCTGTTAATGATGTCTTCCAATGTTTACTTTTTTCCCCACCGAGTGCATCCTATTTTTGTCTGGATGAGATAGATATGATTTGGGGCAGATCAAAAAATCTGTCTTTACGAGAAAGACAACTCAGAAGTCAAACAAAGCTAAACAGCAACAGCTTCAATTATCTCTTCCAGTAAACAGGTATTTTCAGTCAGTTAATGTCCTGCAGGCGATCTATATCTGTTTTGTTCTCAGGGTACATTTGCTGTGGGTCAGCTCCTGAGAATATCTTTCATGACTCTGCTGAAATAGAGCACTTAGAAGAGAGTTTATGTGCCAAATATCTAAATGCAGAAAGGTGCTATGGACAGGCTGGGGGTTCATTACTAAGAAACCACATAGTACATAATATTATAAGAGAGAGAGAGAGAGAAAGAGAGAGAGACAGACTATGTAGAATATGCCTTCTCTCACAAATACATCTTTGGTCTCAGACATAACACTAGTAGAGAAGACAGTTCAAAGTGTGAGTTAGACAGGTAAAAGAGCTCACGCAAACTTCTATACTGACTCCAACTTAAGGGTCTTCCCTCTTCATTTACATGTATGCACTGACATGCATAGTGATATGAACAAGCTGTTCCCAAATATGTTTTCAATTCCAGTTAGAATCTGAGAAGTACTCCCTGTTGAAACAGGTTAAGTATAAATATATGTACTTCCTGTTTAAAATCTTTAAGTTCATGGACAATATGGCATAATAGATATATTTTCCCATTTGATACAGGAAAATTTAAAAGAAAAATAATCCCTACTCTTTAATAAACAGTGAAAATACTTTCACAGTGAACACATTGTTAAGTTTTAAGGGAAATCAATATGTTATTTATTCCAAGCCTTTAAGAAGACATATGAAACTTGAAGCAAGGATCGTCTGGTGATAAAGAGCTTTGGTTCATGTAATCCTTAACTTGCCTTTTTATCCCAAGAAAATGCACTTATTTGTTGCAGGTAAGTTGGCTGCTCCATGAACATCACTAAACTGTGAATGATCAGTAATGTGAGTTTGCAAGCAATGCTCTTTCCCTGAAAACTCATTACAAATTATTTTTGTCACCTACCAGTGCAAGGAATCTATTGCTGCAACACAATGTACTAATCAGCAGGCATTGTCATTTCCTGAGTGCTAACTTTGTTTATTTTCCTGTAGTCTTCTCATGGCTAAAAACTGAGAGTAGAAACACCCAGTCAACTACTATCCTTGAAGACTTTTGCATGTACGTCCAACTTGCTGCTTCTTAATTTCTCACTATGCAACTACTTCGGAGTGATCTGAGAACTCTGTTTGATATTTGTTTTTAATTCTTATTAATTCTTGGTTTTAAAATTCCTTGAAAACTTTGAGCAAGTATTTGTCAGCTTTAAGTAGGTCCAGAATTGATTTTGTTACTCAAGATCTGCAAAGGATTGGGCAGTCCTGACTGACTGCAACAGGATGGATTTTCCCAGTTTTAAAAGCAATCCCAGTGATTCCTGTAGGGGTCTGAGGATGCTTCCAAGGCAGGTGAAAAGACAGCTTTATTTAGCATTTACAGGAGCTGAATAAGTGATAGGTTTCAGTAGTCTTTCATATGAGCAAATGCCCAGTGACAAATAGTTACTAGTCCTAGAACAGACATTCTTCAGGGAAGCCAAACCTGACAAACGATCTTTAACCCGGTATCAGCCAATACAACAGCAATGGCAGCTGATTTCATTACTGAAAAATGCTGGGGAACAACGTTTGGAGAGTCAGAGGGACCTAATAGCTACAATGCTTGCAAGGTCAGGAATCAGAAGTCTCCTGCTCATAGACACCATTTGTCTGACACTTCTGTGCATGCCAGCCATCTGATAGGAATGATAATGCTGTATGCAAAACCACCAGCGACTCCAAGCAGGGAAGCCCTGGGTGCAACTCTTTGGTATCCTGAGCAACACACTCCAAGTTCCAGCTCTCCTAGATGCAGAAAACAGAGACCAAGACCCACTTTTACGTTTGCGTGGTTTTTTTTTTTTCCCTTGTTTGTTTGTTGTTGGGTTTTTCTTTTTAGTTATTTATTTTTGTTTGTTTTCTTTTTTCAAGAGCAGCCAAAGTGGCAATAAAAACAAATTAGATGAGAAATACCAATACAGTTCTGTTTCCTTGATAACATTGCCTGCTTTCACTCAGGATTTGTTGCTTCTGAGTGTGTCTGTATATTATATCTGTACCTGCAGGAGACAGGGGGCTGAATTCTACTTGCACTGGGCTTAAGCAGGAATGAGGATCATAGAATCATAGAATGGTAAGGATCTGAGCTCTAATGAGCAATCTCGGGTATGTTAAGTATCTGCCTTTGCTGCTGCCAGCTCTCAAAACTACATAAAAAGAATAAATCACCCTAGACTTTTTTTTTTTTTTTTTTTTTTTAAATTTAGAGCAAGACTTAAATAAATAAACTTCTTGAGTTGCTGGGGTGTTATCAAGATGTCTAAGCGCAGCTTCAGGAGTGCATTTCTGAGCTAACACTTGGATCTCTGCAGTCTACAGCATTAAGACACTGAGCCACATGGCCCTGCAGTTTATAATGAGTAATGAATGCATTAAGTTAAGGATAGCTAGTCTCAGGGTTGATACATCTGAGACTCACTCTGTGCCCTATTTTTGGTCAGAGACTGCAGAGTACCACAGAGACTTACTAGTAGAATTTTTCAAGAGAAAATATGTCACTATCATGGTTACTGATCAATTACTGCTAATGAAAATAAATAACTTGCTAACTTAAAGCAATTATAAACCTTGTGCTAAGAAACAAAAACTAAGTTAAGACAGCACAACTAATTTCTTCATAATTTCCCCACAGGCAAAATAATTAAATTACATTTTGCAATTTTTAAGTATGCTTAGCATAAATTATTTGGTTTATTATGATATCATTATTGAACAGTCTACCATTTTTTAGGAATTGCAAAAGTTTTCACAACTCTAGATTCTCACCACGCCTGATTTAAAAGCAGATGAACATATGAAAACAGTTTTACTTGAAACTTCCTTTGTATGCCTGCTGGCTAGTGAAGCATTTTGCAGATGTTTTCTTTTACACAGGTATTTGCCAGCTTTGTCAGGAATGAACTAACAACATGGAATGCAAACCTGTGCCATCATGGTAGATAACTTAATTTTTCTCTGACCATAACTGCCTTTCCGGAGGAACATGAAAGAGGAAATTTTTGACAGAGAGTTATTATTCTCTTCTTACCACTAAAAGAGCTTGATAATCAGACTTGTATCTTCTGAAATTCTATCCTAATGTCCTCTAATTTTATTTCTTTTGGGTGATTTCTTTCTAAACTTTTCTGTCTGGTGGTCACCTGGGTCTTCAAAATATTTCTATACTCTAGTAACCCTCTTTGGAAGTTTCTGGGTCCTTAGCGCTGTGCACATACAGGTTACATAAACTCCTGTCAGCTGATCTCCCCAGTCCCCAGGAGGTTTGAGTGTTAAAACAATGATAGCCTGTGTACATTTAACCTCTGTTTTCTTAAGTTCTTCCTCCTTAAATTATTTAAATGCTACTCTTATAATAAAACTTTAAAATCAGAGCCAGTGACCATTTGCACTTAGGCTGGATTTACTGGTGTTTGGATTTGTACTGCTGTATTTAGCTTTTCCAAAATAACTGTTGCTTTATATTTTTGACATAACACAGACACTGAGATGTCTTTTTAAATCATCTCTCAAGTATATCAACTAATCAGCATTTCTATTTCATGGTTACAGTCTCTTAGCAACAAAACTTTATCTTAAACTGACCCTTGCTGTTTTGGAGACCCTAAGCCCAGAACATGTTACGTCTTTTTCTAAGGCACAGATTCACAGATTGCATTGGGTTGAAAAAGGCCCTCAAATGTCATCTTGTCCAATCCCCCTGCAGTGAGCAGGAACACTTCCCAACTAGATCAGGCTGGCCCAGGGCCACACTGAGTCTGATCTTGAAAGTCTCCAGGGACATCCCTGGGCAACCTATTCCAGTATTTCACCACTCTCATTGTGAAGAACTTCCTCCTTATGTCCAACCTAAATCTACCCTGCTCCAGTTTAAAATCATTGTGCCTTGTCCTATCGCTACAAGCCCTTCTAAACAGTCCTTCCTGAGCTTCCCTGTAGGTCCCCTTCAGATACTGAAATGCTGCTATAAGGTCTTGCCAGAACCTTCTCTTCTACAGGCTGAACACTACCAATTCTTTCAGCCTGTCTTCATAAGATGTCTACCATTGGCCTTCTGGGTTCCAAGTGCACATCGTTGGCTCATGTCCAGCTTCTCATCCACTAGTACCTGCAAGTCCTTTTCTGCAGGGCTGTTTTCAATTTCATTATCCCTCGGCCTGTATTGATACTGAGGATTGCCCCAACCTATGTGTTGGACCTTGCATATTGCCTTATTGAACCTCATGAGATTCTCCTCAGTCCGCCTCTCCAGCCTGTACAGGTCCCTCTAGATGGCACCCTATCTTTCAGTCTTATCAATCACACCACTCAGCTTGGTATCTTCTGCAAACCTGCTGAGGGTGTTTTAATCTCACTGTCTGTATCACTGATGAGGATATTGAACAGCCCTGGTCCCTATGATGGTTTGGGAGTTACCCACCCCACCCTCACAATGAAATCACCCAGACTAGACTCAGCTGTCTGGAAGTTAAGGAATGAAGCTTTACATTCACAGCTTAGCACAATATACACACAGATATTTACAATATCTTACAATATTTACAGCTATATACAGAAATATAGAAATTAAAAGAAATTAAAAGTAATACAGAAACACAATACCCCTTCCAGAAATAAGAGGCCCCAAGAGGGGCTCCCAACCACTCTTCCACCTTCTTTCACCCCTCTACCTTATCCCAGAGTCTCTGCAAGGTGTGTTTGGAGGATTGGCAAGGGGCGTTAGAAGCAGAATGATTAGTTGGGTTACACAGCAGAAGCCCAGAAGACATACTGACTCCCAGAGAGAGACACTCTGTCTTATCTATGGTTGTGTCCTTGTTTTTATACATCTCAGCAAGCCTATGAGTGAAGTAGACATCACCATTGTTTTCTTTTCACAGCCTATAATCTAATTTTTCTCATTAAAATATTCCAATTAGCCTCAAACCAGCACAGTCCCAATACAGACCCTTGAGGGACTCCACTTGTCTCCATCTGGACATTGAGCCATTGACCACCACCCTTTGTATGTGATCATCTAACCAATTGCTTGTCCACTGGACAGTCCACCCATCAAATTCATATCTCTCCATCTTGGAGAGAAGGGTGTTGTGGAGGATTTACAAAAATCCAGATAGATGATATCTGTTGGTCTTCCCTTGTCTACTGATGTAGTTACACCATCATAGAAAGCCACTAGGTTGGTCAGGCAGGACTTGCCCTTGGTGAAGCCCTGCTGGCTATCTCAAATCACTTCCCTGTCCTCAATGTGTTCCAGCATAGGTTCCGGGAGGATCTGTTCCATTATCTTCCCAGGCACAGAAGTGAGGTTGACAGCTCTGTAATTTCCTAGGTCCTCTTTTATACCCTTTTTAAAAAATACTATTTCCCTTTTCCCAGTCTCCAGGAACTTTGCCTGACTGCCAGGACTTTGCAAATATCATGGAGAGTGGTTTGCAACTACATCAGCCAATTCCTTCAGAACTCTGGGATGTGGAGTGAAACACTTTAGAACTCAGGTGAAAAGACATGGAAATGAGTATTTAGGGGAGAAGGGTTCCAGCAGGCTTCAATGAATATGATGTAAACACAGCTTGAAACTAGTTCACAATTTATCTTTGATTTTCATGATGTGCATGGAAACATCTATAGTATCCTCTCCGAGAGATCTCTGTGTCCCTCTGGTCCATTCACCTCCTTTTTTTCTAACTGGGCAAAGAGAAAGACAGACCCACCTGCTTTGAACCCAGTGAGAAAATCAGATGCTGAAGATATGGGGAGGCTTTGCAGATGTTGCAGTTAAAAGAAAAAATGGGCAAGAGCAACAAAGAAATTAAAAAACCCCACATAATTTCAGACTTTATAATGCTGCAGCTTCTTGGAGGATGCCTGTGCCTCATGATGAGTCAAAGAAGCCTACATTACTTGATCATTTGTAACTCTGATTGCCAGGATTCCGGATCTTGCCAGTTCAGTCAAAAGTAGAGACTAGCTTTGACTGACTCCCTCACAGTCCAAGGCATAATACACATATGATATTTGACTGGGGTGGGGGAACGAGCGTTAGCTTAACCTGGCTGCTACACATACACACAAATTTAGGCTTATGGATGTTTTATTGAGTCCTATTTCTTCAGACTCTCACAGAGGAAAAAAAAAAAAAAAACAACCCAACAACAACAAAAAGAAGTTTGTGTAAAAGCTAGACAGATAAAGTGAGAGACTTGTACAGTACCAGCAAAGTGGCTTAGGTAGTCATGACGACCACGTCAGTGCATATAAAACTTCCCTTCTTCAAAATCTTTTTTGCAGTTTAGATAACACACATGCGAGCTGTAAAAAATGCATATCTGATCTACAGCAATAAAAAGAAATGTTTATAACCTTCAAAAGAGTGGAAGGTGAGACACTGATAATTGTTTGGTGCAATTGACAGTAACAGTTTTCTCCAGGTTCTGCAGGGGATCCTCAATGTCTCCAGGTTTAAGTGAGACCAAATCTCACCCCAGATTTGGGGGTGAGCAGGGAAGGGAAGGAGGGAGAGAGTTAGCACTGCTTTTAAGAGGAGAAGATCAGACACTAGATAGACATAAGCATGCTATAATGGTATTCAAATTCCCATGCATTTACTACTTCCTTCAGCACCTGACACCAGAAGGGCTCTGCTGCTCCAGTCTCAATACAAAGGACACCTTCTGCATGATTCGTGGGTTCCCATGAACCATCTTTACTTTAGCAAGAACTGACTTTCATATTTTTTCTTTCAGTCTTCTATGCTTTGTTTGGTTTACAAAGTGGAAATTTAAAATCTCTCTCAGTGATTCACAGGTGGAAGCCAAAGCACATTAGAAATAAATACTCTTCTCTATCCCAGAGAGGAGTTAATGGATTTGCTTCCAGCAAAAACGGGAGTGACTGATGTCAATAAGACAAATCATTATTGCCCTAATCAAGTGATAAAGTCAAGAATCTCACAAAGCTTTCTATTCGCAAGTCTGCCAAAGGGTTGCTTCAAAGAAGAAAAAAAAAAGTTTGTCATCCAGACTCTTTAATAACTGAATTTACTTTAATATATTATTATAGTTAAGAAGCATCATTTACTAAGGGAAAAAATAAATATGGCTTTTCTTTTATAATAAAATACCCATGACCAACATGTTAATTTTTTCTTCTTTCTCTCAGCTAGGAATAATTCATTGACATCCACAAGAATTCCCAGATTTTCAATGATACTGGACTTACAATGTCTCCATAACCAGTCTCGGGGAAAGAGCTCCATCTTCTGGGAAACAGCTCCTTCAATGGTCAGGGAGAGATGGGTTCTCGTGGATCATCCTGTCTTTTCTCCAGAATCACACAGCAAATACCAGGGTTTTATCAGAGATGTTTATCAGTGCAGGATAGCTCATCTCAGAAATCAGTCTCCTGTGAGCTGGTTTGTAGATGGCAGGACTGTTAACACAAAGAAGAGGGTTGAGTAAATAGAGACATACCAACTAATCCACTGCAACAAAGGCACCTAGGAAAAAAAAAAAAGGCACAGCAAAAGGAGCCATGTTACCCAGAAGCTCAATGTTGAGGCAGCTGAACACTCAATCTGTGGACAAGCTGGTATAAAATACAAACATCAGCCTTAGGATGATCTCTGTCATAAGCAAATTCCATAGTTCACGTGATGGAAATGACAAATTATTGAAATGGCTTTAAACCTCCAAAATTAGTTGTATGAAATATAAAAGTACTTGCCAAGTCTGATAAGCAAACACCTGAAGAAGGTATCTTCTCCAACAGAGAAGACTAGGAGTTGGCTACTAGTTCTACAGTCTGAAAAAAAACTGTTCTATGATTTGGGATATTATATTTAACAATGTATATAAATGGCAGTTTAGGGTGGAAGCTTTACTTTTCTTTTCAGCTGAGAAACATCCACATGGTGAATTTTCCTGGTCTCAATAATCACAAATACTGTGTTACACAATGGCTGTACATATATTCCACACAGGAGTGATGCTAAGGACACTTGTTAGGTAGAAATAAGTGCCTTAAATTGTGTTATTTCATCAGATGTGATTCTCCTCAGGTCATGTACAATTTGTCTGAAGTCAAACAAGCAAATACTTACGGCTATACTCTTCCTATGAACACTAATAACGATTGTTGAGATTTTTCTGTTATGTATACACAATATAGTTTCCTTTTGTGTTAAAGATTCGGTCATTTTTTAATGTAGCTTTCAACAGCACTGGGATAACTAGCTTCATCTTCAGATCCCTGTCTACTTGCTCATTAACTACAGAAAGAAGATCTTAAAATATCTTTAAGGGTAACTGAACTTATTAATGTCCCAACTGTTTGTTTTGGTTTTTCGGTTGTGTTTTTGTTTTGTTTTTTTTTTCCCCCAGAAACTAATGGGTCTGGAATTGAGACAATGAAAAGTGTATTCCTTAGTGGGTCCCAGGAAACTGTGTGTTCTGCTCCTGGGCTGACCTGTAGAGAAGGGAAGTCCTATGAGGCAACAAATGAAGACAAATAATCATTCTCAGAGAATACTCATAATGAAAACCTGTCTCTACCACCAGCTAGTATATTTTAGAGGTGGAAGCGCTCTGAGGACACTGTTAAGAGTACATCTAGCATTACTTCTAAGTTTCTTTTTATGGGATTTTGAGGCTTGAGGGAGGCATGTGTTGCCTTTTTTTTTTTTTTTCCTATAATGGTACTGACTTTAAGGCTTTGGTGTGTAGTTCCACTTTAGCTCATTGATCTACCTCATGAGGAAAAAGAACCAAGCTGCTTGTACAGCAAAGAACCTACTTGAAGATGTTAACTTCTCTCCTGATTGCAGAATGTCTGAGCAAAAGGTTAATGTCAGCAGATTGATTTAATTGCAGGTGATGTTTCATGATTTTTCTTTTTCTGCTATATGAATTGAACAAATAGTGTTGATCTCCTAAATCACATACAATATTTTTTTCTCAGTTGATGCCAGAAGACAAATATTCCAAAAGTAACTGTAAATCCTGTGTTGGACTGAGACAGTCATAAAGAGAGGATTTGTGATAGGCATTGTCCAGAATCCTTACTCAAAGCAAGAAATGAACACCAGAGCAGTTTCACTCTACAAAGGGATCTTCAGTCTTCATAACTCGCTTTCAATCTAATCTTTTTTGGTGCTTCTCCTTGCCTGCCTCTCTAGCTCATAGACAGAACCAGTGGCAGAGATTTACGTTTAGTTTAAGTGTTTTACCTCTTAGCTGAAACATTATTCTTAACTTTGGCTGAATTTGGTACAATGCATCAAGAAAGGAAAGGGCTTCAAGAAAGGAAAGTGGAAGAGAAACCTACTTAAGTATATGAGTATATGCACAGACCACTCTCCCTGTTTCGCCTCATGATATTTGGTTATGGGAAGGTCAGACTCAATGACTTCAGGAAGACTATGGGAGCTGCTCTCTCCAAACAGAGCTATAGCAAGGGCAAGGAGGAAAAGTGCATTGAATATCTGCCAGCCCCTTGGAAATTGCAGCCCAGCTTGAAAGGCTGCTGGCTCGTCATTGCTGAGATATGTGCCAAGTCATATGAAATTGCCCTGGAGAGGAAGGACAAGGTAGAAGGGTAAGGGAAGGAGATACCCAGAGAGTACACGCTGTGAGTGCTAAAGAACATCCCTCCAGCACCACTTGCACTAGCTGAGACATCATCTTCCTCTATGAGGTGCTGGGAGCCTGTTGCTGCAGACAATACAAAGGCACAGCCACCTCCACTCCAGAAAGAGTCACCTGATAATTGCAACAGATATCACAGAATCATAGAATCATCCAGGCTGGAAAGGATCTCCAAGATCATCAAGTCAAGCCATTTCACCCACTCCACCAAGTCTGTCGCTACATCACGTCCCCATGCATCAGATCTATATGGCTTTTAAACACTTTCAGGGATGGCAATTCAACCACCTCCCTGGGCAGCCTGTTCCGGTGCCTGACAACCCTTTCCATGAAAAAAAAAAAATTTCCTAATGTCCATGTNTTCTGCAGACTGAGAGGCGCCAAGCCCTTTGTCTGCTTTCCCGCTTCTACCCGGGAAGAAGGGGAGAAAGGAGGAGTGGGGGGGGGAGCAAGATGGGTGCCCAGGCGAATATCCAGGGTGTGTGTCCCAAATAGAATTTGGGCCCTTCACCACAGTCCAGTCTAAACCTCCCTCTCTTTCTATAATTAGTTACTTGTAAGAAGACATCAGTGCCTACTTCTCTACAACCTCCTGTCAGGTAGTTTTACAGAGCAATAAGGTCTCCCCTCAGCCTCCTTTTTTGTAGACTAAGCAGCCCCAGTTCCCTTGGCTGCTCCTTATAAGACTCCAGACCCTTCACTAACTTAGTAGCCTTTCTCTGTACTTGCCTCATGTCCTTCCTGTAGTGCAATGCTGCAAACTGAGCACAGTACTCAAGGTGTGGTCTCACGTATGTTTCACCTTGTGTCCTTCCTAACCATCATCCCAGCCTTATGGCAAAACACCATCCTTAACTGCAATTTCTTACAAAATCAAGTGCTCTGTCATGCAAAAGCTTTAGGTTCTTTAAGTTTTCTCTGCAAAGTTAGGCACAGGTCTGAATTGACTAGCTTGCCATCTGAGAATAACTTTTTGCTGAGCTTCAATCAATGAACTTGAAAACATTTGCTGATCCAGACTATAAAACATAATTTTAGCTCATCATCCATAGTGCAATCAGTTCTTTACTACACAGATCAACAGGGAAACCCCAGCTCCAGCAAAATGTATATAAATAGCAAACTCCACTAAAAAGTGTTTTTTTAGCATTCCATAATAATGTTGAAGTGTTTTTGCCGTTTCCAGAAATCATATATTTGCATGAGGAGGCAAGAGTTTGCTTTCTCTGTATTTATCATCCATGTGAGCAAAGAAGATAAAGAAGAAAAAAGAGACATATCCTTGTCAATACTAAAGCATCCACATTACGCCATTACAGACTCAGCCGCAACATTTTCCTGTACTTTTTTTACAATAGAACTTCTTGGACATGCAGTTCCCAAGATGTTACATTTAATCTAACAGCCAGTGTAATGCTTGCGATGGTGTCACAGAAACAGTGAACAGAAATAGAGCTTTTAGAATGACAAATCACTCTATTTCTAGGATTTAGGGCAGAATTCTTTTCCTCTCTCAAAGGCAAAATTTAGTTTAATTAGTTTTCTCTCCCTACCGGTTCATATAATTTGCTTTTGGTTAAGCACATTATGGTTGGGGTCCAGCCATGTCACACTCGCACACAACAATATGTACCAGGCCTGATTTGGAGTCTCTCCATATCCAGGGATGTTCCCTCCCACCAAATTCCCATGTGGCCTTGCCTCCTGGAACTACGTCTATTCTCTGCCAAGAGAATTGCTGAGGGGCCTCTCAGCAAGCTTTGATGCCTAGTTAGATCTGTTGGAGAGGGTTCAGAGGAGGGTCACAAAGATGGTCAGAGAGTGGGAGCACCTCTCCTAAGAGGACGGGCTGAACAAGTTGGGTCTGTTCAGCCTGGAGAAGAGAAGGCTCCTGGGAGACATTATAGCAGCCTTCCACTCACCTGAAACGTACCTACAGGAAAGCTGAAGAGGGACTATTTATAAAGCTGAAGAGGGACTATTTATAAGGGGCAGTGTTTTTAAACTAGAGCAGTGTAGATTTAGATTGGACATTGGGAAGAATTTCTTTACAATGAAGGTGGTGATACACTGGAATGGATTGCCCAGAGAGGCGGTAGACACTTCATCCCTGGAATTGTGTTAAAACCAATCTGGATGAGGCTTTCAGCAAATAGTTCTAGTGGGAGGTATCTCTGCCCATAGCAGGGGATTGGAACTAGATGATCTATAAAGGTCCCTTTCAACTCAAGCCACCCTATGATTCTAGTTTCTAAAGGGTGCAAATGACTTGGACCATACTGATGCACACATCATGGGTTTAATGCTGCCAGAGAGTAAGTGCCTGTATGTTCAGCACTGAACATGTCAGGAGAAAATACTTGAGAAGAGCTGACTCAGTGTTCTGCTGAGCACAGCCACACATTTTTTCCCTGCATCTCCTATATTCAGCAGATGTTAAAGTCAGGCAATCAATTACGAAAAATAAAAATTTAAATATTTACTCTGCAATTGCAAGCTCTGCAAGAGCCTGAGCATATAATTGTACAGAAAGAAATAAATCCCAAGCTGAAAAAGGCAGTGCAGCATTGCTGCTCATGTCAGAAAGCTACCAAAAGCTGCAGCTTTGCCATGGGAAACACAAGGTGTCCTGTAATACCTCAGCAAGAACACCACATTGAGAAAAACAAAGTCAGTACCCCGCTGGCTTTAAGGTCTCGCTGACATATGGCATATTTTGCCTCGTCTGTGAGTAATTTTATTGCCTGGTTTTGCCTAGCTGTTCTCTTTTCAGTGTGACTTCAGAAGAATGATAATTACTTTTAAAATAACCATGGGCTCCTTTTCAACTTTTCCAGACTTAACACAAGAGGCCTATACTGAAGTAGATCCACTACAGTCAAATATAATTAGGCATATTTTATTGCCTCTCTTTCCTAACATCTAAAAATGGTTTTCCTCAGAGGAGAGAAAATTTAATGAAATGAAAGGTCCCTTGTCACATGTAGGTTTTTTATTTCTTTTTACCACTGACTCCTACAGTGCTAAAGGCACTGTATTTCTCAGAGCTTCCTTTCTACCAAGTCAGCAGAGACACTCTGAAAAGGGAAACTGAGGCATGGAGAGATGACTTCACCTTCCTGAAATGTAGCAAGTGAACAGAACAAAGTACAGAGTCTAAATCTTTCAGACCCAGTGCCCAGCTAGCTTGCTTTCTCTGAATCTCTAAGCATCTGAAAAGAGCATAATAAATTGTTTTCCGCTTTACTGAAGAAACATTTGACCATAAACCTCTATGAGTGTAAAAATATATATCCAGCTGCATTGCTCCCATCAGAAAGATCTGCCTCACCAAAATCTGAAGTGTGTTATACACTAGAATTTGGAACAGATCCAAACACTGTGAGCCATGCCCTGACCATTAGGAAATACTGGAGAATTAATGCATAGAAACTGTTCCAAGACATGGCTATTTGATTGACAACTTTACAAAATCTAGGATCACAGAAAGTGCAGGAATACAACAGATCAATTTATCTCTTTCTAAAGACATTAAAAAAATCATCTCCCTAATCCACCATCCTATTGAACCAGGAACATGCTGCTGTTGTGACATGTTAGAAAGCACACAAAAATATCCTCATGCCTTTCTCCCAGACCCTGTAATTCAGTAATCTGGTCCCTCTCTGCCAGGCTGCTCTCCAGTCAATCATCTCCCGAAGTCAGAGGCACAGACAAGGCACTAAATTTCCAGAAAGACCTATGTCTGAGATCATCTAATGCTTAGCACCTGGAACAGGATCAGGCATTTCCAGTGCCTATCTGTGTACAGTGATTTGACAGCTCTCACTGCAACACCACTGACTCTGCTCTGAAGGGATTGCTTGCAGGACCAGATGCTGTGTTTTTTGACTGAGTGTTACAGATTGAATCACATGCCTCTCAGATAGGTAAAAATGTTGTTATTCACTCTGGGGGCTACAGAGTCAGACCTTACACTCAGAATCACACATGGATGAAACCTTACCTGGCAACCACAGGAAACAACAAGCTTTTCCCTTTCTCCTCAACCCCATTTCCCACCCCCACAATAAATTACTACAGAATGACGGCTTTAGAATTCAAGACAGGATTGTTCTTTTAAGATAGAAAACAGCAATGCAAAAAAAAAAAAAAAAAGAGAGAGAGAAGATATCACTTGCACTTATTAAAAGACTATTTATAATAATTTGTGGTTAGCAAGTTGGCACAATTGTCTCATATAGACTGTACCGCACAAGTCCTTCTGTACTCATTAAAATTACCTCATTTGGATAGAATTTCAACTAATCTGGCCCAAACAATTACATGCTTTTCCACAGTGATTCTGAAACACCTTGAGAAAAGTGGAACAACAGCTAGCTATCAGTAGAAAAATTCTAGAATTGGAATAGCAATTCTAGAATGCCTTTCTTGCCATTTCTTTGAGATAAACTATTGATGTGCAGTAATACAAAGTGCATGATATTAAAAAGAGTGAAAGCAGAGACTTCATACTCAATGACTGCTTTTGGGCTATTGAAGTTCTGTGGGCTACTCAGTCTCTATGAAATTTAAATACCTACCAATTTTTGCAGTTAGGAAAGTAGGCACTTTGTTTCAGGGGAGAATGCTGTTGGGGAGAATGCTATAAGCGACGCACCAGAGGGAAAAATTAATCATGCATACTTGAATGCATTTCTTTAAAGAAAAAGGATGACCATTGTACAATCCACATGCAGCCCAGCTCTGAGGTTCCTTTTGTGCTCTTCTAATGAAATGCAGAACAGAAATGCCCTCGGCTTCTTGAGGGCAGTGGGGAGATAATATCATTCTCTGCCTTGCTGCAGCTCTCAGGAGAGGTTACCTGGGGTACAGTCCCCTGTATGTTTTCCTCCTCAGCATTTTCTCCCATGACTTTTCCAGGTCTGAATCTACAGAATGTTTAAGTAGAGCTTGGGGGATAGGCTGCTGCTGAGCTTCAGGTATTTATTTGCAAATGCATTTAGGGCACTTCCTAGAAAATGTTACTGCGGAGACTAACCAATAATGGAGACCAAACCCAAAGGGAAGAAAAAAGGAAGTACACAGAAGTTTGGTCACATCTGCCTGCTTAATATTCCCACCTGCTTGCTAAGCCAAACTGAAGAGAAGCAGGAATCACATTTTACAGTAGGATGTTATAAATAAAGCACTTTCAAATCTGGGTTGTTTCACTGCTGTTCCATTAATGTGGGAAGCAAATAGCTTGTAAAAAGTATCTTAACTACCTTCATTCTGGATGTATGTACCAAACTGCAGTGGCATGCTCTGATGACTTCTGTAACTGCCATTATTCCTATCCTGTTCAGCATTTTATGGTAGAACAGACTTTGTTTTTCTTCTTAAAGGGAATACAATTTGAGGGCCACTTACCTCCCTCTGTAATCTTTTTTTATACATACATTTCTTCAGAGAACTATAAATCAAAATCTTTGTATCCAATAGCTTCATGTCAAATGACCAATGAGTCATATACCATAAACCATACCAAATTCCAGGACCTTTGTGGAATTGAAACACTAGCAGCATGTAAACAATAAAGCATAAACCCACCCAGAATGTACTTTTCCTGCTCCACCAGTTAATTTCAGTTATTAAATGGCCACACTGAATTTCTTGCCCCCTTTTTTGTATTCACTTCTTATGATTGTGCTGACAGAGGAGCTTTACCGTCAGGCAGGCGAGACCATTAAGCAAATAGTGAACAGATGTAGGAAAGTTGCATTTTGCAAGGTTGAAATGTATTGGTGACAGACAGGCTATTTTGAAGACTTACATCTATGTGGTTGGTGTAGGAAACCTATCGAAGTAATCTCCGTTACCTGACAGGGAAACTAGCTGGACTGCTGAAATTCTTGACTGAACTACTGAGTAACATGCCCCTTCTAGATGATTTTTGGTCTATGTTTGGTGAATAATTCCAAACAATAAAACATTATAGCTGTAGTTGGACATTTGAAAATAATTTACGGTAGTGAAGAGTAGATCTGAAATGTCCATTTTCCTCTATGCTTACTTTTTACCAGCTTCTGCTTGAAAGAAAGCTTGGGTACTTGTTACTTGGGTAACATGGGGAAATACCTGTAGTCGATAGTACAGACCTGCGAGCACAAACCCAGAAACTCAAGCAATACTAGACTGGCTGTACCTGAAGGAATGAGAAAAGTGCCACTTTTAATAACTTTTAACTTAATTACTTTAAATAACTAGTAAATTGTTATGAAAGTTACTTAATGCTATAACCCAGACTAAGTCAAAAGCTGACCATATTTCTCACATTAGTGACCTAAAAGACATGAAGTGCCAAACAGGAGCTTCACGGACTACATCAGTGGACAAGGGACAACCTATGGATGTGACCTATCTGGACTTCTTGAAGGCCTTTGACATGGTCCCCCACAAGATCCTACTTGCCAAGTTGGAGAGATATGGATTTGATGGGTGGACTGTTCAGTGGATAAGGAATTGACTGGATAGTTGCATCCAGAGGATAGTGGTCAATGGCTCAAAGTTCAGATGGAGATTGTGGATGAGTTGTGTCCCTCGGGGGTCCATACGGGAGCCAGTATTTTAAAATATTTTTAGNTACCAAAAGGCTGGAGGGTGACTGTTTACAAAGGTCTGTAGTGATAGGATAAGGGGTAATTGTTTTAGAGAAGAGCAGATTTAGATTGGATGTTAGGAGGAAGTTCTTTACGTGAGGGTAGTGTAGCACTGGAACAGGTTGCCCAGGGAGGTCCCATCCTTGGAGATATTCAAGGTCGGGCTTGACAGAGCTCTGGGTAACGTGATCTAGTGGAGGATGTTCCCACTCACAGAAGGGAGGTTGGACTAGATGACCTTTGGGGGTCCCTTCCAACCCAAACCATTCTATGATCCATTATAATAACGCATCAGAAACACAGTTGACTTATCCAACTGGAAATTCAAAGTCAAATGCTAATTTGTATTTAAATAAATCATGATTGTATACTGTTAAGTCAATTTGCAAACCAAGCTTAAAAGATGCATAATTAACAATATGTTTGCTCCACATTTATCTGCAAGAAAACATTTTTAGCTCTCCTATGTATCACCTTTCCTATACCACATCAGACATTCACTCCTTAACATTACCCCAAATGTCTCTGCAGTTATCCTACCTCCTGAGCTGACTCACATCCTCTCCAGTCAACAATACTGTCTTGAACACATAATATTACTATATAACTAACCACAAGCCCCATATTTATGTTAGCAGGCCATGTCTGATACTCTGTGGCATAGAGAAAAGCTGCTTTGGGTACATTCCTTTGATGATTTCCCTAAAAGATGACTAGAGAAAAATACAAGGCCTCTACTATGAGATGCAAAAGAAAACTCTTTGCTCATAATCAAGCCAGGCATTGTTTGCTCAGGGTTTGCAGTAGTAAGCCACGACATTTCTTTGAGATGGACCATCATTGAAGGGCACTGGAAATACATTCAATTTGCACTAGCCATTGAGTCAATGCCAGACAAGCTGTCATTACTCAGCCAGAAAAGTCTAAAAGATGAGACAGGTTAGTGATGCTGGCTGTGCTACAATGTGCTTCCCCTCCTGTTCACTCTCTTGGGAAATGCACTCTGACTTTTGCAAGCAGCATTGCCTCAGTGAAAGTCCATCCACTGAGAGAGAAACATTGATCCACTGAAAAGTTCAGGCTAGACAGGACTCTCCTTCTGAAAAATACCCCTATACTTTTATAGGCATGGCATGTATTTGGATAAGAAACTTAGAAATAAGATGCAACGTTTTTTCTTCTTCGGCCTCCCACTGTGGGCATAAACCCAGATAAATTCAATGGATTTCAGTGAATTAATTGCAGAACATCACACATGTAAGTAAAAAGTCTAAGAATGGATGGGACACTAATATGATACAATGATGGAAGAAAAAAAAAATTCAGCAATGTGAACATTGGGTTGTGGTGTTGGTGGGTTTTTTGGGGTTTTTTGTTTGTTTTTTGTTCTGTTTTTTGTTTTGGTTTTCTTCCCCCCTGTGATGTGGAAAAGCACTTTTACAGAATGAACTATACAAAAGCTTCAAGTACGTGATTATACCTCATGAAAACCAGTGCAAATAAGGATGTACCTTATTATAGGAATGCTTTAAAGTACCAGAGTAAAGTTTGTTTCCTGGAATTGGATTTAATCCAAATTACTTCAATTTTCCAACTGTTGTCATCTTAGCCAATGAGCCAGTGCTCACTTTGTGCATTCTCAGAAGGGCTTTTTTTCAACAGCTGGACATTAATTTTCCCACAAGTTTTCTTGTCTAAAATCTTGGGTTTTTTCTTAGCTCTGCAGAAAGCTAGGAAGACCCTGAAACCTCCCACATGCATTCGTGAATGCAACTTGTTAACTCATCTTTTGCACATTGATGTTTGCCAAATATGTGTGTGTGAGCTGTCAGCATAGGTGAGCTGGGAGGTTCAGTAAATCATACCAGGTGGCATGTGAAAAGAGAAGATGGTGGAGAAAGATTTGAATATTGCATGACCCTGAATGCTATGTGATAGCATATGCCAAGCTCATGCTGAGGTTACCACAAGTGCATCCCTTGCTCTGTAAAGGCTTTAGAAAAATTTAATGATTGTTATATTAGTGGGGAAAGATTTTAAGAAATCCCTAAGGAATAAAGTGTCATTTGGTTAATGATATGGAGAAGTCTATCCCTCCTCTCATGAGCCAAACATGTAATGACTGGGTCTAAGACACCAAAACACTGAGCTACCTGAAACAGAAGAAAAAAGTATGTTCTTCTGTTATCTAAACTCTCAAATGCCCCCTATGCTCCTGGTTACTTTTCAAACCGCTTTCTACAGGGCAGCACCACTTTGAAGAAGGATGCGCCAAGGTCCAGTGTGGATGATTGCATCAGTGGATGATTGCATGGGTGCTGCATCCCTGCCATTTCTGCAGCTTGTAGTTGCAGCTTGCTGACTGATTGAGAAAGCTACAGCAAGGATGCATTCACACCTTTCTCACAAGCTTTTTTTACCATTTTGCTAACTTTCAAAAGTATGTATTAGAAGTACCAACAGGAAAAGCCCCAATTATTTCCTGCTGTTGCCCTTTCAGCCATGGAAATCTGAGAGCTGCTGGAGTTGTGCGAGGTCCTGATGGCTCCTGTGGCCACATGCTGGCAGAGATCATAGCTATCATTGTATTTACAGTAGTGTGTCACAACTGTTACTGTTTTAGAGATTGGATTATGGTTTCTGCTACATAAGTCCCACACTTCACCTGCTGCTAATCAGCTCCCCTGACACACATGGTTTTCACATTCTTCAAATTTATTCCTTGCCGTATGCTGGTCAGATGCTCCAACTAAATAAAATTTTACTGCTCTAGTTACTTTAAAATAAAGTACTTTGTCCTTTTGTAGCTCCTCCAATTTGCTTCGGAGTTTTGCATGCAAACACCCAGATGGTGGGTCCTACTCTTGCTCCTTTGATTTCAGTGGCCTGTGCTGGTAAGTCATCTTCTTGCCAGAAGTAAGGCCCAAAGAACAGAAATGTTTTTTGGCTACAAGGACCACTTTTAAAGTCCTTTGTAGACAAATCCTACTGTTGCCTTGGCACCATGAGGAGGTTCTAGACTCAGACCACTGCAGATGGTCTGATCTAATAGCCAGAGTAACCCTTTAAAACCACTAAGAATCTTAGCTTTCAACTTTTTGGAAAGGTGTCCATTCATGATGTACTTCAGATACATCATAAACTGAAAGCAACCAAAGCATTAGCAACTGTCACAACTCTTTGCCAAATCTGTAGGGATCTCATGCAATTAATACTCATGAACTTATTTCCATGCCATTAGCAAACCGAACCTGAAGCCCACCCAGGAATACTTACATTTTGCATAGTTGCTTATTATGCTTACTTCAAGGGAGCTTTGGTTTGACCTTAGGAACAAAAGGAGAATTTATGGCCTTTGGAAGAGAGGGCAGGCCTCTCATGAGGACTATATTGATGTAGTCAGGCTATGCAGGGAGAAAATTAGGAGAGTCAAAGCCTAGCTAGAACTAAACCTAGCTACATCTGTTAAGGACAATAAAAAATGTTTCTACAAATACATTAACAACAAAAGAAGGACTAGGGAGAATCTTCATGTTTTATTGAAACAAAAGGACTAGGGAGAACCTTGATGCTTTATTGAATGCAGGGGGAAACATGGTGACAAAGACTAAGGCTGAGGTGCTTAATGACTACTTTGCTTCTGTCTTTTACTAGTTGAACTAATTGTTCACTGGACACCCAACCCCATGAGATGGGAGACAGAGAGGGAAAGCAGAATGAGATTATCACAGTTAAAGTGGTGGTTGGTGACCTGCTACACCAAATAGATGCACACAGGTCTATGAGGCCAGATGGGTTACACTCAAGAGTACTGAAAGAGTTGGCAGATGTGTTCACCAAGCCACTTTCCATTTTTTTGCAGAAGTCCTGGCTATCTGTGGAGGTCTCAGTGGACTACAGGGTAGAAAATGTGCCACCCGTATACAAGAAAGGCTGAAAGGAAGATCTAGGGAACTACAGACCTGTCAGTCTGACCTCAGTGCTAGGGAAGGTCATGGAACAGAGGTGTTCAAGGCCAGGTTGGACGAGGCCTTGAGTGACCTGTACTAGTGGGAGGTGTCCCTGCCTATGGCACAGGATTGGAACTAGATGATCCTTGCGGTCCCTTCCAACCTTACCATTCTATGGTTTAATTAACTAGAAGGGTTAGGTGATAGGTTGGACTCGATGATCCTAGAGGTCTTTTCCAACCTGGTTAACTCTGTGATTCTGTGAAGCGGGTGCAAGGAAGCGCAACTAAGGTGGTGAAGGCCTTAGAGAATGAGTCTCATGAAGAGTGGCTGATGGAAGTGGAACTCTCTGTTTTGAGAAAGAGGAGGCTGAGGGGAGACCTTATCACCCTGAAAGAACCATATAGAGAGGTAGGTTTTGGTCTCTTCTCACAGGTAATTAGTGATAGAATAAGAGGCAATAGCCTCAAGCTGCACCAGGGTAGGTTTAGGCTAGACATTAGGAGAAAAAGTTTTGCTGAGAGAGTAGTCAAGCATTGGAACAGGCTGCCCAGGGAGATGGTTGAATCACCATCTCTGGATGTGTAAAAGGTCATTCAGATGTGGCTCTTAGTGATATGGGTTAATGGCTGGACTGCATGATCTCAAGGGTCTTTTCCAATCTGAATGAATCTGTGGTTCAAAAATAGCACTTTGCAAAACAACAGCTTATGACATCTTCTGAAAACACCCTGAAAACTAATAAAGTTTAGAGCTACAAAGTTTTCTAACACTGGTTTGTCTAAATAGCACCACCTATCAAATTTTATCTATTAAACCTTGCTCCACTTGATCTGTTAGCTTAGTGCAGGTAGGACATATAGTACGGCTCTGGGTTTCAGCTTTGTAGGGGACTAGGAAATAAAACAAACAAGAAACAAACAAATGAACAACAACAACAACAAAAACCCAACCAAGGCTGTTAACCTCACAGGAATCAGGCAGGCAAACATTTCTTAAGCAAGAACACTGTGCTACTTCCTGAAAGGGCTTTGATATATTTTTCCCAAATGCCTCTTTTATCACTAGTTGCTGCTTCATTTCCTGCTTGCTGTCCTGAACAGAATTTTCTTGATGTAATTCAATAGTAAAAGACTAAAACCAAACAGGTAAATCAAAGACACATGACATTCATTAGAGTATTCTTTCTCTTGTAGACTCACATATAATGAACAACCTCTGCAAAGTATGAAAGAAAGAAAATCTACTCTGTAGTTGTTTAATTTCCTCTTTTTTTTTTTAATTTTTTTAATACTAGTGATAGATCTCAGTTAGAAACAAACCCCATAGTCTTAATCAGAAAATACCACAGAAAAAGCCATGATCTCAGAAAATATCTAAGTATTCCCAGGGTTCCACTAGAGTAGTTGGTTTATGGGAAACTTGTTTTTTGGCCTTCAGATCAGCACGCGGGGAATGGCAGAATGCTGTCAGAAGTGGATTGTGATGCCAGACTCAGATGAGCTGGACACAATAACTTAGAAATACACGACTGTAAAATTTACCAATGCTTCTTTGATCAAAGAGTTTTTGCAGCACAGATTTTAATCCCATCAAATCTGCATAAAGGTGAAAGCTGATACCTCTGAAAGCAGCTTGTTAGGTTCAGGCAACCCAGTGTGTCCTTTGATATTTTCAAGAGACAGGATAATGTATTTTGAAGAGGTTTATTTTCTGAAAGATGAATTTTTTAAAAATAAGTTTTCACTGATATTTTGCAGGCTGTGGATGCCTGGTATCAAGACTGGTGTGGCACATAATTTATAAAATAGCACTTTGAAACATTTTAATTTTAATGCCATTAATAAAGCTCATTGCAACAGCAGTTTGTATTAGCCTCTCTAAGTCTGCTTGATAGGATGGAGATGAATTTATGTAATTGAGATGAAGCATCTTTGGACAGTTGGATCACTCATTATGGAAGACTGTATTTAATGCAACCGGTTCTTATTATCTAATGATCATTCTGTGAGGGGCTGCAATGTCAAATGTCCATTCACAGGCAGAGCTCAGGAGCTCTGTTTCTCATGGCTCCTCAAATTAAGTTCCCACAACTGCAAAAGTTAATATCCATCAGAATAATTGTGTAAATGCAGAACTAAAGAGGAGTTACTTGGAAATGTAAACATATGGGTTAGAGGCCCTCTTAAACGGGCTTCCAGATCTCTTTCTCTCTACTGCAGTAGTGCAGTTTCTCATGAGAGCAATTGGGGAACTTGGTGTCTCTACAAGGGTATCATTAACTTTTCATTCCTCCTTCATATTTTTCTGACCAGTTGGACAATATTTAGGTATTTCCTAGGCCGACAGAGCTGCCCCTTTTTTAGATCATGACTGTAAAGAGTGCATAACCACAACTGCATTTACAATATATTACTCTACTATTCCACAAACTGGATCACAAGCTATATCAATCTTCTCTTCTTGTTTATAGACTGATGACTTAAGTGCAGAAATCTTACAAACTAGCCAATAGGTTTGCATGGGCAAAGGTGGTTCTCAAGAAGAAAAGGCCATGGAAATTCAGAAGGATATCTGGAAAAATGAGGACACCTCATACAAAATTGTGGTCTTGGTGACAGTGGTGTCAGAAAGTCAGCCACTTGCTGTCTACAACTACCTGAAGGGTGGTTGTGGCCAGCAGGAGGTTGCTTTCTTCTCTCAGGCAACCAGCACCAGAACAAGAGGACACAGTCTCAAGCTGTGCCAGGGGAGGTTTAGGCTCGAGGTGAGGAGAAAGTTCTTCACCGAGAGAGTCATTCCCCACTGGAATGGGCTGCCCAGGGAGGTGGTGGAGTCACCGTCCCTGGAGGTGTTCAAGGCACGTTTGGACATGGCACTTGGTGCCATGGTCTAGTCTTGAGGTCTGTGGTAGTGGGTTGGACTTGATGATCTTTGAGGTCTCTTCCAACCTTGCTATACTGTGATACTGTGAAAGCAGCCTCTGGGTGACAGACACCAGCAGGCAGGTGTGCACGGATTTGTTTAAAGATTTAATTAGTGTCTGAAATGTATCCAATTACTAGCTATTAATTTAATTTGATTCTGGTATTAATTCAGTGGCCTTGAATGATTTTCAGATGTATTTGTCTGAAAATACATGCAACGTGAATATAATACAAAGCAAATGTAACCTACTGTTTTCAGAAAGGCACAGAGGTCCGTCTGAACATCTTTCCTGGTTTGTATGCAATTCAACAGCAAAAGGTGCTGCCTGGGAATTTCAGATTACATACCAGCAACGCTGGCTTGTGCAGTTCCACGTTCAGGCAGAAGGGAGAAAAATGGTCTGGAGGTTTGACAAAAACACTTCAGGAAAAATTCAGTCAATTCATTTAATCTTAAATTACTTGAACTCAAAGATCCATAAAATCCACTCCTAAAAGTTAATCTAATATTTGCATTGCTGTATGTGGAGTAATTACCACAACACATTTATCTGAAGTTAATTGGTCATCTAGACCATGCCCTTCTGCATGTTAATACCTATGCTGAATATGGTGAAAATGAAAAAAATAATTGGAAAGGATTAGTTTCTTCATGTTAATAGAACATGTCTTCCTTTGTCAGGAAAAAAGTAGTTATTACAGAATATCAGGGACATTTATGTGCCTAAGCATATACTGCCCTGAAATAACTACTTTTTCATTCCTGGTTCCTGGTTTCCTTTTTTTAAATGCTGTAGCTTAGGCTTATACTCATGGATACAAAGAGGACTTTCTCTCCCAGAATGTCCCACTGCAATTAACACACTGAGTGCTCATTGAGAACCTGGCCTAAAATCATCCAAAACTGAACACTTAGGGTAACAGTAGGTCTCAAGTTACACTGGGCTTTGTGATCAGATACATGCCACTTGTAAGCAGCTACTAAGCCTTTGCGGCACTATCATCTATGAGTACCTTCTTTCTTAGAGTGACTTTAGGCATCATACGCAACCAATTGTACTTGGAGCTGCAAGTGTAATTTAAATTGTGCTGTGGGGAAGCATGGCTAGAGTGATGGGCTTGTCCTTAGCTCTGAGCTTACATCAGAAGTCTCAGGGCCATGTTTTCTAATTCTGCTGTGGCTCAAGAGTCAGGTACTGGTGAACACTTGGGGTGAAGTGGGATGAGAAATAAAGAAGTGAAGAACAGAACAATAGATTATCAAAGAGGGAAAAGTCTATGTTATTACATCATATCTAGCCTGTGGGAGACTTTGGAATGAGGTCAGGAGCAGGTGTTAGGGGCTATATGTAATAGTACCACCCTACTCTCCCTCTGAAAAAGTTATGAACAGATTTTTAATGCTCAAGTTTTTTTAACAAATATTTTTTCCCTTGCAAAATGAAGTAAGTTACCTCTGATGTGAATAGATGAAGTTTTTAGAAGAGAAAGTGTTTGCTGACTTGTTTTTTTCCCCTGCCCTGCACAATAGAAATATTACCCTTCCTCTTGATTTTTGGGTTTTTTTTTGCTTTCCCTTTAAACAGAGACATTTTTCAATTAAAAAGTACTTGTGACAGCCTCAGCTACTCTAAATAAGAACAGCCTACAGAACTCAGAGTTAAGTCTATTTATATTACTCCAGAACCTAGGAGGAAATGTTATTTTCTCTTCTGTGTTATTAAATCAGATAGCCCTAAAGGATTTTGCTCAAGTGCAAAGTTCTTCTTATCTCTTCTGCACTCTGTTGGCTGTAGAGAACACCTGGAAATTAAATTTGAAGTTATCTCCTGCAACACCTATGCTGCGCAGTAGACAAAACAGGAGTATGTGGTTTAGTGCTATTTTATCTAAAGCCTATTTAGGTAAATAGAATCTCAACTACTGGATAATGTGGTAAGTACAACTTCGGCTACCTCTGTTAAACACATCCACTTTTCTCAGCAGAATAATTTCTTTCAGTATTAGCTTTATCTGGCTGATGTGCAAGAAGAATCAAGGTCTCAGCAGATACATCACAACCTGTATATTGCTTAAGCAGCTTATAAATACCAGGATTTTCTTTGACACTCTCCCATATCTTTCTGACAAGAAATTGTTTGGAAACTATTTATTTAAGGAAAAATAAAGATGTGGGGTATATTAAAAACAATGACATGTGCTTTTCCTGACATATGGTACAGTAAAAGTGTCTGATGTAATCTCAGAAGCACCCGAGTTTGAGTATTTTGCTTTGGGGAGCTTGTCTACTTTGTAGCAATAACTAACTAATTCTGGATTTTTTTCTATTTGGAGGCTCCATTTTGGGATGAATTCTGCCTCAGAGGGAATTCCACAGGCAGTTCAGGTAAAGTTGGTAAAAATCAGGCAAAACCAAACCCTTACCATGGGAAAAAAATCCAAGATTGTGGGACTAATATTAAAGTATTACTTGATTTAATATAGTTACAGAATTCAGGGTTATCACCTCAGTTATCATTGAGGTTTTAAAAAAGTGCCTACAGGATGTAATTACATAGATGGTCTAGTACCATATGCCATCCCAAGCGCTGGAATTATCGGGTTGGGTTTATTTTGAACAAATCTTCCCACCCCCACAAAAAAAAAATGCCCTAAGAAACAAACAAAGCCATCAGAAAATCATCCAAAAAGAATTGCCCCCAACAAGCAAAGAAAATAGATAAATTTAAAAACAAACAAACAAAGAAACAAGTCCACAGATGACTACAAAACCCCACAATCGTCACCTCTTTTATTAGAGACCTTACACAGTCCTGCCTTAAATAATTCACTTCATACCTCTCAAACTGAGAAAAGGTCCTGAAGACTGCATTTAAGGCAATCAGTATCTGTATGCCAGATAACTGAATTAGCTTCTGGAGAAACTAGTGGGACCTTTACTGTGTTTACAGATTATTTGTTTTGCAGGGTGGAAGCTGTAGCATTAATATTCCTAAATCAACTTGGAAAGGTGGGGTTTTATATATGCTTAATATGGTCCAGGAACTTGGGGTTTTGTGCCTGTCCTGTGCCCTTTTCCTATTTTGTAGTAGAAAATACACGTATGATAACCACAGAAAATGTTTGTGTGTGTTTTTTTTAATTAAAATACAGACGTCTACTTTTAAATGTATCTGCTTTATCTATTTTTGTTACCCTGAATTGCTAAAGAGTCCTCTTTTCTGACTTGCTCTCAACATGATTTTATTAGCAGTATTTGTCAGCTGCTATTTTTTTTTAATGCAAACCCCAGGTTATGAAGGATGAAGGAAACCAGAATGGAGTAAAACTCAGCAGAGTGAGATAAGAACACAGGCTCAAGAAGTAGCAAAATTTTCTGACAAAAGCTTGTCATATAGAAAACTAGTTGCAGAACCACCAAGATGATCTTAGACTGACTTTGAGCTGCCATGCAGCAACAAAAAAGGAAAATTTGAATGTATGAAAAAATATTTTCAACATTTTAGCTGCTGTGTGAGAGCCTACTTATCTCATCTGAAATGCTGAACAAAAGATACCAGAGAGGTATAAAAGTCAGAAACTAAAACTGGTGTGAAAAAGGACTACTACCAGGGTAGTTGGGGAACAGAAGGAAATCGGGAACTGAGAGACTTTGGCTTTTAGCCAAAATAAAAAGTGAACAGAATTGCTCCTCTAAGCGTGACTGAGCCCCAAGGAGGGAAAATAGCTCCATAAACCAAAGAATGAGAGCTACAAAACTTTCTAACAATGAATGCTCCTAACCACCATTACAGCAATCAGATTGTGAAATGGCCTCTTGGGGCAGCGGGAGGGGGGTGTGTGTGTGTGCAAGCTATATAGAAAGAAAGAATTTAAAAGGAAAGGTGTGTGTGTGTGTGTGTCGCAAAAGGCAACTCACTCAATACAACCTTATCCCATAAACTGCTTTCAAAAAGACACCTATTTAATCAGGATGCTAGCTACAACAGCAAATAAAATGTGCTGATCCATCAAGTCCCTCAAACACAGCATATTGCTAACAGCACCCAGTTCATTCCTGGATAGCACAATGGAAACACATGAAGTTCAGGGTGAGATCATCAGACACTTGACTTCGCACTGTCAAAATTCCTTCAACATCATTAATCAGAGCTTGGCATTTTTCATTTTTCCCCATGACCAGGCATATATTTACAAAGTATTTAAATCTCCCCAGTTTCAATATTTCAGGATGACAGAGACTGAGCTTGCAGCAGAAAACTATCACACGGTTGATTAATACTCTGATAAATGATTCAGAAGTTGGCACCCTCCTACCTGCTCTTCAGAAAACCCATTCTGTGTACGTGTGCCATCACAGTTCACTTGGATTCATTGAGAAGAGGCTCTTTTTTGGTGGGATGAATACAAAAGAAGTCAAGACCAATGATATGAATTCATGGGTTTTGAATTATCTAAAAGAGCAGATCATCTCCTGAAGTAGAAGCTAGGTCAGTGAGATACTGATTAAGAACTCATGCCATGGAGCATGCAGGAAGTGAGGCTGCATAGGACTCGCATGTGGCAGTTGCTTGTGTGAAGCAGGAGTTCTTGCGGTAGGTGTTGTGCAAGACACAGAGCATTTCAGTTCATGTCCACAAGATAGTCCTTGCAGGGTGTGACATTTCTTCAGCGACACCAGAAAAGCCACAAGAACACTAGTAGATGAGGCTGAAGACCATGTAGTGTGTAAGTTTTATAAAGGGATTCACAGGCACTTCTTAGCCCACCTTAGCCGTTACTGTTTTCAACATTCCCTTGTTTGAGCATCACTTCCCTAAAACTACTATTCCCAAGGTCATTTCAGGTACTACCCTCCCCGGTCAAAGTGACTGATATCTGATTTGGCTGTCCCTTGCTTTGCCCTCAGGTGTCAGCTCAAGAAAGTTAAACATGCATCTTTGTGCTTGCTTTCCAAAGAAGCATAAAGGAATTTTCACATGAACAAGTCTCTTTAATCAATTTTCTCCTGTTATGAACATGCTTGCAGGCAGAGAGTGAGGCCCTATTAGACTAGCAAATACAGCTTTGGGGCACAGAAGTCTTTCTTCTGTCTGATAAAGCAACAGAAAACGTCAAGCAAAATGCAGGTTAGAGAAAGTTACTTCCAGCTAATGATGTCACAACATTATACAACTGCTCTAAAAAAAATCAGACAGTAACAAGACCAATTACAAATGACCAACAGCAATTGCTGGCCTGTTATAAGCTCCCTTTCTGCCATCTCCCCTCTAGGGCTGGTTATGAGGAAACTAAACCAAAAAGCACTTTTTCTTCCTTCTTTTTCTGCCAAGAGAGCTTCCTCTCATGCTCAGATAATTGAAAGGGTGGGATCCATTAGTAGAAAAAAATTACTGTTATTAATTACCATAATAATTACTAATAATTATGCTGACACTACTGACTACATTTCTCAGTTCTTTATAATGTAAATTGCTTGCTCTTGATCCTACCAGATTATGGGAAAACCAACAAAACTAGCCTTGTGAATTACCCAGGAACAATTCCATAGCTGTCTAAATCAGTCCTTAAGGGATGCATCTAATTATTGTTGCATTTATCATGCAGTTGTAATGCTCTGCAATCCCTCCCTGACGGATAAGGTTCCATCAAGTGCCAATCCACGATACGCTCTAATGTAAATCTATACAGCTCACATGCCTGCTGTTCAAAACACTTGCAGCAGCTTGGTTCAGGCCTGGAAGGAATACTGCTTATTAGCAGCTGGAAGTTGTTAGGAAGGTGCAGTACTCCCTGGTTGCTCACAGCTGGAATGTCTTTAATCTCACTGAAGTCTCAGGAATATATTTCAGGCACAACATCAATATGGTCACATTTGTTTTACCAGTTGAATGATCAAGATCTGATGAATACCATTACTAAAGACAATTACAAGATAACAGTAACTGAAAGGTAGACAGACTTTTTTTTTCCCCCCACAAAAAACAAACCAAAACCAACAAACCAGCTCTGTTTTCAAACACCATGAAAAGGATTACATTGTGAATAATGAATTTAATTTCCTCAAATTGATGCCAGAAGTATTTCTTTAATATGACATCATGAAGATTTACTCAGTAAACAATGAATAAAGTTTAATTTCTTTATAGTTATTTCGAAGTGATCTAGTTGACATAGATTAAGACATAATGCAGAACAGCTCTCTACAGAATTTCTTTCCAGCATTAACAAGCCAATAGGTTAAACAGAAAGGAGTTAAAAAGATCTCTGACCTGTTGGCAGGAAAATCCCATTAATTTTCACTGTCCCACTTAAAGAGAAAAACTATAATTGGCAAGATCCTCTTGTGTTCTGGAAAAATGCCTCCCTTGAAAGCAATGGACTCTAAACATGGTTCTTGGAACTTGATCCATGTGCAATTAAGGAGGTACAAAACCAACCACTGGTGACACTACAGGAGTCTCACTGGCTAATGCTTTACTCAATTTACAGGAAGAAGAATCATAGAATGGTTTGGGTTGGAAGTGACCTCTAAAGGTGTGCTGGTTTGAGACTAATTGGAATATTTTAATAGAGAAAATTATACTATAGGCTGTGAAAGGAAAACAATGGTGATGTCTACTTCACTCACAGGCTTGCTGAGATGTTTAAGTACTCAAAACATAGATAAGTCAGTCTCTGGGGCACAGTATCTTGGTCTAGCAGCTTCTGGCTTTTTGTCCTCTCTGCTGAGTAATCTCACTAACCACTTTCCTTCTAACTCCCCTGGCCGATCCTCCAAACTCACCTTGCGCTTAAGGCAAACCTTGGGGTAAGGTATAGGGATGGGGAGAAGGTGGAAGGGTGGTTGGGAGCCCCTCCTGGGGTCTCTGATTTCTGGGAGGGGTGTTGTGTTTCTGTATTACCTTTAACTTATATATACACTATATAAAAGAATATTTACAGAAATATACATGCTTGTATATTGTGCTAAGCTGTAAATATAGCTTCATTCCTTAACTTCCAGACGGCTGAGTTCTAGTTTGGGTCATTTTACAAAGTGTGGGGGGGCGGGGAACTCCCAAACCATCACAAAAGGTCATCTAGTTCAAACCTCCATGCAGTAAGCAGGGACATCCTCAACTAGATCAGGTTGCCCAGAGTACTGTATAACAAATTCGCATCATAAAGATATGCACAAAACTGAACTAAGGAGGGATGCAGACAAGATGGGAATTGCAAAAATAAACCAAAACCAACCAACCTTATGAATTATCCAAGAACCCTTTAGTGTATTTGATGTCTTTATGAAAAAGCTGTAACTGCAGTTTTAAGATCCATTAATTACACTGACATTCTTAATGTAACATCTGTTATTTTCTGTTATTACATGTTGCCTATTTAATGCTTATTGAAATAAGAATTTACCTTACAACTAGTTGGTTATTTTGGTATAGCTTCAGATTAAGTTTATTATGAAGACTCACAAAGAAAAAAGTTATTGCCTCCTCCTAGGAATCATAAATTGTCTAAAACCTTGGGCATAAGACAAGTGACATCCTGTACTCAGGGCTAGATTCAAGAACGACAGAAGACTCGGACTGGCAAATTCAAGCCTGTAATTGTCTGTGTGCTGGCAAGCTCACTGCAGGAGAGTGTACATTGAAAGGAACCTGGTAAGCAGTTAGACCTCTACAAATTGGCTTAGATACTGAGTGCCTGAACAAAACTAGAGACAACAAAAATGTCAAAAGAAAAAAAAAATCATACAAGACCTTTTAGCTAGTTCCTTTAGAAATTCAGGGAGAATTACCTGAGGGCTGGATGATAAGTGTGTTGAGCAGTTGAATTCTGTGCTTTATTCTCATATATTTGCCCATCTAATCCCACCTATGATATTCCTAATTGTGCATTGCTGTGAAGTAAGTGGCAATGTTTGACTCAGGTAAGCAGGGTTTGTCTGCAGCCCTTGCTATAGATTAGTTTAGATTACTATAGAGGGAATGAAATGCTGAAGGTGGAAAAAAAAAGGAAAGGAGAGGCAACATAACTAAAGATGCAATTTAAGACAACAAAACCTTTAGCAAAAGTCTAGTTTCTTTCCTGCATACACAGTATCAAGGTATTGGACCAATTATTTTACCACAATTATTCTACAGTATTTGTTCTATAAAGGAAACTTGTTCGACCGGCCAGTAATTTGTTTAGAAATCACCATCGAACTGAACTAAGGATATGTTGTTTAGTTGTGAGTCTTCAAAGACAGGTGAGCCAATACTATTTTCTATTTATAGTTGAGATGACTGAAGAATACCTGAACACCTGCAGTAATGTTTGCTTCCATGGATACTTCTACTTCTAATGCTTCTGTGAACCTGTGTTCCGGTTAAAGTCCCCCTTGTGTTTGGCAGAAGATGAATATTTTTATAAAAATAAATCAATAATAGGAGTTATTTGTGGAAGTGCTTTGCAATGCTCAGTCCCATGGCAGCAACCCAAATTGCTTTATTTGGAAAAAATAAAGGGATTGGGCAGAGGGGCAATAGGAAAATAGAGAAAGGTGCTCAATTATAATTTAAGCAGCTGCTCATAACCATGAAAATTTAAAGGAATCTGGCAAGATGATAACTAATCAATGTATTAGTATGTTGCAGAAAAACATTTGAACATTTTTAATTCAAAAGAAAAGGAAGGGAAAAATTGATAGAGTAATGTTTGTTATCATGTTGACTGATACGATTGCTGTAAGAATTAAAGAATAATGAACTGAAGAATAAATCACATTGCATATTGATGAAACAGAGATGATTCCATACTATAAAGCACATAAAAAAAAAAAATCAGAAAGTGGATAATCATTCTCAGACATGAAAATAAAGATGTGTAATAACTAAAGCTGAGAGTACAGATAAGAATTGCTGTCTGAAGAGGAACAAGTTTCTTGTCAGACTCATTGCTAAAATACTGTCCAAAATACAGGTGACTACCCTGAGATCAGCTACATTATACCTTACACAGATGCTGGAAACATGGTAAGGAGCACTACTACTGCACTATGCAAGACAGCTTTTCAGATTGTGCTCCCAGACTCTTCCCCAGCTCACTATATGGTTGCTGGCAGAGTGGCAGACCTAATATTCAAGCTTTTGCTGATTGTGTCAGCTGATGTCATATTCAATGGTGAAAAGAACACAGACACCCACCTCGAAGTTTTTGCCTATTTAGTAGTCTGTCCAGATATGCACAGCGTAGCAGGAAAACATGCAGCACTGCAGCTCAGGGGAATTCCAGAGCTATGAGCAAGACAGAAAGACAGTGGCTGTAAAGAGAATGCCAACCATGAAACAATGTTTTGGGCCACTGTAAAAGATAGAAAATGCTTGTGCCAGAAAGAAGTTCTCAAGGAGCCCCACAGTACATGCATGTTATCACTATCACCAGTCAGCCTTTGGAGATCACTATATGGACTCTCAAGATATCTCCATCCCACAAATTACTTCCTTTGTGCATCTGACTGAGCAACATGGCTTTGATATGTATGTTGGAGAGTCCCAATTTAACTAATTAGATCTAAACATCAAGGCAATACTTACTATGAAAAATAAGGGGTAAAGAGACTAGACAGTAAGTCTGCTTAAAATATTGGCAATGAAATGAAGAAAAGTGTGTTTGGTTTTTTTGGGGGTTTTTTTTGTTTGTTTTTGTTTTGTGATAGAGAAGGACATAAAACTTGGAGAAATGGCTTGCTGGTCAAAAGAAATAACTTACTGGCAGAAATTAAACAATAAGAGAGCTACATGGACATTTAGGCAAAAAAAGCAGAAAAGCCAAGGTACAAGAAAAGTTTCTTCCAAAAAGGATGTGGCTGTCTAGTCTCCTATTCAAGGGACACCTCAAGCCTCATATCAACCATTTAGAATTTTACTTTTAGTGTCTATAGTTCAAAGACATATATATTTTTTGTATCATTCTTCCTCAACAAAAGCCAAAAAATCTGCTTTGGGCATAGATCAAAATGAGAAAATCTTTGCTGACAGTGAAAATGTTGAGTGTCTGAAAACAGGAAAGTTTAATAGAAACCGTTTTGTGACTTTAACTGTTGCTACAAGGCATTCATTAAAATGCATTAGCCTTAAAATTATTGCTATATTAAAATATAATATAAAGTGTAAAAATACATATAAATATCAAAACATTTGGAAAACACTAGTTTTCCTGATCACTTCCAGCAACATAGACTGGGTTCACCTCTATGGCACTGTAACCTCATACCATTTTATTCCCAGGTCACTTTAAAAAAGAAACCTCAAAAACCCAACCAACAAAACACTATAAATGACTTTATGCAGAGTGAAAGAGAATTAGGCCCAGAGGCATTGGTTCACCCAGTTCTAGACAGCTACTACATCTGATTTGACTCATGCTATAGTAAGGGGGATGTAGGAGGAGAGACAAATGAGAGACTTGGAGGAGAGACAAATGAGAGACTTGGAGGAGAGACAAATGAGAGACTTGGAGGAGAGACAAATGAGAGACTTGTACTTTAAATCTGACTGCAGATGAGCTCTTCTCAAGACTGCAGGGAGACTAGAGAGGGAGAAGTGCCTGGGCTCTGCCTCTCGCTGGCCAGGACCACGGTGACCCAAGACAGGCTTGTACAAGAAGGGACAGCAGCAACTTAGGTTTTCCACAACAAAAGAAGGAGAAAAGAAATTTTAACTCCTTTCCAGGAAAGAAGGGAGATATCTAAAAGGGAGATCTGAAACTCTTATTAGCAGCTGGCAAGCAGCTGACTGTGAGCTATGTGCATCGGTTGCCTGATGGTGGCTACAATCCACAGCAGCAACCACATGGTCAGATTCTGATATTTACTCTTTCATATGTAGTAAAGTTCAGGGCTGTTTGGAGATGTACAAAGAATGTAAACATGTAGTGGTTTATACCAAATACAATCTGTCAATTCATAGCAGCACACTTGTGCGTGCCCATAGTCCTGTTTTCACGTGTGTGTGCCAAATTGAAGTGGCTAGAAAAAAATTCAGGTTTGCTTTTTTTTCATGTTGGTTTTGTCAGGAAAGGGTAATTTACTATAATCAAAACCTTTTCTAGGAAAATATGACCTAGAAAAATTCCAGCCTTGTTTAAAAAAAGATGTTAGAATCAAAATATTTTATTCTGACAAAGTAAATTTATCTTAGAAATGGTCTATTGAAAGTGATGTTAAAGACACAAAATATAAGCAATAAATGATAGTCTCTGTCTAAATAAATAAAATTCTTCATTTTTCTCTTCAGTTTATAACAGTGTTGGAGATGACATTTTTTTGTTGCAATTCAGGAAAGAAGAAACTGTGAGTGACCAGGGGGGGAAAAAAACAGCCACCAGAACCTCTTGCTGGGCAGGAAGATTGACTCCTATTCCAATACACTAATTTCAGAGGTATTGTATTCTGCAGACACACATTTAAATTTGGGAGTGTGAGCACAGCCCTGCAAGGACATCCCCACGTAGAGGCTGGAGGTGTACATGGTATTATGACCATCACTCAGAGAGAGGGCTCCAGGTCAGCTAAACATCAGAGAGAAGGATGGACAAGCAGTCTAAGGTTTTGTGAAGAACATAGCACTGAAGCGGTAGTGAATGTCACAGAAATGAAGTTTGAACCCCAAACCCCATCGCTCAAGACTTTACAGGCAAAACAGCACCACACTCTTTTGAGAAGCACATATACTCCATTTCCAGGTAAGCTTATAAGAAATCAGCCCTGGGGACTTGCCAGTGAGAAGAGCAAAAGGCAGATGGCTCTGATTTCTGTTTCAAGCATTGCAGCAGACAACTGAAATGACAATATTCTACAAAACTATGGTTGTTCTATCTCCATTTGGCTGATTAGCCTATAAAATCAGACATTTAAAATTGGGTTCATCTAATAATCAGACAACTAACAGGATTAAATCAATATAAAATTTGGCCAGTACCAAAGAAAAAAAGGAGAGTTAGTACTACACTGGCCCTGGGCTGGGCTGACCATTTCTTAATGTTGGTATGGGTCACAAGACCCACATGAACAAGCTGTAAAGAATACCTCCAATAGTCCCTGGCACACAAAGTTCATAATGCACCTTTGAAAATAAATATGCTGTAGTATTTTAATGGAAAGGAATCAAAAGTATATGCTAGCCTCTCCCTTCCTTTTTTTTTTAAACAACAACAAAAATCTCTCAAGGGATCCTTTAAGAGATGACGCCTCACTTCTTAAATCCTGTCTCTAAATAAAACAACTATGGTCTTGAAGATTTCCTTAACAATTTCTTTCATTGAAGGTGGTTCTAAATTTTTGAAATAATAAGGTAATCTAAAAGGACTCTGAACAACAAATGGCATGCCACAAAAATATAAAAATTACAGAAGTGCCTATTTTGTACATAAAATCAGCACTTCTGATGTTTGGAGATTAAGTACAAATTTATGCCCAAATGAATCAGAAATGAATGAAGATTTCAAGGGTGAGCAATATGTCTGCTCATGTTCAGTTACAGCAGCAGGGAGCTATGGTGTTAGCATCCCATCTTTCCTCCAGCAACTACTCAATTAGAATACTGGTCCAGCACTGACTCTTGAAAACTTACATACTTCAGATACAGATGGAATGTGTTGTCCAGAAAGCTAACAGTATGAATAAACAACAGAAAAGCCCCTAGAGTAGACTAAGATTACTACTTTTTTATCTTTAAAAGACAAACAGGAAAACAGAGTAGTTCATGACAGTTTCTAAAGAAAATGATAAAGAGCTTATTCTTGACATCATGCAAATTCTCTCACTCTACAATACATAGCTACTGGTAGGTACAATTTAGATACTAGTCTGGGAAAAATTCACACATAGGTAACTCCCCTTCTGCATATACATTTCCATCCAGCACCTCTCAGCCTGTCTCTGAGCATTGGTGTTTGTGGTATGGGGAGCTCTCTGCTGTTCCTATTCTGTACAGAGGCAGACAAAAAGTGGTGAAGAAAAATTAACTAGTCTGACGAGTGTTCAGTTACTTTATGAGTCAAGCTCTTTGTTTTGTTTTGGTTGTTGTTAGTGGTGTGGGGTTTTTTTGTGGGTTTTTTGTTTGTTTGTTTTTGGTGTATACTTTGTTAGTTGTTTTTTTTTTCAATCCTGCAGCACAGTATTATTGACCCAATCTCTTTGTCCATTAGGCAGAGAAAATTTGGATCTTATTGCACACATCTGTTTTTAATCAGTCTTTGTCCTAATTTGCTTCATTGTATGGAGCCTTTGTACTCTAAATTCAACATGTTCAAATTCAACATGTATTTTTTTTTATCATATCAAAGACAATTGCTGGTAGCACATCTTGCTTATTTATCAAGTGCCTTCAAAACCCTGAAGGAACAGTGGCTTCTACATTACTACAAATATTAAGGGATATCTTCCTGGATAGTTACAACGGAAGGAAAGCTGTCACACTGCTGCCCCAGGCTTTGCAGCTCTGCCTTAATTTGCACATGCAAACTCTGCAAGCCTCCAGGATGAAATTTTCAATGCTGTTCTAGAGTCAAGTCCAACCTGGGTGAATTGCTCCAGGATAGATTTGGCCATGGTTTTCTATTGCAGCAGCAATACTGAATCAGACTGAAAAGACAGCCGAGAGAAGAGATTCCCTACCAGCAATGAAACCAGGCAATAAACCAATGCTTCCTGTTTTGTGCAGAGAGAACAATTTCCTTTTCAGCCTCAGCACTCAGCACTGAAAGAGGACAGGATTCTTTTTCCTCCACACAGAAAACTGATTTTGCTCATAAGCAACTGGTTTTGCTAGCTGCAAAAGTTAAACTTGTACAGCATTTCTTACTATCTTACATAAAAGCTACAAGTTGTGTCTTTATATATGCAAATACAACATTATTTTTTTTTCTTTCTAGATGATCACACTTTTAGAATAAGATTAAAGCGACTGCAAAGTAATTCCATTTACAATGTTCATAGTCTTTGGTAGATGCTTTGAGGAAAGAAGCTGGATTTCTACTCAAAGCTTGTACATGTAACCATTTTAACAGAAACACTCAAATAACTTCAGATGAATAAATATCACTGAAACTGCTAACCTACACTATGTCCTTGAACATTTGTTTGTTCTGTGTTTAAACATGTGGGCACGCAGGAGCTGTACATTATAGAATAACAGAATGGCTTGAGTTGGAGAGGACTTTAAAGATCATGTAGTTGCAACCAACTCTGCCATGGGCAGAGACACCTCTTGCTAGAACAGATTGCTCAAAGCCTCATCCAGACTGGTCTTACACACTTTCAGGGATGAGGCATCTGCCACCTCTCTGGGCAACCTGTTTCAGTGCCTCACCACCCTCACAGTGAAGAACTTCTTCCTAATGTCCAATTTAAATCTAGTCCATTCTAGTTTAGAACCATCGCCCTATGTCCTATCTCCACAGGCCCATATAAGAAGTCACTCTCCAGCTTTCTTGTAGGCTCTCTTCAGGTACTGGAAGGCCATTCTAAGTTCTTCCAGAAGCCTTCTCTTCTCCAGGCTGTATGGACCCAACTCCCATAGCCTGTCCTTGTTGGAGACATGATCCAGCCCTCTGACCATCTTTGGTGACCCTCTGAAAACTCTCCAACAAATCCGTGTCCTTCTTGTGTTTGGGGCTGCAGAGCTGAAAGCAGTACTCTAAGTGGGATGTCACAAGAGCAGAGTAGAGGGGCAGAATCACCTCCCTTGACCTGCTGGCCACAGATCTTTTGATGCAGCCCGGGATACAGTTGGGTAATAATTCTCAGTTATGGGTTAAATTCTATGTGAATGAGCAGTTATCACACCTTTTCCACACTTAAGTAAAGGGTAATTGCAATTACATCACCCTGATCACAAACAGGAGTTTTGGGAATATTTAATGACCTTGACTGAAGTATGGTGTACTGGGTTCTCCCCTGAGCATCATTCTCGTGCTGTGCTTTGCAGTGCTGGATGTTGATAACACACCAGTGTTTTGGCTACTGCTGAGCCAAGCACCAAGTCTGTGCTTTTCCAGCATTTTCCCCCTCCCCCAACGGTAGGCTGAGGGATGGGCAAGATCTCGGGAAGGGACACAACTGGGCCATCTGATCCAAACTGACCAAAGGGGTATTCCATACCATATGAAGTCAGCTCAGATATAAAAGCTAAGTGAAAGAAGGAAGTGTGGGAACATTTGCTGATGGAGTCTGTCCGCCAGAGCAATTGCTCTGCATATTGACACCCTGCTTCTCAGGAGTGACCAAATGTCTGCTGAAGGGAAGTAAAGAATAACATCTTTGTTTGCTCTTGCTTCTGTGTGCAGCTTTTGCTTTTCATCCTATTAAATTGTTTCTATCTTGACTCATGGGTCTTTTTGCTATATTTTCCTCTCTGTCTTGTCCATCTAAGAAGGGGAATGACAGAACAGCTTTGGTGGGCATCTGGCCTCCATCCAGGGTTAAATGGCTACATATGACTATGCAGTCTAGATTAATCCTTTTATTGACAGATAAGAACTAATGAGTGGGAAATCTGTGGCATAGGTAGTCAGAAAAATATGAAACCATACAGCACTATAAGAATCATTACAAAAGAACACAAAGTACTAAATATTTTGTATACAAATACAGCTGATGTAGAACAGAGGTTGGCCTTTCTAATAATGCCAAATGCCACATAGATTTTTGGTAATTTCTCAAATGTAAAACGAAGTAGTTAACAAGACCATTCTGTGTACACGCTATACTATCTACATTATGTTTCTTTGTTTTTTTTTCTTAAGAAGGCTCCACACAAATGAGATAGATAACTGCTTTACATATTTAGTTTTTTTCCAATCATCTTGAATAAATTGTGTGGAAATTAAGCTGACAGTTTATGACTAGCAAATGTCAGTGAGAAAGTCACCTAGAGTTAGCACTCGTGGTCCTAATGGTTCCCTAAGTCCTCGGCATTAACCACTCCCATCTGCTTAGCACACATGTACTGACTGTTCTACCGATTTATTATTCGGGCAAAGCTGCATTTATTCTGTACACAAATACACCTCCATCTTATTGATACAGGAACCATTCAATATCTGGCTAATTTTAATCCCACTCAGAAAAGTAATAATGAGAAGAAACAGACCAATCAAGATGAACGATAATTGAGATATCTATATAATAGACCTATTTTATCAGCACAATAGCATGATTGGCTGACTAGAGGGATTTCAGAATAGAAGCAAGGAAGGAGGCTTTCTTTGAGAACAGCTATGGAGCACTGTGGTATAAATAAAGTGGGGAACCAATTGACTGAATTCTGCCGAGAGAATTCAGCTGCCCTTGTTGTGGCATGTCCAAGTCAACTGCAGGAGAAGGATAAGAGGCACATCCTACTTAGAAAGGTATTTTAGGCTTGCAAGTTATAATTTATGATCAGCCTCATAGACATTTTGAGATTAGTCTCATCCTGTATTTCAGACTACACCACATTTCTAGGCAAGAGACAGAACATAAATACCCTTTGAAGCTGTACAATACCTGCTCAGACTGTTTATCTTCTTGAGATTGTGTAATCTTTATGACTTCCATGACATCTCCCCAATTTTCAAAAACATTTAAGAGTTTGGAAAAGAGTTTTGGAAAAATTAGTGACTGAGAGAGCTGGGACTGCTTAGTTTGAAGACGAGAAGGCTGAGGGGAGACCTCATTGCTGTCTACCACTACCTGAAAGGATGTTGTGGAGAGGATGCTGCTGGTCTCTTCTCACAGGTGCATAGTGATAGAACAAGAGGGAAAGGCCTCAAGCTGTGACTGGGTAAGTTTAGATTGGACATTAGGAAACATTTTTTCACAAAAGAAATGATCAGGCATTGGAATGGGCTGCCCAAGAAGGTGGTCGAGTCACCAACCCTGGATGTGTTTAAAGGTCATTTGAGGATATATATGGTTTAAGGGTGAACTTTGTAGAGTAGGGATAACAGTTGGAGTTGATGGTCCTGAGGGTCTTTTCCAACATGAGTGTTTCTGTGAATCTGTGATACTTAAGTGTAATGTTCAGAATTGGCTCCTCTTTGGGAAAATTTAGTAAATACATGTACAGCTCTCTTTCTTGAATTACCTTCCTCCAGAGAAGTACAGTGTGACCCTTCCAGAGAAGCCTTGTTATTCCATGTCCTGGGTTTGACTAGGATAGGGAGGATAAGGTTAAGTTTCTTCACAAGATGCGGGGCGGGGACCAGACAGGGGCACTCCCAGGCTAGCTAGCTGAATCAGCAATGAATATCTGATACCATAAAATCATGCCCTGTATATAAAGGGGAGATAGGTCTTTTCTGAGGAGCAGCATTGTTTTTTTGGCAAAGGAATTTTAAGAATCAATTTTGTAAACCACACTTAATATTAGCTAAATAGTCCATGTTCACAATGGGGGTCCATTTGTTTGCATGCTGGCACTTTAGAAATCCTTATGGACTTTGTGTATCCCCTGTGCTGATGCTTATCATGTGAGGGAAATGGAACAGGTCTATCATATGATTGAATTGGATATTGTCAGCTTAGGATTATAGCACTGCACAAGCCATCTGGTTAGTTAACATCAGAGGATCTGTCAAGGGACGTAACTGCCCGATGCTCCCGTGTACCATAGAAGGGGATAAAGTCCTTATAGTGAACATGAAGAACGTATTAGAGAAGATGATCTGGGTTAGTCTTGCTTCAGTCAAAGACAAACCATCCACAGGACTGTTTTTGCCCAAGGACCTGGGTGCTTATGGTGAGTGATGCAGGAGGATTGAGAAATCCATTGTGTACTGCAAAGCAATCTAATTTTGGATGAGATGAGCCAGAAAATTAAACTGCATGATGTTAACTGAAATACCTCTGCTGGGCATGATATAAATCATATAGAATAAAGAGTGGATCATGTCCTGGATTCAACAAGAACGGGGTTAATTTTCTTCACAGGAAGCTTGGAAAGGTCATACCCAGGATATCCAGCTGAATGGAGTATTTGATATCATAAATGCCACAAACTGCTCTAATAAAGGTGGTGGGGCTGTCTTGGGTTTTGATGCCCATGGCAAAGCATAAGCAGCACCGGGTGAGCATGTTGTGTTTTATATTATTTGCTTATTTATATTTATTTGCTATTTATATTGCTACATTTATTATATATATATTGCTATATTTATATTATTTGCTTAATAAAGTTTTTACTATTGTTACTTCAGTTGTTCCTTTGTCATTTTCACTGTTCTATTAAACTCTTATCTCAACCCCCAGCGTTTGCATTTTGCTCCCAATTTCTCCTTCCCATACTATCAGGGGAGGAGGCAAGGGGGCAATTTGTGTGAGTGGCCATATGGTGGCAGCTGGGCCTGAAATCATGACATTGTGGTACCTAGATAGCATTCTCCCTCTTCATATGCGGTGAAAAAAAAAATACTTTAAAAAAAAAAAAATCAGTGAGCTAGACTAAATTATTTTACTTCAACACCAGCAGTTGTCAGTAACAAACAAATTATTCTACTTGCAAATCTGTTCAGTGAGGTATTGATACAGTCGATGACTCATCAGTAAATGCTAGCTCAAAATCAAAGCTTCTTAGTTGTCTAAGTTGATGTCTCAAACTATTTCGTATGACATGCAAATGTCCTTTTTAGGTGGTTTTCCAGAGTTGCTAGCATCAATATAACTTTACACCTGTCATTTCAGTCAGCACAAGTTTCTCTATAAGTACACTTAGGGCAGTGCTAGCTATTATTAGTTCAGAACCCAGGACTCTTCCCCTCTTGGCAAGTACCTTTGCCATTGGAATATAGAGTTATATTCTTGTTTTCTTAGTCCAGCTCTCTCATTTGTCCTCCTCACTCTTCTCTTCGCAGCAGTTTATTAAGGTTCCTGCAAGTCACACTCGTGGAGACACAAAAACCAACAACGATCCAGAAAACCCAGAGAGCACTTCAGTTCTCCCCCTTTCTCAGTGCACCCTTCTTAGGTCACTACATAAAAGTAGGCAATGCCATTTTCTCCTTTCAGAGGCAGTAATCCAATTGTTCATAACCAGAAGGAAAAATTAGGTCTTAAGAAGTAATAGCTCCAGAGCAATTCTTTACCACGTTAAAGTCAAAATGTAAGTAAGTACTTCTATGAGGGAGAGAGGTAAAACTTGATATATACTCTTTCTGGAATACTTTCTTCTGGTTAATGAAAGAATGCTGGTATGTGCACCAATCTCCATGCTTATGACGCACCTCATGCCGTGGGACTTCAGACACATTTGTGAGCCTTACTGTCACCAAATTCAGCTTTTCCAAATCAGGAAACCTAAGTGTCCAAGTTGGTATTGTGGCTAAGATACTAAGGGCTGAGTCAGTGGCACTGGTTAACACAGAAAGAAGTGGACTGCAGATCTCCCAAGACCCTGCTTTGTTCTTTGGCAAAACAACGCTCTCATAACTCAGCCCTGGAGCTGGAGGCTGTGCTGTCAGCAGCTCCTGGGCTTCTCTCTGTGTGATGGCTTCTGCTGTTTTCATTAGTTTCTCCAAGAAGCTTTTGGGAACACTAAGAAGCAAAGGGACAGGAGAAATGTGAAAAGATTCTTTTTTCCTTCAGCAAACTGGCACAGATGCATCAAAATCAACAAAACAACTCATTTACAGCACCAAAGGCTCATACCTACTGTTTGCAGAATGGATATTTGTAACATTCTACAAACTACAAAAATTCTCTTCCCTCAAGTAGCTCAAAGTGTAGAGAAATCTCTCCATGTACACACCAATTTACAATGCAAAGTACTCTTCATCCAATTTGATGCATCTAGGCTGCTGTTTGGATAGGAATGCTAGTGTATGCAATGGATGATAGACTGCCTGTACTGAAGGAACCAGAGCTCAATTATATCGACTTCTGTGGAGTAATGATTTTGTCCAAGGTGTTTAAGGTTAGTCGCATATCTAACTGCCTTGCTGAACCAAAGCTTCTGAGATGAACATCATCTATCATTTATGTGTCTCGGGCTTTCAGGTCCTGTCCTGCAAACAAACAAACCCACATGCTAACCATCTTGTGCTATTTTCTTCTTATGAAATTGGCAGCAAAAACAATGGTTTTCTTTGGTTGGCATTTAATTATTAAAATGAGGGAGCTCTGTTTCCTGAGAGCTCCACTGAGTTTAACATTTTGGCAAATGCTGAGGAATTGCTTTAAAATGCCAGGTAAAACCCAGACAACTTTTTTGTTTGTTTGTATCATTCCCTTCTAGCTAGCAAGAGAGACCAAAATGCAGGGCAAGACCAAAATGAGGAGAGTGTATCCCTGTATTTTCAGTTCTAGATAATAATGAGTGGCATAGGGCTGCCAGACAAAGTAGAGTTTCTGCCCGTTTCTGCCCTGAATTTGTGGGACCTGAAGAGGGGTGGATTGTTAATAAACCACAAGGAGTCATAATATTTTTATTTTCAATCTGTCTTAATACAAGAACAGAAATTATGAACTTGAACATTATCCAGACTCAAATGACACTAAATGTCACTGTCAGATGCTATTTTCCTTGCCATAAATATGTCCAATTAACATAAAACCCAGACACTTATCATGTAGATAAATTAAATAATTAGCTAACTAATGCAAATATCATCTTGACACTATTAACCCTGCAGCAACTAGATATTGGTTTGTACCACAAAATTTGCAGCTGCTCTCTCCTTTCAAATTAGGACTTTCTGATAGTTTATAGAAGTGTTTATCATAAATTTCTGACCTGTTTTCCAAGTACAAACTCTGCCACGGTTTGCATAAAACCCCCTCTTTTTCCTGAGTTAGTCCCCACAGAGGCTATGAGTAAACACCTCTTGAACTGACTGAAGCTCTACAGCTATATAAACCACAGCTGAAAATTCATGACCTCAGTGGGATCAGAGACTCACAATGGGGCAGTTTGCAATGAAAGTAAGAATTTTAGCAAGAAGTAAAAGAGAAGGCAAGAGAGCTACCAAGAATAAACTCTAATTGCATCTGAAAAATGGAAATTATGCCCTGTTCCAAGAGTGACTTTCTTTATGCTGCCAACTGAAACAGCCTCATTGTCTAGGCTGAAGCTATTAAAAGGTGTCCTGAACACTCTGCAGACATCTGTCATTGATAGTGTCTAAGCCTTGTTTACTGTTTGCAAACCACAATAGATACTGGACCTAGCAATTGTGATGCAATTTGCTGGGTCTGTACTTGGATTCCTGCTGATAGTAGTCTCAATCCTAAATAATTAAAGATGAAAAAATGTATCTCTGACAGTTTCTCTGTTGGCAATTACTTTTAAAAAATGGAATATTTGGTAGTGTAGTCCTTGAAAGCATTCCTGCCTTATTTCTTGAGAAAATATGATGCTGGAATCCGCAGCATTGTAAAGTACTCAATCTTTCTACATTTTCTTTTAAAAGATGCTACATAAGGATTTAGAAACTTGCTTGGAAGCTGGGAGATGGTTGAAACAGAACTTTTGCTTAAGGCAGCACATACTTGGCCATGTAAATTGGTACAATATGGAAGATAAGTATTTAGAAATTAAATTGATTTCTTTGGGGACTGGTTTTGTCTGGTTTTATCCTGACATGGAAAACCTGAATTCCACAAACTAGAGAGCTGTTATATTTAGACAGAACCCTGCCTAGATATCTCTGTCAGTTATTAATGTTGTCGGGCATGATAAAGTGCTCTATCAGATTTGCCTGCGTTTGCTCTTCTCCTCATTTAAGCCATTTGGGATGAAAATTCTCACATGAAGTTTCTTCCTCAGCTAAAAGTATTTAGATAAGAAGGAAACAACTCTTTCCAATGGAAAAACTCTGTGACTTTAAGCTGTTTCCAACCCCTGCCCCAGCTTCTGTCACAAAACAAGCTCTCTGGTACTTCTCTAAGATCTATTCTGGGGAAAGATCTTCAAGTTTAGCATGGAGGATCAGTGGATATCCAGAACGCCCTTGAACAAAAATCCACCCAAATTTTGTCTTTGATTGTGAATTTTATTTTATAAAATAAAAGCAAATTATTAGCTTCATTAGTCTGATCTTACTAATGCCACAGAAGGACTTCCATTAATTTCCATAGGAGCAAGTTTCATCGATTCTATCACCTCACATCCAAAGTAGTCTTTCTTTTAAAATAACTTACTGTAAAATATCACAGTCACGGATATTTCATAGTGAAAACAAGGGAAATCTTATTTCTTGTTTCAGTGCATTTTAACAAGCCAAGAATGACCTGTTAGTTTTGGAAGATGCAAGGATCAGATGTTCTAAGATCAAAAATGCCTTCAATGAAATCTGCTTCAATCTACCCACCCCTTGCATTGTGAAAGGCCTCCAGTTCAAGCCCACATGGTCATAGAAATCCCAAACCAAGATCTGCTTTCATTACACACAAGTAAGACTTCTCCCATCTGCTGCACTTGTTTTATCAAGCTGCAGGATTGTTACAAAGATTCAGCCTTAGATTTTTTTGCAGCTCCCGATTTGAAAGGATGTTTAAGACTTCTGTGACTTAAACTGTAAAATCCCAATCTGCTAATGACTTCCTTCTAACATCCCAAACCCCCTCAAGCTTTAAAGATGAAAGTTACCCCTTTGCCTGCTATATCCTTCCAAAAGCAGTGCCTCTCTACTGTTTTTGAGACAAGTCCTCCTGCTAAAAAAGCATCTCCATGGAAACAAGTAGCCATTCTGCCCCTTCAGCCTAAAAAGCAGTACTAGAAAAAAATTGCTGTAGTCATGGTGTTCCTCAAAAAGGAGGGAAATCAGCCATAATATCACAATATTTGATTACTCCCCGCATTGTTCTTGTAGCACAGACAGAAATTTCACCTACACTTTTGAGAAACAGTCTGTCAAGAAGGTAATGCTTTTGCTGTCCCACTCATCCCCCTTTTGTTGGTTGTTTTTTTGTTGTTAGTTTTCTAAGGGTTGCCAGAACGGGCTCAGCTGCTCCAGCCAAATTTCATGCCTCTCCCTGATGGTTCTGGCAGTCCATTGGTAGGCAAGGTTGAATATTAAGCATATATTAGTTGTTCCACACAAATTAATACCAGCTGTATTCCATTTAGTGGAAGCTCCTCACAATTAAAAAGCACTTTTAAATGAAAAGACTTGCAGGGAGGAATACAAATTTCCCTTATTGTTATCCAAGGAGACATACTTGTTTAGATCTAGTACTATGTGGACAAAATGTGAACAGTAGGAATTCAAAAGCAATTCACAAAGCAAAACAAAGTAATATTTACTGANTTCCCCCACAGACACATTCATTAAGTTCATTTGAATGATTTTTATGAAGAATACTTGCATGTTCCTTCATCTGCCTTTTGTTTAGGCAAAAATAGTGACAATATTAAACACATTCTTTAATCTATCAATTTCTATACAGGAAATGTGATATCTGCCTAATAATAAAAACATATATATAGTCCCTGTTCTCCATAGAAAAGCAAAAGNCAAAAAAAAAAACAACCCATAATCAAACCAGAACCAAACCTGGCATTTAATCTTACAGCAACTGTTTCGAAAGCAAAATAGACTAACAAAATGCTTTTGGGTTAGGGGCAAATAGGTTTTTGCTAAAATTAATCACAATCTTCTCCATTCCATGGAATATAGCATTATTTTTTCCCATGATTTAAGGANTGATTTTGTAAGGAAAAAATTCCCCTAAAACTAGAAATGGGAGGTAAAAATAACAGATATTTCAGTAGAATATCTAGACAGATTTATTTTGTTTTAACATCTAGGACCAGGTATTGGTTTGCAAACATCGGTAGAGTTCTAGTGAAATAAATGTAGCTGAATCAAATGATACCAGTTAATGATTAAAGGTGCTGACACAGCACCACACTGAATGCTACAGCTCAGCTGCAATAACCCTGAAGGTCTCTGTAGTCTGGACATCCATGCTCCAGGCCCCAATTATATCAGTAGTTTATTCACCTCTTTTATGTAGAAATCGAAGCAAGTGAATCAGCCTGCAAATCACGTCACAAGGTGACTTCAACAAGTAGTTGCCTTCTGTCCGTGTTGTTAAAAACAAAATAGATTAAAAAAAAAGGCAGCACCATTTCTTTATTGGCTTTTGGAGGGACAGTGGTGGGGCACAGGGAAAGGTGGCCTCTCTCTGACCAGGTGCCAAGTTACACAAGGCACATGGAGTGCTGGGTCATGTCTTGGGATAAGACAACAGCTTCCAGGCTCAGGCTCGTGCTGTTGTCAGGTCAGGTTCTGCTTGCACTCCTTTTATCTTTCAGCTATTATCTGGTGCATTCTGAGCAANTTTTTTTTTTTTTAATGTCTACCAAAATCAGATGAGATTTAAGGGCTAACTTACAGCTAGCTTGACTTCAGCCATCTCAGTAGGAAGTTGCTGTGAATTCTTGGTATGATGCTTTTGCATATCAGTTATCATGCCCAGCTGATTNCTGGACATCCATGCTCCAGGCCCCAATTATATCAGTAGTTTATTCACCTCTTTTATGTAGAAATCGAAGCAAGTGAATCAGCCTGCAAATCACGTCACAAGGTGACTTCAACAAGTAGTTGCCTTCTGTCCGTGTTGTTAAAAACAAAATAGATTAAAAAAAAAGGCAGCACCATTTCTTTATTGGCTTTTGGAGGGACAGTGGTGGGGCACAGGGAAAGGTGGCCTCTCTCTGACCAGGTGCCAAGTTACACAAGGCACACGGAGTGCTGGGTCATGTCTTGGGATAAGACAACAGCTTCCAGGCTCAGGCTCGTGCTGTTGTCAGGTCAGGTTCTGCTTGCACTCCTTTTATCTTTCAGCTATTATCTGGTGCATTCTGAGCAAATATTAAAATAGATAATCATAGAATCATCATAGCATGGTAGGGGTTGGAAGGGATCTCTGAAGAACATAGAGTCCAACCCCCCGACAAGGCAGGATCACCTAGGATACATCATAGATAAATGCATCCAGAAAGTATCTAGATGGTACTGTTTTAAGGCTACATCTGATTTTTCCATAGAATTTGAACATAAAAAATAAATAATTTAGGGATTGGACATAGAATAATAATAAGATGGGTTTATCTAATGCCACTGGTCTGCTGAATATCTTCTTTTTTGCTGTACAAGCTTGCTCTCTCTTTCTCTCTCTGGCTGCCTTTTCCTTGATTTCTGGTTGCTTTCTCTCTCTGCCCCTGACCTTACATGCAGGCAGACTGCATTTTGTTTGAACTTTGTAAGGTACAGAGTGGGGAGGTACAGGCAATGTGCTGGCTGTACAGAGGTGGGAGTGGAAGAGAGAGATGAAATACTGTACAAGAGGGTACTGTGTTGTTATTGAACTGTAAATATATGCAAATTTACCTTGTATATGTTTATTGCTTTTTATACTTGCATAAATATAATTTCATTTAACTTCCAAAATTCTGAGTAAGTGTGGTGAATTTACTCTGGGGCGTAAATTTCCAACTTGTTGGGGTGTAAATCCAACCTACAATACTAGAGAGGGAGACTCCATAACTTCTCTGGGCAGCCTATTCCACTACTCTGTCATCCTTACAGTAGTTTTCCCTCATGTAGAAGTTGAGCTTCCTGTGTTCCACTTTGCGTCCTTTGTCCCTTGTCCTATTACACAATATCACTGAGAAGAGACTAGTATCTTCTTGACAGTCTTCTGTCAAATATATGTCAATAAATAGTACTAAGATTCCCCTTCCTGTCTTCTCTTTTCCAGACTAAACAGCCCCAGGTCTCTCAGCCTTTCCTCATAAAACTGATGTTCCAGTCCCCTCAACATCCTCACAGACCTCTGTTGGACACTCCCTGTCCATCTCCAACTAGGGAGAGCAGAACTGGACACAATATTCCAGATGTCATTCTCACTAAGGCAGAGTAGAGGGGAAGCAGAATCTCCCAAGACCTGCTGGCCACGTTCTTCTTAATGAACCCCAGGATACCACTGGCCTTTTTGGCCACAAAAGCACATTGCTGTCCCATTGAGTCCTGGAGGACAATAAATTATCCAAGATCCTTCTCCATGGAGCTGCTTTCCAGCAGGTCAACCAGATGATCTTTTGAGGTCACTTCAAACCCCTAACACGCAGTGATTCCCTGCCTGTGAAAAGCCTTTCTAAAGTCAAGGTAGACAACATTCACTGTTCTCCCTTTATCTATCCATTCAGTCACAGCATCACAGAAGGCTACCAGATTACTGAAACATCATTCCCCTTTGGCAAATCCATGCAAGCTGCTTTTCTTCCATGACCTCCAAAATAAACTGTTCTATAACATTTTCCAGGGATGGAGGTGACTGGTCTGTAGTTTTCCTGAATCNGCAGCCTATTCCACTACTCTGTCATCCTTACAGTAGTTTTCCCTCATGTAGAAGTTGAGCTTCCTGTGTTCCACTTTGCGTCCTTTGTCCGTTGTCCTATTACACAATATCACTGAGAAGAGACTAGTATCTTCTTGACAGTCTTCTGTCAAATATATGTCAATAAATAGTACTAAGATTCCCCTTCCTGTCTTCTCTTTTCCAGACTAAACAGCCCCAGGTCTCTCAGCCTTTCCTCATAAAACTGATGTTCCAGTCCCCTCAACATCCTCACAGACCTCTGTTGGACACTCCCTGTCCATCTCCAACTAGGGAGAGCAGAACTGGACACAATATTCCAGATGTCATTCTCACTAAGGCAGAGTAGAGGGGAAGCAGAATCTCCCAAGACCTGCTGGCCACGTTCTTCTTAATGAACCCCAGGATACCACTGGCCTTTTTGGCCACAAAAGCACATTGCTGTCCCATTGAGTCCTGGAGGACAATAAATTATCCAAGATCCTTCTCCATGGAGCTGCTTTCCAGCAGGTCAACCAGATGATCTTTTGAGGTCACTTCAAACCCCTAACACGCAGTGATTCCCTGCCTGTGAAAAGCCTTTCTAAAGTCAAGGTAGACAACATTCACTGTTCTCCCTTTATCTATCCATTCAGTCACAGCATCACAGAAGGCTACCAGATTACTGAAACATCATTCCCCTTTGGCAAATCCATGCAAGCTGCTTTTCTTCCATGACCTCCAAAATAAACTGTTCTATAACATTTTCCAGGGATGGAGGTGACTGGTCTGTAGTTTTCCTGAATCTTCCTTTTTGCCTTTTTTTTTTAAAGACTGGAGTGCATTGGCTTTCCTCCAGTCCTCAGGCACCTCTCCTGTTTTCTATGATCTTTCAAAAATGGAGAGTGGTAGAGCAACATCATCCAGCCCTCTCAGGACTTGCAGGTGCATTCCATCAGGGCCCACAAATTTGTGAGTGTTCAGTTTGCCCAAATTATCTCTAACCCAGTCCTTGCTGATCAGTAGAGAGTCTTCCTTCCATCAGGCTCTTTCTCTTACTTCCAAGGTCTGAGGGTGGGTCTTAGCAGTAAAGACTGAAGCAAAGAAGGCATTCAGTAACTCTGCCTCTTTTGCATCCTCTGTCACCAGGTCTCCCACCTCACTCAGAAGTGAGCTCACATTTTCCCTATTTTTTCTTCTGCTACTGATGTATTTGAAGAAGCCCTTCTTGTTCCTTGGCCTTCTTTGCTGTGTTCCTACATTCCCTGACAATGTTCCTATAATTCTCCCAAGTGACCGGTTCATTTCCCCCACATATTATAGAGAAAGAGCTTTTCTTTTAGGATCACATTCTTTTGCAGGGAAACAGCTGAGGAAGGCAAGCATTACTCAGAAG
>WBNM01016570.1:202112-235595 GCA_013399055.1 Ramphastos sulfuratus | reverse complement strand
TTTTTTTTTTAAAGACTGGAGTGCATTGGCTTTCCTCCAGTCCTCAGGCACCTCTCCTGTTTTCTATGATCTTTCAAAAATGGAGAGTGGTAGAGCAACATCATCCAGCCCTCTCAGGACTTGCAGGTGCATTCCATCAGGGCCCACAAATTTGTGAGTGTTCAGTTTGCCCAAATTATCTCTAACCCAGTCCTTGCTGATCAGTAGAGAGTCTTCCTTCCATCAGGCTCTTTCTCTTACTTCCAAGGTCTGAGGGTGGGTCTTAGCAGTAAAGACTGAAGCAAAGAAGGCATTCAGTAACTCTGCCTCTTTTGCATCCTTTGTCACCAGGTCTCCCACCTCACTCAGAAGTGAGCTCGCATTTTCCCTATTTTTTCTTCTGCTACTGATGTATTTGAAGAAGCCCTTCTTGTTCCTTGGCCTTCTTTGCTGTGTTCCTACATTCCCTGACAATGTTCCTATAATTCTCCCAAGTGACCGGTTCATTTCCCCCACATATTATAGAGAAAGAGCTTTTCTTTTAGGATCACATTCTTTTGCAGGGAAACAGCTGAGGAAGGCAAGCATTACTCAGAAGGGAAATGAACTTGGCTGATTTGATATCAACCCACACATGCTGGATGTGGTATCGCAGTACAATCTAGAAGTATGGGTTTGGAAGAAAAGATGGCATGGTATGGATCTATAATTCATATTACTTAACTTTAAAGAAAATGCAGGAAAAAATACTTTAAGTGGTTGAAACACCTTCTTCTGAGCAACTTTCAGAAGTTTTTTCCTTTCAGAAGTGGCTTGGCTTTCTTCCCACTCAACACCCACAAGATAAGCGTAGAGTCCCTTCAAGCAAAGCTCTGTAATTGCAGCTCCTGCCTGAGTGAGGGGTCTCACGCAATGAAAAAGAGAGAAAGGCAAATCCTGTTGCCCCAAGCTTTAAGGGGATTCATTACCATGCAAAATGGCTAATGAAGCAAGTTTTCAAAATGGCTTTCATTCCCAATAGTGCCTCATTTGTATCACAAACTGCCATGATAAAGAATTCAATACATTCAAGCCAACAAACTTTTTTAATGGTGCCAGAGAGTTTGTTTTATTTTGTTTTTAATGTTTAATAATATATCTTCCCAGCCACAGCAGCAAAACATCTCACCTATTTTCAAGCTTTTATATAACCACTATATTTGTGTAATCTCCATCATCCCAAAGAACATTTTTAATATCAGCTGGAAGAAGGGGGTCACTCTCATAGCTGGTACTTTCCACTATAAAAGTGGATATAATTTGATTCTACATAAACCACACAGTGCACCTCTTCTAAGAACATGGATTTCCAAATGTGACACAAACCACTCAACAGATCCACAAAAAACACTCGTGTATCATTTTAATGTGAATTACTTGAAGCTACGTATCAAGTGCTTTATCTCTAACTACTGTTTTACACTGTTTACTGGATAAACTCAAGTTGGAAACCTCTTTCAAAAATGTGTAAGGGTGACTTGCACTTTATGCACAATTCTTGGACCTTGGATAAAGATACTGCAGCTACTGCTAACAGCAGCCTGCAGATGAAGAGTTACTATCTTGAGGATCCTAAACTTATTTCACTTGAAAAAGAACTACCATACGTGGGAAAATAAAGGTTAGATTAATCCACTATCCCTGTGAAGCAGGAGGAGAAAGATAATGAGGGTACCATCTCTATGTTTTTTATACCATCATTTGGTGAAGAAAGGCTTCCAGTCAGAAGGCCTGTTCCTCCTCCCTCTGGGACTGCAAGGTCCTGTTCAGTCAGCCAGAGTTCCAGTCCTCACTGATCCTACAGCTATAAAACACCAACACATCAGCTTAGGCAGATCTGGGAACACTTTCTTCCCCAGAGAGATGATGATAGAATAGACCTAATTAGTCTCTAGAAATCTTAGGATTAAGTGATTAATGAGTGTTAAGTGATTGCACAGGTTTTTTTTCACTGCTGGAGCATCTGAAGAAGCTCACCATAGCAGTAAAACCTGGACAGCAGTGCTCTGCACAGAACCTTTTCAATCTAACGGAAAGCTTCGAGGAAGTAAACTCTATAAGGTCCTATGGTATAATTATTAATCCAAGAGGAAACATTGCTATTATTGCAACCAAGTTAATACTAGCTTATATTGAATAATTTGCCAAAGAAATCAAACTCAACCAGTTTTACAGAATATGAGGTACTTAAATCTAAACCTATCTACTCAAACTGTCAAATTCAAACAGGATTACCAAAAATCAAGGAATAAGCTGTGAAAGTGTGCAGAGGTGATCCAGGTGTGAAAAATGCTCATCAAGTGTAAGTTCTGCAAGCTACAGTCATGGTTACGTGAATCAGAGGTAAGTTCCACAAGGCCAGGGATTTCCAAGCTGCTTGCTACTTCATTAATCCACTAACTGCCTACTAGAAAATAAATCAAACAGCTGAGAATCTGAGCTAATGATTCTGTAATTGTCTTTTCAAACTGCCACTGCATTTGGATTAAACAGCTTTTGTTGCTGTGCCACTGAAATAGATATTCTCTTAATTTCACACGACTGGCTCCAGCAGCTTTGATGCAAAAATTTCTCTTGTGATTTATTCCTTCCATCTGATAATAATTTCTGAGGGAAAGTAGTTTTCTCTGATGGAAGGCCAATATTTCTAAGATAGCAGTAATGATTTCAGAAAGAAAGATTACGTAGATCACTAGCTACACTTGCAAGTCTACATCTTGAATCATTGGTGTTATTGATACTGGAGGGGCCCAGCCTCCTGCATCTCAGCATGTAGCATGGAAACTGCCATTTCAGGGAGCAGAAAGACTAATTTCAAGCATGCTGACTCTTAATCAATAACTTCTTTTGGGATGCAGGTAAAGAGCTTCAGTATAACCCTCACAAAGGCTATGCACAAAGGAGACTGCCCACAAATAACACAACTAGATAGCCAGTTAAGATTTTTCTAACCTGGGAAAGAATGTTAGCTAAGGTAATTACTCTGGATTTTTTAAAAAAAGAAATGGGCAGGGGGGGGGAAAGTGAGGATAATTTGTAAGAAATGGCCTAGAGATGGCTAAACTTCAGCTGCTAGATTAAGTTAAACTGGAGCACCATCAACACCAGACAGGAGCACATTTTATCTTCCCTTGAGAGGCATATTTCCAAGATCAAGTAGCTTTCTAATTGCTGAGGTGGAGTTTCAAACCCAAGGCTCTCCCAGGCTCCTGCAGAACAGTATTTTACACTGGTTGAAGAGAATTAAGTCCTCAAGCCTGGGGCAGAGCCAAGAACCAAGATTCCCTTTGGGAAATGCTGATCTTAGCTACCAGCAATGTCAGTAGTACTGACAAGTAAGCCTCTTGCACACACTGTGCAAGCAATGGGCAACATCAGACTAGATCCTAATCCAGTAAATATTCAAGTAGTTCATTAACTCAGTCTCTGAAAGTCATGAGTTATACCTGCACACAAAGGTTGGGGTATTTTTTGGGAAAAAAATGTCTATATTATCCTCTCCAAATTCACAAATACTGTTTCTTAAATTTCTAAATATATAACTAATGCCTGGGATTTATTGTAAATGCCACGGTTATAATGACTTCAGTAAGAGTCATGAAATATTGTGGAAATGAAGGACTGCAGAGTCCTCTAGCACATTTCTCTCAGAAATAGGCACTGTATTTACAAGTATAATCAGTTTAAGAGATTATATAATTGGATGAATAATAAAAAAATTCTCATTAAAGCACTAAAGGATGCTGACATAGCAAAATGCTCTCCTCTGACCTTCACTGTTTTGGATTGTCCGTTTTGACTCTGTCTTGTCTGCCAAACAGAATAAATTCAGCCTCCTAGTCTCCAGAAAACTCTCCTTTCAGCTATTTCCACCATCCATTACAATGTTCTTTTATCCTTCTTTATGTGGTGCCTGCACAGGTATATCCTATTTGACTGTCATAACAGGTCAAGACAAAGATGAAACTAAGTTTCACACGAGGAAAGAGCACAGCATTATTTTGCCTTTCTATCTGTATCACAGACATCAACTGCATCACTGTCCTTAGTTTTTAGGCCCTGAGATCAGCGATCCAGGTGATCCCTGCCTAGTCCCACATATCCCTTCTTTGCACAAATCTGAACCATGGGCAGATTCCCTAAACAAACAGCTCCCAATGCAACCAGGTTGGCTGCTGCTGGAGGCAGGACTGGAACCGCATACCAGGTATATCGGGCAGCCTTTGTCAAGCTCTGATAGAGGAAGCTGGATATATTAACAATTTGGCATGTTGCTAGCATCCAAAGCATGAACACAGATAAACAATTTTAGGGCAGAAATCAAAATATTTGGTGCTCTGATGATGAAATAATGAAACTATTATGATTCACACATTCCCAAGTTTTAAGCAGACTTTGAGCACTGATGTCTAAAAATGGCATCGTAAGAATTTCCAGGATCACTATATGTCAGGATGTGTCAGTTTCTGACACTACAGCTCACTGCATCTCTTGGAAGTGCTGCAGAGATCCATGTCTGCTTCCCACACAAGCTAACCTTACCTCCCCTCAGGGTATTGCTCAGTCACCATCTGCCCATGCTCTTAGTTTCCTCTCTGTTTTTGGTTTAACTGTAGCTCAAAAACAACTACAAGGTATTAGCTGGAAACTGTTTGAGAGGGGCAGAGTGAAGTCCTCAAACGTGTGAGGGACAGCACAAAGATTTTCTAACACCTTCATTTAGAGATACTCATCACTAGTTCTCACATGACAGGATAGGGAAATATAGCACTAGTTTGTACTCATTTCGCTTGTATATATAAACTAATTTCTATTCCCTAGTGTTTCCATTCTATTTCTTTTCAGTCTGGGTGCTAGGAAAGTAAGGTTAGGAATCAAAGGTTATATATGGGGCAGTTAATAATAACATTTAACAAATGATTGTTGCTACAAATTATTTATCCAAAATACCACTAGACCTTAACACATTCATTCGATCACCAAGAAACTGAACTGCTGTGGTCAGTTAAATGCATATCTTATACTTGATTACGTGAGATGACAACCTAAATAAGTACATGTAGCAGCTATTATTCTGTTAGTCATAATTTCAATCAGCAGGCGTCAAACATTGTTAGTTATGATAGCTTTGGGATTTTGACTTTTTAAAATGAAATATAGTCTTAATGAAATACTGTGAAGTGTGTTGGTAGCTTTGTATCAGCTTGGCATTTGGCTTTTCCTCTGGGAAAATACAAGGTGATAGATATTTAAGAAAAATGACAAAATGGAAGCTCTACAATAATCCTCAATAAAAAGGAAAGTGCAGGAAAGCGCAGAAGCACAAAGCTAGAACTAGCGTAAGCTGCTTGGAATACAGTTTATATCTGATCTTTGCTTATTTTTGTAATTTATCTTTTAAAATAGAAGTACCTTAGATTTGGGATTTCTGTAGGAATAAGAGGAAATGAAAGTACAAAGAAAGAATATTTTTACTATGGTAAGAGATCTTTGTTATAAATAAACCTCAGTTTATTATTAAAAAAATCCATTTGGCAGGTGAAATACTAAAGTTAACAATTAAAATGTTACCTAACCATGCACCTACCAATTCCCTTCTATTACTTACTATTTTTGGCTGCTGTCTTAAAATGGACTTTTAATACATATCTACTTCACCACTAGCACTGTACCAAAGCTTCTAGTCAGCTCTTCTGACTTGGGTCCCAATGAGCCTTTAAACACAGAATATGTTCTGTTCATTTGAGCAGCTTTGCTAAAGCCATTATTAATTTTCAGACTTGTGAAATAATTTTCATATTAAAAATGAACAGAAACTAGGAATGGTCCATTTCCAGAGCAACATGCAGAGGAGGAAAATATTAACAAATGCTTGCATATATTTACTACTGATTCACGCACAACATATGATAAATGTTTTAGCAGGATTTTAAACATTTTGCCAAGAATATAGTTCAAAATCTTCTTTAGAGACTCACCTATCATCATACCCAGCTCAGTTCTTTAGACTCTAAATGCCATTGTCTTGTATTTTTGCATAGTAAAATATAAAAGTGATAGAGGCAAACTGCTCATATTCTGTTTTGATAGTTAAGCCGCTTAAAATTCTTGTTATGGTACCATGTGAGAACAAACCTTCAGATGGAACCCCCAAGAACATTACAAATAATGGACAGATAGGCTTTGAGCAATAGGACTTCCATGTTCGTGGAGATCTTTCTGTTCAGCTAACTCACATTGCAAATATGCCTCTTTCCCTCAGTTCATTCTCACTAGGGGAAAAAACTACAACCAATAAATAACCTCCCCAGCACGTTTTAAAAATCCACCCTTCTCAGGATTATCCCAAGAGAAAGGAAGCTTTTCACAGAAGTTCTTCATTGCAGTGTTCTGACTAGAGTTTAAGAACCCCTCCACCACAGCTGAGCTGAAAGCAGTCTTTTGTTGCTACTCTAAAGAAATCTACATCTTTTAACAGATCAGTTACAAGGCTGATACAAGCATAGGTATAAACCCCAATATATCCAAATGCACATCATGTTAAACTAAGTCACATAAATCCCAAACATATGCAGTCAACATTAACTTTCTCATGTCTCAATCAAAGTTACAATACCATTTTCTTGCCCTTCCCCTGAAAAATAAAGCTATGTACACAAAAGCTGGCTCCTACCCTGACGGAGAAGTCGTCTTGCAACCACGAGGGAGCAGACCAATAACATAAGCAGTCCACAGGCAAAACAAGAGAAAAAGTCCTCTTTCACCACCAAAGCGTAAGTGCAGCTATGGAAGGACAAAGGAGAGGTGGGGAGGCAAGGAGGCCCCCAGCTGTAGGTGATAAGGACATCATGAAAACAGACAGGTGATGTCCATCTATGGGGCTGCCCAGGGAGGACTCAACAGGGCTCTTAGTGGATTATGCTCCATCTGAGGCTTGTTATCTGATTGCACATGCTGGAGGGCACTCAGGAAAAACATCAACCCCTTGGGTTTGTTCATGGGTTCTTACACTGTAGTTTTAAAACTCTCGGTACCAACTTCCATATGTTGGGTTTAATCAAGACTATGTGAGAAAGTCTTGTTATGCTGAATGAGAGAGATAATACTTGGTTTTCTATAGTATGATTCTTTGACAGTATAAATGAGGAAAAATAAAGAATTGTTTTATTCCTGATTTCCATTTTGATTCAGTTTTGTCTGGACTAAAATTAGTGCTAACAATACACTTAGTCCTGCATCCTCTTAGCCTCAAAAGAGGTTTTTCTGATGTTATTTGTCTTTCTCCTCACTCTAGATGAAAGACTTAATAACTGGCTTCAGCAAATAGAGGACAAGATCCCTTGTCTTCAGCTGAAATGCAGGTGATGAAAGTGCCTGCAAAAAGCAGTGAGTCTAGAAAGAGGAAAAGGCCCTAAATACTGCTCTATTCTCTTAGTCATATCTTCACAGCTGGTCAAACATTCAAATACTCTTGCAATGACCAACGGCAGGTAGTGAGTCTTACATTGTCACCATGCATATCAACAGAAGTGATCAAATAGAAAGGGAAAAAGATGAATGAAGCACTGCAAGGATATTAGGGAGCCTATGCATATATCCCAAATGGACTGGGCAGGACTGTGACCAAAGGAGAGAACTAACTATAAACCCTTACTCATGTGTAGTACTGTGGCTGCTATATTTGCAGTGATTTAGAGTGAAAACTATGTGAATATACTATTCAATGAAAGCAAAAATGGTACACGATTTTGGAAATGAAATGCAAAGCATCATCACTGAACTCCTACTGTAGTCTTTTAATTCTGACTTGGAGGAAAAAAAGTACATTCAATGCTTTACCCATAAACGGGGATGGTATTGTGAACTGGAGAAACTTCTGTGCAAAGATTTGAATACATACATTGCCACAGAACAAAAGGAAAATGAAAAATAGGCTTTAAAGCCAAATGAGTTAAAAAATAGTTTTGCTGGGCCAGAATTTCTTATGACCAGGTCCTTTCAGCCCTAATCATTGCTGAGAAAGAAAATGCTTCACTGAAGACAGGTTTTAGCTAAAAAACGTATTAGCTCATTTCTCCTCCTTTGGCATGAGTTCCAAGTTTCTTTGTTGATTCTGACTCTTTTTTCCTGTGTTTAAGAGAAGTGAAAAACAGAGGAGTGAAGCTGGGCAAATTTAACACTTGGGTTTAATCCATATCTTTATCTGAATATCAGCAAACACAAAACAAACTGGAAATCTAACCCAAACAAACTGTATTATCTGTCAGATTGAAAAAGGCCTGAAAATAGCCTGTCTCACTAACATCTCTTTCCTACACTAACTCATGTTAAAAAAGCAAAGAAATCCTCATGTGTCATACAAAATAAAGCTTACCTTATAGAATGTATTCTGAAGTAATTTTCCTGCATTTAAAACACATTTCTTTCTGTGTCATGCTGAAGTCTTATCAGACATCAATTTGACTTGAATTGCATTAGAGAGCTGGGAGCAGTTTCAGTGTTTACTTTGCAAAACAGATTTATGTGGGATCAGAAATTCTTGATGGTATAATGTGAGATAATCACTTCTGTTGCCCTGATGCTTACAGGCTAGAAAATCCACATGGCAAACTGATGCAATAATAACAACAACAACATAGAAAGAAAATAAATCAGTGTTTTTTCTTCTAGATGATCAAGATTGAGATGGAGAGTTCTTGATTTATCATTACTGATCATATAGTTGTTTCGCCCATTCTTGAAATATGTGGCTGTAGACTCAGTATAACCTATTAATCACTGTGGTGTTTCTTAGCAGAAGCCAGTTTTTGTTAATATATTGCTAATCAATATGCTAACAGATTGTTGCAGATGCAACAATCCCAAACATTTATTAATATCAGAAGAAAGGTTGAGTATGAAAGTTGGAAACTCAGCCCAAATACCTGCAGGATCATAGATTTTGTCCAGTTTGATTTTGTATGCATGGGCATTACCACTGAACTAAGGATTTATGCACTGGGTACTTGCTTTGGATGAATTACTGAGTAAAGTTCAATTCTGCCTAGAAAGTCAATGAAATTCACATCCATGAAACTGATGCCCTGTTCTTAAAGACTCAAAGTATTGAATTTGTTTATCAAGTTTTATTGGCAGGAAACTCTGAGCTCAAGCTTGGGGCTCAAATAATTGGTAAGGGACTATCATCAGTAAGTTTGCAGATGACACCAAGTTAGGAGTAGCTGTTGATCTGTTGAAGGGTAGGAGGGCTCTGCAGAGGGACCTGGGAAAGCTAGATGCGTGGGCAGAGGCCAATGGGATGAGATTTAACAAGGCTAAGTGCAGGAGTCTACACTTTGGCCATGACAACCCCAAGCAGTGCTACAGCCTGGGGACAGAGTGTCTGGAGAGCAGCCAGGCAGAAAGGGACCTGGGGGTACTGGTAGATAGTAGGCTGAACATGAGCCAGCAGTGTGCCCAGGTGGGCAGGAGAGCCAATGGCATCCTGGCCTGTATCAGGAACAGTGTGGCCAGTAGGACAAGGGAGGTTATTCTTCCTCTGTACTCAGCACTGGTCAGGCCACACCTTGAGTACTGTGTCCAGCTTTGGGCCACGCAACTCAAGAGAGATGTTGAGGTACTGGAACATGTCCAGAGAAGGGTGACAAAGGTGGTGAGGGGCCTGGATCACAGCCCTATGAGGAGAGGCTGAGGGAACTGGAGTTGTTTAGCCTGGAAAAGAGGAGGCTCAGGGGTGACCTCATTGCTATCTACAACTACCTGAAAGGAGGTCGTAGCCAGGTGGGGGCTGGTCTCTTCTCCTAGGCAACCAGCAACAGAACAAGGGTATAGTCTCAAGTTGTGCCAGGGGAGGTATAGGCTGGATATTAGGAGGAAGTTCTTCACAGAGAGAGTGATTGGCATTGGATTGGGCTGCCGAGGGAGGTGGAGGAGTTGCCATCCTTGGAGGTGTTCAAGAAAAGACTGGATGAGGCACTTAGTGCCATGGTCTGGTTGATTGGCTAGGGCTGGGTGATAGCTTGGACTGGATAATCTTGGAGGTCTCTTCCAACCTGGTTGATTCTATGAATGAGAATTCTAGTTCCCGTCAATAGATCAGACGGATCTGTGGTGGTCCCTTATTTTAGGAATGCAGCTACATGATGCACATCAGCAGGATTCCTGTGAACCTTTGGGTAAAAGCCCACCTGTGGAGCTGTGAACCTTTCAAAATTAAGGCTATTTCTCTCGGTCCTTAGAGGATGCTTAACATAGTCACTGTCTTTAAAGACTGCTGAGTTCAGCCTCTAAAGAGTTGTTCTTTCAGATACATGCTGGAAATTCAATTCTGGAGCAAAACACAGAAAGTTGAGAGCAAAAGTAATAATGTCTGGTTCCTCCAGGGGATACTCTCACAAATTACATTCAGAGGCTTTAGTACACCCCTCCTTGAACTTTTGAGTACAGCCACAACAAGAATCTGACTGACTGCTTTTTAGGTCATCAATGTTGGTACTATTGTTCACAGCATCAAATCATGGTAATGTCTTTAGCCCAAACAACACAGCTTTTCAGTACATTATCTATTTCATAGAATCTTTTATGTTGGAAAAGATCATTGAATCCAACCAGCATATGCTTCCTTTCTGTGTTGGAGTCTCCTGGAAAGTCTTCTATATATTAACTGCCAATATTTCACTTTGGAGACAGAACTAGTTCGTTATTCTAACACCAGTAATTCACTAACATAATGAAAATTAACTTTTACCTTTCTTGCGATCTGTTATTAATTCAGAATCCTTTACCTATCTATTTGATTGACTTACTCATAATTTGTGGACAACCTTTTACACTGTAAAATGATGAAATATTAGAAGGAAAGAGGTGGAGTGGAGTTAGCTGCTCACTATGAAAATGTTTCAGGTTTAGAAACATAATGTCGCCTCATGATTTTAAAACTCATAACAACTTAGAAGGTATGGACTCGATTTTCAGCTGTGATTTCCCTTTCTTTTAATGTTTGCTCTGCTTCTGTCGCCTTCTTTCATTAGGCATTGGCCATGAATGGACTATTTTCCCTGGGAACAGAGAGCATACCTAACACAGTCTGGCTCTGAACTCCACTTGATTTCACTGAAAATAGTTCAATAGAGAGAAACAGTTCCCTGAAAATAATTTTTCCACACCAATTTTTTTTTTCTCCAATTGTACAGCCTTATATATATGAGCTGCTTTTTACTTTTTCATACAGGAGTCTTTCATCAGGTTGCTGTGTTACCAACAATGAAAGGTGACAACGATCACCAAATCATTGCAGAAAAGGCTTGATATTCATATCACCATATTACTGCTGTAGGCTTTTGGAGCTTTACCTGGGAGAAATGGTATGAAACTGAGTTAACATAATTGGGTTGAATATAGGGAAGGGGTAGAAGGACTCCTCACCTACGAGAGGGAACTAATTTTGATGCAAATCACCAGGAGCTGTACCACTAAGTAAAAAAGATAACCTGTGCTTGGAATAATAAAAAGCTGTCATAAGAGTCTGTGTATACCAAACAGGAAGAAATAGATTAATAGTTCTCCATGTGAGCATAATTGATTTTGGACATGTACTCCACAAACCTTATACCAATGATTTATCTTCATTTGGAAGGTATAACATCGAGTTCAGTTAGATCCTCAGAGAGCCATCCATCAAACGCATCATCAGCAAAAAGTGCTGCTTTCTCTTTCTATTTTACTTTTCTTCTTTCTTTCATATGTGACTTAAACAAAACATAAGGTCATTTTTCTTTTAAAAATAAATAAATCACTGCTAGCTATTGAAGTATTTCTGGGTCAGGTAACCCACCAGAATACATAACAATTGAATTTTCCCCTGAACTATGAATTTTCTCTTTCTCTAGGTTTATAGCAACACATTAGACAAAAAAGTTTGGAAAGACATGAAGAAAACAACGATTTGAACAGCTGAGCTGAATTAATGACTTTGCCCACCTGCACCCTTGCATGTGCCCCCAAAATTTACACACTGTACACAGAATATCAGTGGGCATTTTGAGTACTCGCACTCTTATCAGCCAGATGTGAGACCCAGTACAAACACACATTAAGCTGTTACTGTCTAAGCGAACTCCAAAGCTAATAACGCATCTCCCATCTGCTGTAATTCCAGCTCTGCTCAGCCTTTGCACACTGAGAATGGTGAGCTAATGCCATATTTAAACCACTGATGATACAGCTTAAACAATCTTTTCTGCTGTAGCTATTTTTGTGCAAGGAACATTTTCTTTAAGGAGTTATACTTGGTGCTTTAACAGGGCTCATCATTCTGGTAATGAACAAAATAGGAGTGACAGCTATTAATAAAAAGAGAACGCTTGAATGCCTCCAGCATGCTCCTTCTGCCTGCCAGTAAAAGCGCCATAAGAAGAAAGCCCCAGGCCAGGCTATCTTCATTTTCCTCCAAGAAAAATTGTTGAGGAAGACTCAAGAAGAAGTTTCTGCAAGGAGTCCCTGTTGGCCATGTCACCCAGAACTCACAGCACAGCACGGCATCAGGCTTCACTCCAAGTGCTGCAGACTTCAGGCTCCAGTTTAGCTCAGGTTAAAGCGCACACCAACACAGTTAGCTGCCCATTGCAATAGGCTGGACCTACAACTTGCCTCTACTAGCACTCTGCTTCTTACTTATGATTTATTTGCTTAGAGGGAAGTTTGCATAATCTGTTTCTCTCAGGCTGCAGTCAGAGTCTTCAACAGGGCACAGAAAAGGTAGGGGGAGAAGGAACAAGTCTAACACATTGAAGAAAAAGAACTAGAGGGGAAACATCAGTAACCTGCAGACAGGGTTAAAATGATCTCAAACATTAAGAGATGACAAAGGAGGATGGAATAAAATCAGAACATTCAGGCATGAAATTTGAAAAATAAATGTCACATTATGTCCCAGACATCTCCTTTTTGGATTACATATTTTTTCTGCACTCTCTTTATTGTAACTTCTGAGGAAGAGCAATACAATTCTTTCAAATCACATTTAAGAAATGGATGGACAGTATTATTTGCTTTTAGGTGTGTAAACTCATAGAAATAGGCATCTCTCATATTGATTGTAGTCTACACGTCATTTTTGGTGACATTTAAATTGCACACAACTCCATCAGAGCTGAAAGTATATGGTAATTTTGGGAACATTTTCTCAACTTATTCCCTTCTTTTACATCATTCGTAGCTAATGAGGCCAGGATGTAGATGATACACGTGGTAAACACATAGTTTGGACGTTCACAATCTTGTGCCTTCTTCCTGGTGATATTTTCATAGATACATGGAAAAGCTGAGGTAGGAAGGCAACATATAATCCAATTGCCACTCAGCATACAGTCAATTAGAGCAGGTTGCTCAGGACTGCATCTGCTTGAGTTCTGAATATTTCCAAAGGATGGAAACTCTAAAACATGCCTGGGCAACCTGTTCCAGTGTTTTACCATCTCCAAAGTAAAACTGACAAAACAAAAGAAGATAAACTCCAATAATCCCTTATTTGGAATTCCCTAAAAATCAATTTATGTCTGTTGACTCTTGCCCTGTCAAGATTTTGCATTCAGAGAAACAGAAAGAAAGAAAGGAAAAATATTTTCCTCTTTTTCTCTAAAGACAATTTTATTTCACAGGTATAACTGTCAGTGAGGTCTGAATTTATATTGCCATTTCCTATGTTTAATCTACAAAGCTGTAATGAAATGCAATTAGTTAAAATGAAATACAGTCCCCTAGTAATTGAGATGGATTCAGATTTAATTCATCTTTTGCAAAAGACTTGGAAAAGTTGATAGGAAAAAGGTAATTTTTCTTCTATAAAACAGCTCCCAGCAGGAGAAAATCCTTTTTCTCTGTAAAAAAAAAAAAAACCAAAAAAACCCAAAAAACCCCAAACCACACAAACTTAAAAGAATACTTCCCTACAGTGGGAAACCTGCTCTTTCATGAAAATATAAGTAGTATAGGAATTAAATTAGTAAAATACTTTCATCTTTTTGAAGACTAAAAATTTGCTCTCAACCTGCAGTATTGTTGTGGAAAGCTTATCTACATGAGTGAATGTCAAAATTTTCCTGAAGAAACAGAGATCTGCCTCTTTCTAACAAGGGTATATTTATTTACTAATTCCAGGACACATCTCTTAGAGTATCTCCTCCTTCTGTGAGGGTTTTATATACAAGGCATGAATTTTGGTGTCTGTATGGCTCTGCCTTCTCTTCCCATTTTTGAGACCTAAAAGCAAAGATCTGTTTAATCATGAGAATGAATTCTTTTGGAAGAAAGCAGGAATGAATCTGATTTCTAAACTGGAAGTACTTCTGTTTATGATAATCCAAAGTGTTTGTTGCATAAACCATGCTCTATGGTTTACACGACCACGTTTTGCTTTGCTGGAGATTATGCTTGGAGAACCATTGCATTGAACCTTTTATCTGCAATTTTATATAGAGAAATACATTCCAAATCAGGAATTTGAAAAGGCCAGACACCACTGTCAAAATCTGCAAACTAAGTTACCATGAGCTGATTGCTTAACTGTCTCCTGTATGTGGGGGAGCACCCAGCTACAGAATGCTCTGTTAGTACTTTACAAAGAGGCAGTAAAATAAAATCTCATATTAAAAATGATGGTTCCTGCCTTCTATTTTATGAATATTTAAAAACTTTAAGTGTATTTTTAATGTTCTTCATCACCAAATGCTACAATTTCACTGGTGTTCAATGTGTTGATTTATCCCTACTGAAACCAATGATAGATAACAGAAGAGACCCCACAGCACTATTAATTACAAGAGTTGTTAATTAGATGTTACACATGGGAACAAGACAGATGGCAAGACAAGCAGCAGTCAGACAGATAGATATGGTTGAATACTTCGCACTGTCCTAGAGAGATGATACATTGCTATTTGTGTAAGCTGGTAGGGAATGGTCTTCTTTATCCTAGGAGATACATTGTGTGGTAAGAATGATGACACAAGTATCAGAAATTACAAATATAGTAGAAATGTAAAACCGAAGGAACAAGCATATACTTTCTTAGCTCATATGAGTCTATTAATTGAAATAAATAAAATACCCTAGCTGAAGAAAGGAATGATATCTGCAATGTGTGACAATGATTGTCATGCAGAGAGGGCTAGTTGGCTTCCCACAGCTCCTGTTAACTTTGGTTAATTGTCTCCCAACAGTGAAGACTACTAATATGTTAGAGGTTTCTCATGCCTTTTTAAAAAACGTAATTCTCCCTTTAATTGCTATTTTAATTGTCAATAGTTATCAGAAGCAGAGCCTAGTTATATATATTGTATTAACCAGTCAGCAAAGAAGAAAAGCCAAACTAATTTTGGGAATGGAGAATACAATCCAAATCCTTCCATCCCAGCTGCTGCTCCCACTTGTGGGGTGCAGGATCAGTCTTCATCTCACTCCTTTGCCAGCCTCTGCTCATTGATGCTGAGCTCCTAGGCAGCAAAGAATGCAGAGGAGATGAGCAGGATAGAAGCACTGGTCAACAAGCTGCTAGTCAGGTGTACTCTCAAGCAAAGTCGTGATTGGATCCGAAGTCTCCTTTTCTTGTCCATGTATCTTAAAGCAAAGATCAGATGCAATGGAACTATTTCAGGAATTTATTAACATATACATCAAGCTTTAAGAGTTTTGAAGGAATGGAATTTTTCTTTGAGATATTTTTCTTGAGAATTGACCAAATCCTAAGGAAAGAAACAAGAACAATACCCATGATAGGGATTAAAAAAAAAAAAATTGCTAATGATGCTTGTTTTGACAAATTGCACTGATCTGAATGGTCTTGGTATACCTCAGTATGTAACCAAGATGCTGTAAATTTCAACTGAAAGACATAATGAAGTGATTCAACAGGGTCACCAAGTCACTTAATGCAGCTAAATTTTTCACAGGAGATGATGACATGCTAGCTGTAGAAGATATGTCAAACTTTAATGAGATTATTGGAAGGTTCACATTCTTTGATGCAAGTTAGATGAAAAATACTTCAAATGAGAAAGGCAAGTATTTTGCTCCTTTGTGCAACTGCACACTTGGGTTTGAAGGAACAGAATTAAACAATCTAATGAAGTTTCAGAAAGTCATAAAAGTGCCAAGATCTCAAGTATCCAGAGAACCTTCATGCTAAGATAAACCCATCATTTCCAAAACAAGATGTGAGAAAAGCCAAAAAGAAAGAAAAAAAGAGACAAAAAAGTGCAACTATTCATAAACTTTTTTTTTTTAAAAAGTTTTCATCTGGCATGTTTAACTTCATGCTCAGGTGTGTGCAGATATCCCACTTTATGCTTTTATCATGTCATTTGGCCTATCCCCCAAAGCATTCTGCAGCTGAACAGCATTTTACAAGGAATGTGCCCATATGGGGTAATTGCTAACCCAGAAACCTTTACACTGCATCACTTGGGCAAAGGACGAGCTGCAGTTGCTTCTGCATTTCCTTCAAGGGTTTGTATTGAGTGCATGTGATAAAGTTAGTATTTCTTCTACTCTGTTTCAGACACCACAGCAGAATTGAAACAGATCCAGCAAACACTTCATATGGCAGCTTAAATCCCCAAAGCAGAGCTTGGCTGCATCTCTTGGATGACAGCATTGTACCATACAGCAGGAATACCGTGTATCATTTCCCCCTGTTGCTGTCATTCTGGCATATCTACTTGCAACCCTCACTAAGAAAAGAGGATAAAAGCAATTTTCTCTGCCACACCTTTACAGGGGAATTCTTGTTTCCTGTGGAAATAGACCCAGTGCTCCTCCCTCCTTGCCATTCATTAACATGACCTCAACTCCTGCTAGTGAAAAGACAGAAATAAGAAAGACCAAAGGAATTATTCCCTCAAACTCCTTACAACAAAATACACCTAACCACAAACCCAGGAGTTTCTTTATTTTTTGTTCACATATTGTAGTAAAGGAAACTAAATTTACACCCAGGTGAAGATGTTGCTCCTTTCCAACATTGGGTAATCTGTAGTCAAGATCTGTGTGGCTACAGCTGCATTATATGATGTTCGCATCTCAGCAACAGCAACCGTCCAAGAGATTTAAACAAATTAGTTTCCAGAGGTACCCTCTCTTTCACCACACTCTCTTCTCACTCAGATATGCATGATTTAGCCCACTGGGTTTGGTAGTCACATGTTTACAAGAAAAAAAGCATTCCTGGATTTATGATCCTTCCTTCATTTATCACCTGAATTGCCACTTGCAATCTTACATGGATACACGCCGTTTGTGTCAGACAGCAGAGAGCTCTACAAGTTACAGAAACAACTTGTGATTCATTTCCTCAGTGGTCTGCTAAGCAGAAAAGGCCCACTTTGCACACACTGCTCAATAGCTTCGACTCCCACCAGCAGCACTGCATCTACAAAGGGGCTACTTCATACTTATGCAGACATGCTGGGACAGACTTCATTGTGGTAATCGGTCTAAGGATTGCTATCATGGGTCAAAGAAATCTCGTGGTGAACTGTGTTACCTTCTACTTAAGTTTGACAACAACCAATCTCTATTTGTCTGCCCATCTGCACTATGTGTGTAGCTGATGGATACATGTAATATGTAATTAAGCAACCAGTCTTTGCAGTTATTAGTAAATAAATACTATTGTGCTCCAGAAACTTTCCCTATATTCTAAATAAGATAAGATTTTACACATTACCCGCAATGATTTGCTTTCAAGGTTTTTGTGCAACTGATTTCCACTGGGACATAAAGCTGCTAATCAGCTGAAGACTCTCCATTGTGAATCTTGACAGACATGTAATAGTTTTTAGAATATTGTTTCTACTACCTGCCAATCTTATTTAGGTTTTCTTCAGGGTTTGTAATACAGCCCTATGTGCTGATTCATTTAAATTATTTTCCAATATATCTTGAAATCATAGAAAATAGAAATAAATGGATAAAGCATGGAGCTCAAGGACATTTTGTTCCAGGCTGTCTCCTTAGCTTCATCTTTACAAGGCACAGAAACAATGAGTTGAATGTAAAGAAATTGGGAAAACATCATCTTAAGCAAAACAAATTACTGTGCTACTGAATAACATGAGGAACAAACAACATATGCAATTTGGAGGGAAATCTGGAATTTTTAATAGGTTTTCTATAAATAGGTGATCTTCGTCAACTCCACAGTGTTTTAAGGTGAATGTTATGATACAAGGTCTGGCAAAAATCTCACATTAATCTCTCCAATTTAATCCTCTCAGTTTTGAGGGGAAGTCCTTGCCTGCTACCCATCAAAGAAAGCTAAGGAAACTTAAAATCCAGCTATTATATTTGAGGCATAAAGCTTAAATTGTTTCATGGGTTCTTATGCATTTATTGCAGCAATCATAGGATCTCTATGACAACAATTCTAACAAATTCTCTCTGAACACTGCTACTGCACAATGACTCTACCATACTTCATAAAACCAGTGTGCTAATTCCTGTGAATTATTTTTGGAGTGAGCAATTAATTGTTATGATGTTTTAGTAAGAAAAGGGAGAGTGGGATAGCACTACAACACATCCAAAGACATAAAATGAGTGATATCTGAGTACAGGAACAAATGCAAGAGTTCATGGTTGTGTCAGTGTTTTCCTATCCTTTCCCACTTAGGGTGAGACATCTTCCTGGCTACACCACTCAAGAAATCAGCTAGAGCACAAACAAATAGGACTGAGAAGAGTTCATTCTCTGGAAGGTTCTCAGTGCATTTTAGATATTTTTAAATTAAGAAGTAATAACAATAATAGTGCAAGCAACTTTCATTCAGACCTTCTGGCACACTGAGCTCGGGATTGGTACATCTTACTATTGTTACAATGATCCAGTGCCCACTGAAACATTCTTCTGCCTCCTCCTCATCTTCTATGGAAAACTATTAGGAATTTTGTCCCAAGATATGTAGATCCAGGAAGAGCAAACTGCAGTGCAGGTTGCATCATGTAGAATGTACCAAGGTAGAATTACAGAAAAGGAATCTCCCTTTTCTTTAATTCTGTACTAGCTGGGCTGCATAAACAGCCAAATCATTTAACAAGATCCCTTACAGCTGAAAATTTTAATGGAGAAGGTAAAGGATGTATGAAACACTAATTATGTCTGCATTATTCCCTACCACTAACATGTATGGTTTTGTATGTGCCAGCATTGGGAAACAGGACATGTAATAGGACCAATCATACCACAAGATTTATTAACCTGCTTAGTTTGTTCATACAGTGTGAATGGGGAGAGAACACATCAATGTCTGCTACTTGTAGAGAAGCATGTAAGAGGTACCAAATCCCTCTCTAAACGTGTTCAATTTCGTATTTGCCTGTTTATTTATGATTAGCAATAATGGTGCCACTGTATTGCTATTGCATTTTCCTGTCATGAGAATGAAAGCACTTCAGAGGTGTCTGTCAGTATTTACAGTATCACTTTCAATTAGATTTTAACCACCCCTCTTTGCACATGCTGTAAGCAGCCATGGAGGAGTGGTCACAGAGGAAGAGTGAAGGCTTGATGGAGTAAAGCTCTACGTGACGTGGGTCACTTGCTACCAAGAACAACATGCCTTGTGAACTGCAGGCTAATTGTGGTACCAGCAGCTTGCAGCAGCTGGGATGGGTGAAAAGCTAAGCTGAGCAGCCTTGGTGTAGCTCTCTTGACAAATGAGGTATTGAAACCAGATATCCAGAATTTGGTGAAATTCTTCAACGAAGGAAGCTTTTTCTGGTCAGATTAGCACTTAATTTAAAAATACCCCCTACTACTTGATACTTCACTTTCTCATAAATTAAGAGCACAAAAGCTCAGAAATCCCCTAACAGAGTACTGCTAGCATTCCAGCTCTTGTGGACACTGATCATTCTGTGACACCTCAGCCTCTCTGCTAGGGCAATAAGCACACGCACTGCTAAAAGACAGGGGCAAAGTTCTTTAAACAAGTCATCTCACAAAGGCCTGTGTTCTTTTTTTTTTTTCCTTTTTCTGAAATAGGAATGAGTTGAAAGCAGCCTTTCCTGTTTGCAGCAATGACTGTTTCCATGGCACCCAAAGCAGCAGCCAATGGTCTTGTTATAACAAGAACTCTAATAAATTTCAGCAGTTTGCTGGGAATTGCTCTTTTTTTTTTTTTATTTTTCCCTTCCCCTTAATTATTCTCTTTAACCCTTTCCATCCTGGAATCTCCAATAAGGTCCAAAGGTATATGGCAAAGTTAAACTCTTAATAGTAGCAATAGTTTAGGTGGAAGTTTTTTTAATCAGAAAATAGAACATACATCCCTCAGAGAGAGAGAGAGAGAGAGAAGAAAACCACAAACACAACCCCAAACACACAAAGCCCTATCAATTTTTCCCACCTATCATGGACTTAACAGAGCTCTAAAAATAGTTGTCTGATGAATCCTACATGAACAGCATCTGTCTTGCAGCCACCAATGGGTGGACATGGATGGCCCTGGAGACAGAACATCTTCTGCTTTAACTGTGTTCCCAAAAAGCTGATAAGCTGATGTGCTGCCTTGTGGATTTCTGTAAAGAGATTAATGAATGTGGGCATTTTACACTCAAATATACTTTTCATCACTCTGGTATTAATTTCTGTAAAACCTCATGAATATGTAGAAGTGTCTTTTACATCTCTTTAGGATCTTCCAGCCTCAGTGATCCTTAAATGCCTTTTGCTTCCAAGGTATTGATCCTGTGGTTTCCACTTCAATTTTACATACAATAATAACTGACTGAATGATTCTTATGAATCTACAAAAAGCAATGGAAGAAATCTAGCTTCTCACAGATTCAAAGGTGACTGAAAAAAACCTGTATATTATCCCTTGTGCTATGTTAATTATCTTGGCATCAGCCTGTACTACTCTTGCCTATAATGCAAAATGTGTGTTTGCCACTGCAGTAACAAACAGGTTTCAAAATGGAGGAGAAAACAGAAAGCAGTGTTCAAATGCCAGTAAGAAAGAACAACATCAACAAAAGGATGTAGTACTAACCACCACATTTGAGAATTCAGTGCATAAGAGATTTTGTGCTGAATTCTAAGTACCTATCTGCCAGAGATGTCTCCATTGTTGAACTTTACCAAGTTATTACATTAAAGGGAATCAAATAAGCATTGGAGCTGAGCTAGGTTGCCACAAAATGTGCTGTACTACATGGAGAACTATGGAGCAAAGCTGCCATCAAATCTATTTTCTGTGCCATGGCAGATGAAATTGTGATTCTCCACATCCTGTTTTCAGTTCAATATCGGTTGCTGCATCTGCTCTACTTTCTAAAACAACAATTTACAGATGTTCCTTGTGGCCCAAACTCAGTAAATAACTGTTCAAAATATGTATTCTCCCCCCAAAGAACCTGTGATTTAGTTAATAAACAATTAAGATAATAGACCTTGTAGAACCATAGGACTACATATTCCCTGGAACATGGCTTCTTGGCACTGTGTGAAAAATAAAACTGTAAAGTCTCAAGTGAATTTCAAAGATACCCACATCTAGATATTAACATTTCTGTATGTTAAAAAAAAAATTACTAAAATTAACTATCCTACAGTTAATTATAGAGAAAAATGTACATAAGTAAAACCACATGAGCTTAAGGAAAGTATCAAACTTCACCTCAAAGGAAATGGTCTTTCCTTTTAGAGTCATAGGAAGGGCTATGTGGACATGCAAGAAAAGAATATGTGGATAGGGAATAAAGATGGCAGAGCAGGACTGCTGTTCTTTGGTAACTTATTCACTACAGTTACTGATCAGACCACTTTAACATGAGAAATAACATACAATAATGTTATAGAAAGATTTTCTTAGTGTTTTGGGAGACACTGCTGTAACATCTGTATTACCACTATGAGTTTAAAAATGCACTCTGTCATCCCAGGCTATAACCACATGTTTTGCATCCTTTTTCTTTGAGGAGCTGCACACATTCTGCAGAGTCATGAGGCGCACATTCAAAGAAAATAGAGTACCAGTAATCTCCATTTCATTCACAAAGTGCTTAATAAAATAACTGAGATTACTCCCATTTAGCACATCATTGTAATTCACTTTACAGCTGTAATAATCTCAGGTTCAGACATTAAAATGACAATAAAAACGCTTAGGAGGTATTCTCTCCAGTTAATAAGTATGATGCAATTCACCAAACTTACTTCAACTTCTGGGGAATTGCCAAGAATGTTAATAAACCACAGTGGTTGAGGAGTCTATTAATTTTGGATAGTGTAATTTATATTCAGATACTCTCTAGAAATAGACTAGTTATTAGGTAGAAATTCATTACAGTGAGCATTGTGAGACACTGGAACAGGTTGCCCAGCAAGTTCATGGATGCCCTCTCCCTTGAGGTGTTCAGGGCCAGTATGGATGAGGCCTTGAGCAGTCCAATTTAGAGGAAGGTGTCTCCAGCCATGAGCAGGGGAGGGAGCACTGTAATCTTTAAGGTCCCTTCCAACCCAAATAGTTGCCTGGACAGGAAAAAAAAAATAAAAAAATCGTATTTTGTGCTGCTCCCAGCACTCCAGTAGTTTTCCTTCCACTCTTTGCCCTTGAATGGAATTTTTTCACTGCGGATGCAAAGCCCTCTATACATCATTACAAGACCATGTCCTGCCTGCATCTGCTGGAGGCATCCAGGGTAACAGGTCATTTATGAAGCATTTTCATTCAAATATATGGGTACATGGAAGAGATGCTCAGGCAGTTTCCTTTAAGACCTTTTTGTTAGGATAATCCTAGACAGACTGCTCACAGCTGGTGTAGGCAGAAAGATCTCGCTTTTAAGGTATGTGAAAGTTGATCCCCTGCCGGCTGAGCTTCAGCTCCATATTATGTTTTTTGGTTGGTTTTTTTTTTTCTTTCTTTCTTGTTCATTTGACAGACTGGAGGACTGAAACAACCAAGGGATTAGAATTTGTTTTGTTTTAAAACATTGTAAAAAACCATTTTGCTAGCATAGCACCTTGTTCACCATGTGGGCTGCTCTGTCCTCCAGAGAGTTACACTAGAGCACTGCTACCAGACAGAATTTTCTGCCATTTTTTTTTTGTCATGACACCTTTACTTAGCAGGACTGCATCTAGTATCTCATTTTCCACATAGCATGGCCTTTACCCACACCACAGAAAATACAATTGCTGTCCTGTTGATCCGTGCTGCATGACAAGAACCTGTACTGTGTGTTGGCTCCATCGAGTTGCTCACTGTTTTCTGGTGCCATGTGAGATTTAGATGAAATATACACCATAGAGTTCACTCCAGAAATATATACTTAGAACTTTTCAAAATATATTTCTGTAGCAGAGAATATTAAATACCACTGAAGGAATATTGAGGAGCTCCAGAAAGAACCCCAGCATTCTACCTAATTTCTTTTTGTCTCAGGCAGGTAATTTATTAGGAACTTTGTATCAGAAAGTGAAACATTTCAATCTTCCACAAGGTAATAGTAACAAGATGTGACAACAACTGTAATTTGTGCATTAGAATAGATCAAAAGAGCTGTTTTAAAGACCTGATTGTGGTTTATTTGCAGATGTATGATATTTTGTAAATCCACGACATGGCTCTGATTGCTCTGCTTTGCAATTACTTACAGCCAGGGCTCTTTCAGCTGTGAACACACTTGATTGTTGATGTTAGGAACATATTTATTGAGTGGGGCAAATGTTTAAGGGTCTACAGCTATTATAAAAGCCTGTTGGATTTGGGGCAGGGAGAAAGAGCAGAAAGAAAACCAAATTTTGAGAGTATGAGAGTGTACATACCAGCCTAAGTCTGACATTGCCAGTAGCTACACCGTCACCACTGTTCCAGCTTGGGCCACGAGCTCACCCAGTCCTGGAGAATAGAATAAACTCTTACCCTTTTTCAGGAGTAAGAATGAGGTCACTGTACACTGATTGGAAATTTAGAGAGAATTTCTATTTATAAGAGCACATATATATAAGGCAATCAGGTAGAATAAGTATAAAATCCACTAGGCCCAAAGTGGGTTTCTAGAATCCTCCACCCCTGCTACCCTCAGTCGGCCTCTAAGGTCAGCCAAAACTGGCCCCCCACCCCCCCCAGATGGGCCTACAAGGGCTCAGTGGCCCAGCTCCCTGCTTGCCAGCTTCCCCACCAACCACAAGATAAGAGGAATGCAGACTGTTTCGAGAGAGGAGATGTGGAAGCAAGGAAGGCAGGGAAAGGAAGAGGGATAAGTGCAGTCAAGCACTACCTTTTAAGCTGCGATACCAGAGAGGAAATAGAATAACAATATTACAATATCCTGGTATGAGCAGGTCCATCGCTCTGGGATGGGTCCCTGTCCCTATGGTTTTTTTTAAGGGGGACCTGGGACCTCTCAAACTACCACAACCTGATGGCTTGGCTTTACTTGTGGAGGTCTCAAACATGACACAGCGGAGGTAGCTCTGATTAATTTGAAAGCTCAAAAGTGAGACTTAAATTCTCCTGTCTGAAAGTGACTTCTGAAAAAGTTAATTATTCCTCTTTATCTCTGATTTACCTCTTAAAGCTCTCTACCAATTTACAAGCTATTTCACAGGATCATAGAATCACAGAATGTTAGGGGCTGGAAAGGACCTCAAAAGATCATCCAGTCCAAACCCCCTGCCAGAGCAGGACCACCAAGAGCAGATCACATAGGAATGCATCCAGGCTGGTTTGGAATAGCCTGCGGAGAAAGACTCCACAACTGCCCTGGGGAGCCTGTTCCAGTGTTCTGTCAAACTCATAGTGAAAGATTTGAAAGGATTTTATTTCTCAGTCCTGGCCACAGCACAGCAGAATATTAAAAGCTCAAATAGCATAAGACATGAAGAGTTATTGCTGCTATTTACAAAGTACCTGGAACAAGTTCTGTTTTCAATTATTTCTGAAGTCACTCCACTGAGTCTGATCTCCTATTGCCCTGCATAATATATGCCCTTAAATTTTTACAAAGTGAATTAGAAAGCACTCCTAATCTGTTCTGCACACATTTCAGCTTGACATGACACCACCAAAGAGCCACATGAGAGTCACTTCTTTTTTAAAAAAGATGCTTTAGGCTAACAGAAAATATTATCTATAAACCTTATGTGTATTTGAGGAGACCTGGAGGGGATAAACAAGCTGTTTCTAACATGTCCTGTCAAGACACCTGGTTACAGTTTTCACTGAGTTTAAAGGGATGCACATGGTTTCTGTTGAAAAGAGTGGGGAAATGTAACATTGGTTTCACAGAACAGATTAATAAGATCTCATATAATACAAATTTTAAGGTATTAGTTAATGGTACTAGTCTCAGAAAATCACAAAAGCATGCAACAGGTGTCAGGCTAGCACAGGTGCATAGTGTGGAGATAGCAGAGTGGGAGAAGTACCAGTTCAGGTCTCAGCCACTGCCTACAGCCCTCAGGCTCTCTGCAGAGCAGGTTCATGGCACAAGTGCCCACCATGAGGGGAACGAGAGTACTGCCCCTGAAGGTGGGATGGGCAGGACGTGGTGAGGGTCAAGGTTAAAAGATGCTGCTGTGCTGTCTGCAGAGGCTTGTTGTCTCTGGGCTACCTGAGAGCTCACCCACAGGGTTGTGGAGAGTGCCCAGCTGTTGGCTGCAGGTGCCTCTGAGGAGAAGCTGGTTCCAATTGGTTTTGGCTGGCTCCACAGGCCCCTGAGCACCAGCAGAACTGACCTCTACTGGCCACCTGAGCTGCGGCATTTCCTACTGCAGCACATCTTGTCTTGAATGGTGTGAACTCAGATGTCCAAAGAAGACACCAAGTACCTTTACAAGAGGGAGGAGAGAATGGTTGGGGAATGTAGTGTGAGAATATCTATTCCTCTCACATGCAGTTAAAAGAAAAAAAATCCAAGGTTGATCTGAGGTTTTACAGCATTCTTACAAGAAAATTTTGAAGAGTGGTGGAGGTTTGTGTCAGCTGCCCTCAGCATCTTTCCCCAGGACTCTGCTGCTTTCTGCCAGTGAGTTCTGCAGAAACTTGTGGCTTTCCACAAGTCACTTGGGANATAGCCAATCAAATGGCAGTTAGCCAAGATTTGGCCATATTGGGTGAAGCCATAGGCTTGCTTTACCCTTTTTTGGGCAGATCATGGGCCCTGCACAAGGTAACCGTGTGCACCCTGTTTACCGCAGGTGATGGACAGATTTAGTGGCGCCAGGTCCTTTGTCCCTTTTCCCGCGGTTGCTCTCCCCAAAACAGAAGGAGGGAGAGCAGAAAAACATGTCTGCATAAGCCAGGACATTCACAAGCCCAAGAGGCTTGTTTAGGCCTACCATGACAGATGACTGAATCCAGAACCGCCACTCTTTCCTCATCTTGCTCCCAGCAAGCCCACAGAACCTCGTGCGCCCTTCACCACATATCTCCCTTCTCCCCACTGCTGAAGCTGATGATTGTGAATGCGGCCACTCTGCCCCAATGGGCAGTTGCCAGCTGGATAACCAGGCTCGCATCAGTTTTCCAGAGCAGAGGGACAGGTAGAAAGCCAGGAGATCTTCCTGGCAAGAGCACAGAGTTAGTGAGGTAACTGTCATCTCATTCCACAACCCAGCTGAGTGATGCTGTGGATATACCAGAGGGACAGGATGTCATCCAGAGGGACCTGGACAAGCTGGAGAGGTGGGTCCAGGTGACCCTCATGAGATTCAATGAGAACGAATGCAGGGTTCTGCATCTGGGCTGGAACAATCCTCACTACCAATACAGACTAGAGGATGAGGAGATAGAAAGCAGTCCTGTGGGAAAGGACTTGGGAGTGTTGGTGGACAAGAAGCTGGACATGAGCAGACAGTGTGCGCTTGTAGTCCAGAAGGCCAAATGCATCCTGGGCTGCATCAAAAGATATGTCATCAGCAGATTCAGAGAGGTGTTCTGACACTTAACTCTGCTCTGGTGAGACTTCACATGGAGTACTGTGTCCAGGTCTGTAGCCCTCAACATGGGAAGGACATGGAGCTGATGGAGTGGGTCCGGAAGAGGGCTATGAAAATGACCAGAGTGTTGGAGCACCTCTGCTATGAAGACTGGCTGGGATTGTTCAGCCTGGAAGAGGGAGTCTAGAGAGACCTAATAGTGGCCTTCCAGTACTTGAAGGGGGCCTACTTGAAGGATAGCACGAGACTGTTTACAAAGGCCTGTAGCGATAGGAGGAGGTACAATGGCTTCAAACTAGAAAAGAGCAACAAGCAAATAGAGATCAGATGTTAGGAACGGGTTCTTTACCATGAGGGTAGTGAAACACAGGAATAGGTTGCCCCGGTAGGTGGTTGGGGCCCCATCCCTGGAGAAATTTAAAATGGGGCTTGACAGGGCTCTGGGCAACCTGATCTAGTTGATGATGCCCATGCTTACTGCAGAGGGGGTTGGACTAGATGACCTTCGGAGGTCCCTTCCAACCCATACTGTTCTATGATTCTATGATAACACTCAAGGCTGCAGCAGAACCAGGGTTCTGGTGCATTGCACAGCATTAGGCAACATGGAAACATTTAACAAGGGATGAAGTATTTTCTTATTATCTAATTTGATGTGGTTTAATAAATGAATCAGAGCAGTACAGGATGCAATCATATTGCATTAATGTGCCATAACTAATGATTTTTATCAATACTATAGGAAGAGGGGTGGAGTTGAAAGTAAATTGCAGGGCCACCATTGCCTGCTCCTCCCTCCTCCCTCCCAAAAAACAAAGAGCCTTCTTCTACCAAGAGAAATATAGTCACGTAACTCCGGACTTCTGTGTGTCTAGTAGTGGAGATTAGATTCCAGGAAATAAGAGAACAGATTTCACAAAAATATTGTGGGTTTTCATGTGGTAGAATACCAACAATGGACCACTGAAAAAATAAATACTAGAATAGGGGGAACTGTTTGCAGTGAGGGATTTAATTGATTCATTGGGTTTTTTCTTTTCCTTTGTTAATTCTTCATCAGTTGATTTGAACAAATCCTACTTGTGTGACCACTGATTCATGCAAATTATGCTTGCAAATTTTGTACTACTACAGCAGTCTCACAGTGTAAAAAAAATCACATAAATTATATTGTACAAACCCTATTTCCTGATTGAAGACTCACTGAAAGAGATGATAATGCACCCAAAAACTATCACATCATTTGTGACAACCTACTGGCCATCAACTTCAGCGACAATCTCTGTATCAGGGCATTTTTCCTTAAGTTGTCACAAATTCTTGCTGTAAACATGCTTTCCCATCTGGACCACATCAGACTTGGAGAATGATACAGTTTTTGAGACAACTCCTTTCAAATGGTATGAAACTGCTGGCATCAGAAAGAGCTCCAAGAAATAGGGTAGCTTCAACTTTATTAAAATAACAAGTGCAACATAAGATAATAACTTTACATTCTGTTAGGGTAAATAAAGGAACACTAAGCAATTTTAAATGCATGTCTCTACCTCTCTCCATTTGGATTTGTTTCTGATGGATTTTCAAATTAGCACTATGTGATCTACCTTCTTGAAGACATGTTGTCCTGAGTGATGGTGGGGATGGGTATAGACTAGAAGAAGAGCAAGGCTGAAGACTGTTTTTGGAAATGAGGACACTGGCACTTAGTTTTCTTGCATTCCATACAGAGCAGCTGGAACAACTCCCATTAACTTCCTGAATGACAAGGTTTTGGAGTATGACTTTCAAATAATATTAAAATTGCAAATATAAAGTGAAGTTTGTGGCCACAGAATAAATTCTGCTCCATTAAAATAATAAACAAATTGGACAGTCTATTAAACTGAGTTTCCATGAAAACAATTCTCTGTGGTAACCTGTGCAGGTTCCTCATCCCAAAGCTTGATTAGCCATTGCCATCAAGACCAATCAACAGCTTAGATCTAGCCCAGGGAGGAGAGCAGGCAGTCTAATCCAATTTCACCCTGAAATGATTTTTTGTTTGCTTTTGGTTTTGCTTTGTGGTTGTTTTTGTTTGTTTGTTTGTTTTTCCCAACACTTCCAAACTCACATGACTTCAACAAAAACCTGCCAGACATGTTTAACACCAGGCAGATTTTAATCCATCGAAGAGAGGTAGGAAAATTTTAAATAGTAAAAAGTCACAAAATTATACACCAGAGATTAAGTAAAACCCAAAAAGGACTGAAAAAGTCAATCTGTGCAGATGATGAAATACTAGTAGTTACAGTAATTTACTGTAATTTAAAAGCTCATCTCTGTTGGCTCTGCCTATGCTTGCATTTGGTCTCTTGCTGGAGCAAGCATTCCTCCCCTGATACCTCACTGTAAATCCCATGTCTTGGCTGTTAGAGATGTTCCCATATTCATTCACTGTATCTACCATGCTCCTGTGCCCTTGGCTCCATAAAAATATGATTCATACTAAACAAGCAATTAAATGGTAGTGAGAGGCAGACGCCCTATATAATATTGGGTACAGTCTTGTACCTGACGGTCTTTGATCTTTCTAAGACGCTTCCAAGTCTTAATGTCAGACAAATAGAAATAATAAGCACAAACAACACAGCTGTGAAGCATAGGTGGTGCCTGCATTAATGAAGTTGCCTTTCAAGAGCTGGGATAGTGGTTCTGACATTTTAGACACATCAGGCAAACAAAGCTACCACTGCTACTTCTTTGCAAGAAGTGGTGACATATTAATGACAAGGGAAGAAAGAACTGAGCACATAGAGAGAGGGGTGAAATCAGTTTGGTGGAATCTCATAGTTAAAGCTGTGCCTCTTGCAACTGTCATTGATCACGTTTTGTCTCACAGAGCTTTTGCAGTCAGAAAAAATGTTCAGTGAAGTATAGCCCCCATGTATATTCCATGTTTGTCTCTGAGTGTGCATGTAAAGCTTTTGGTTCTTACTGTATGAGAATAAATACCTACATAGAAAAAAAAAATCAAGGCAGTTCATGAAAGAATAATGAACGACCATGTTTTACATTGACAGTTATTGTTCAGACCTATTATCAAATAGAATTTGAGGCTATGTGAAGACTTTGAATAATTGTACAGTCTCCATAAATGCTAAGCCTAGCATTTGAAGATAAAGACTGAACCTGGCAAACTGGGGTGCAAGTAATTGTACTGTTGGGTATAATTCATCCATCCTAATAATATGGTTACATTTATAGTTGTCCCGAAGCAATAATCTCTGTTGAGCTAGCAGATATCATAGTCTCATACGCATAATTCAAGCAAATTATTAAGAAGACTGTAGATTTCCTGTGGGTAACATTTAGATTTAGTACGACTATGCAACATGTAGCACTAGATTTTACATATATAAGAGTGACAGTATATCTAGTATACATCCTTTCAAGCTACTTAGTTCATTCCTGTGCTTATTTTCCTTTTGTTGTTAGTAGAGGTCTTCTGAACTACTGCACCACAATGAAGTGAATTCCAGGGTTGCAATCCTACTTACTACCCTGCTACTTTCAATTGTTGTTATTTATTGTATAAAAGTAAGCAGAATTTCTTTCGAAATACTGACGAATTACATCAAGTAGGTCTGGACTGATAGTAAATTCTTTACACATCCAATACAGACAAAACAGCAAACATTTGAGCTATTATTTCTTAAGGAATATAAGCAACAAACCTGAATCTTGCTGGTTTGGGCAACATAGAATAGACATCCAAATGGAAAATTTCACCAAAATAACATACCAAAAATTATTAGCAACCTTACTGAGGGAAGCGCAAATACTTTAGTTTGCAAGAATAAAGTGTGCAAAAATATATTCTATTGGTAACTAGCCTTTTGCTTTTATCACCCACTATGGTGAAATGCTAGGAATTTCCCTCTCGTTGAGCCTATGAGCTATAGCAAGTGCAATTTCACTACCATAACAGGTTTTAAGCTGTCCCAGTTTCAAGCAAAAGCATCACATTTGTCAAAGCATTTACTTAAGAAAGTAAAAATAATTTATTTTTAGGACTGTAAATGTCTGCTCAGACATTCTTTTGGCATACAATTTCTGACAATCCAGAGGCATTCTTCTCTGATCTCCATGAAAAGACAGAAGAGGACAGTCATACTGCATAAGCTGTGGGCTAAAGCATCACTCTAGTCTAAGGATCTTATATACACTATACTACACTACTGGCAGAAGCCATTTAGCCACCTTGGGGTCTATAAAAGCTGAAGTTAAATACCTCTAGCTTACAAACTTACATAGCTTGCAAACTGGTTGGTATTAGTGGCTCTCTGCCTATGCAGGAATGTTGGATTGGGGATTTTTGGTTCTTTAATTAATTTTACTTACACATTAAACTAAATTTGCACAGCTCAGTGACACACAGTGCTTCGTCTGATCCAAGTCAAGTTTCAAAAACACATTGCTAAGTCAAAGGACAGCACTGATCATATCATTCAAGTTCCACTAAGAATGAAAATTTACTTGAAGATTATGAAGCTGTAACACTGGCCCAAATCAAATCCTTTGCAATTTTGTAAACATTTGCAGGACCCTAATTTGTCAGGATTTTTGAGCTGCTGCATCAGGGAACAACCACTTGGAGGATTAGGCTCTACTTTGCTAATAAGAACTGACTGCAGCATCTCAGAAACCAATGAAAGTCATTCTATAAATAGTGAAGGTTTCTGTTACAAAATACATTTACATACATTAAATCAAAATGCCATAATTAAGGTAACCACTTCAGAGAATGTATAATAAAGAAAAAGTCATTAATAATCTCTTACTGCATGCGATTATGGGAAAAGAATTTGACTGAGACAAGCTACCAATGTTTTGCATTTGGAGGGGAATTGTTATGTTCTCACTGGTTTGGTATATATTTCTAGTAGTGAAAATGATAAGCAAAACATACCAGCCTATTAATAATATACACTGTCACAGATCTTCTAACGCTGTACTAAGTATATTGCAGTGTTTTCATAATTACAATCAGCTAAATAGCTGTTTAAGTGAGTGGTGCAATTTAAATTACAAAATTAAAATGTTTGAACTATTTTTCTGCAGATTTGGAACAGCTCCTTAAAAGGTCTAAAGTTCCTGTGGAGTGGCAGGATTCTATGCAGTCAGTGATTGTCTGCTGTTTGCAATCAGTCTCCAATTTGTCACTGCTTCCAATAAAATATTAATGTAATCAGAATAAATTGTTCCCCTTTCAGCCCCACATTTGGTTTGGAGTCAGTGTCATGTTTGCTATTGCTCTAAAGGAGTACGTGCTAGACCAAGCAAGTAAGAGGTGGCAAGAGAACAAAAGGTGACAATTTAAAAATGATACTTGAAATAGCAGTATAAAGCACTACATGGTATTCAGACCTAGGCCACTGTAGCTAGAAATGCCATCCCTGAGATTCCAGAAGCTTCCTAGTTGAGGGAATGTTTGAGACCACTACCACATTACTGCTTCTGTCCAAATATTAGCAGTGATTTAATTAACAGCAGTGAAGCTCTATAATATGAACATCCAATATCTATAAAGAAATTGTTACCTTAACAACACAGTCACAATTAGTGGAGCTATAGATGGTGATTAAAAATGAGTCTTAGATAAAGAGGGTGAATTTCACCAAAAATGTTTGTTAGAAAGCTTTGACCTTCTTACCCATTACATCCCAACATTAATCTGGAGATGAAAATCAAGTTACAATTGAACAGAGACAATTACATTTCAAATTGGTTCACAGAAACCTCAGGTTTCAAATCTAATACAGTTATTTTGTGACCTTGGGCACCTCTATTAAAGTTCTTACCATTTCTAAATAAAGATAATATTTCCCTGATTTTGTGAAGAGCTTTGAAACCTTTGCCGGATTGTTACTATTTATGTCTACAACCCTGAATGCATAACTCAACGAGATGGCTGTGTTTGCACATCTGAGCCTAGATAGTGTTGTGAAGAAAATATTTACTCTACCTGTACCTAAATAAATGTGGTTAGAAATATCACACCAGATAACTTAGTAACATTTTGCTTACTTGTTTGGTTTTTTGAACAGAATCCTGAATAAGGCTCTGGTCCTACCAAATGTGTGCACTGAAGCCCATGAGTCTGGTTACATGCCTCAGTTCAGTCTTAAGCATACATTTGCACATATATAAAAACAGTCCTGTTCAAGCCCATGCAAAGTCAACACATCCTCCACCAACCTCACCACAATCCCTTGATCCTACTGTATGCTGTCTTGTCACACTCCCACTGAAGTCCCTGAATCAATGTCCCATTAACTTAAATGACAGATCAACCACAAGGCTTTTTTCATTCATTAAAGATTCTGGCTATCACCTAAAGAGCTGTCTGATCTCATCCTCTAAGGATTTTATTTTTTTCAACTTAATAATATTAAGAAAAGGAACTAGAGTGGTGACCGGGGACAGAGTGATAGATTCAAAACAGTAGTGATGACACCAGTGAATATACCATCTCTTTTTTT
>WBNM01016570.1:10000-202102 GCA_013399055.1 Ramphastos sulfuratus | reverse complement strand
TTTTTTTTTTTTAAAGGAACTAAAGAAAGATTGAAAATGTATAAGCATGAAAGAAGCAGCTCTCTCTTAGCCTTTAGCCTTACAAGTTATCAAATTATCTCCCCCTCAAGCTCTGTAAGCAGTGCCCTGTTTCCAGGCAGCAGCTATGTTCTAATTGCAGTACATGAGTAAGGAAAGAAGATGACATTTAGCAGTAAAGCATGGGGCAAAAGAACATATCCAGTTTTGTGCACAGCCACTGATATCAAGTATATTTCTAGAGCTGCAGAAATGCTCTTAAAGGCCTCTCAGTGATGGAATCTTCTGCATTATCAGATTTTACACTTGGGAAAGATTTTCCTTTCTCCTAAACTGCCTATGTAACTCTGAAAACAGGTGTGACAAGGTGTACCCACAATATATCCTGCATCATAACTGTTTGCCTGATGTGACATAAGGGAGCTGGATTTGCACATAAGTATCAGTTGTCTCTGGGAGTGAGGTGTTTCTCTCACATCACTGACTCCTGAGAAGGTGATGGAATATCCTCTTCTCTAAATAAAATGATTGTTCTTTCTTTTTCTTAGGCCTTCCAGGTTGTTTTCTTACCTAACAATAAAAAAAGTTACAGTTTTCAGAAGACTGCTGCAAGTCAATATCTACCTGAAGGTCATGTGCACGGTCACCAGAAGCAGCTGTATTTCTGCATTGCAGCTGAAATCAGCCAGCAGCAAGATCGTGTATTCTCTGCAAGTCCCCAGGGAGAATATTAGGAACAGAGAGACAAAACTGAAGGTACAAATACAACAGATTTTTTTCATCTGGTAGGAAGGCCATAAACAACATGGCATCATTTGCATAAAATAAATACAAATGTGCTAACTATGAGTCTGCTGTTACCAAGAATACATTAAAAGATTCCAAGGTATATTTGTAATATTCTCTTTCTTGCATCTGCTGAGAGGAAAACGCAGTGTAGTAAGCCATTACCTGATTGGACATAATGAGAACCTAGCATCATCTCTGACAGGACTGTCTCATTTACAAGGAGTAAATGACATGAAGGCAAAATCAAAAGGGGAAAAAGTCCTAAAGAAAGACTAAAAACTATGTGAAATGTGTTATGAACGTATGTTCTTATTAAATGACTTTTGGTTTTGGTTTTTTTTTTCTTTGTTTAGCAACACTGACCTTTTGTAGAAAAGTTCAAGACTGATGTATTTTTATGATCCTGGATATAGTCAATGCACTGAGATGTCTCATGCAAGTCAGGGCAAAGCTTAGAAGACACCCCGAGAGGTTCAGAAAAGTTCGTGTTTTTTTCCTCTTATTTTGGCTTCTGATCTAACATGCCAAAAAAAAGCATTAAAACTTGAATTTGTCCAAGCTTTCTCAGCTTCTTAAACTTCTCTGAAAGCCAGAGGAGTACTGATAGTGAACAAGTGAATTGACGTACCTCTAGCTTTCAGTTTGAGCTGCTTGCAGCCATCTCTCTTGCTCATTTGTCTGTGTTTATCTACAACTGTTCTAAACTCAAGGCAAAGACCATTTGGATTATTAGGAGTCACAAGGAAAATCAGCAATCGCGTTTCAGAGGAACATACATATATATAGATATATTCAAAACAAAACAAAAAACAAACAAAACAAAAAAAAAAAACCCAAACAACATAGGCTAATACTTGTTGGTACTTTTTTCAGTTGTGTTTCGGTATGTTGGGGCTTTTTGATCTTTTTGTAATATGTACGCATGCTCCTGTGCTAATACATGAGGAAATAAATAGTGTTTACTTCAGAAGTAGTCCATTTCTTTCACAGTCATGGCAGAAGATCTTATACGGCAATCATTCAGCTTCTAACTTTGCTTACCCCCTTTACTCTGCTCTCATCAGACCTCATCTGGAGTACCGTGTACAGTTCTGGAGCCCCCAGCACAGGAAGGACATGGAACTGTTGGAGGGGGTCCAGAGGAGGGCCACGAAGATGATCAGAGGGCTGGAGCAGCTCCCCTATGAGGACAGGCTACAAGAGTTGGGGCTCTTCAGCCTGGAGAAGGCTTCAAGGAGACCTTATAGTAGCCTTCCAGTATCTGAAAGGGGCCTACAGGAAGGCTGGGGAGGATTATTTACAAGGTCTTGTAATGACAGGACCAGGGGCAATGGGTTTAAACAGGCAGAGAGGAGATTTAGACTGGATGTTAGGAGGAAGTTCTTTACAGTGAGGGTGGTGAGACACTGGCACAGGTTGCCCAGGGAGGTTGTGGCTGCTCCCTCCCTGGAGGTGTTCAAGGCCAGGTTGGACGAGGCCTTGAGTGACCTGTACTAGTGGGAGGTGTCCCTGCCTATGGCAGGGGGTTGGAACTAGATGATCCTTGAGGTCCCTTCCAACCTTACCAAACTATGATTCTATGATTCTATTTAAAATACAATATTCAATGTGCTGTAATCTGGGCTGTATTCCATCTTTTCCTACATTGATATATTGGAGATCATTAATTTTCAGAAACATCCTATGGCACTATTTTAAACTTCCATTTTAGAGGTAACTACTGTAATTTTAAGTCTACAGGCTTGTCCTGTATAAATGGAAAATCCATTTTTATCACAAAGATAAAGTGAACTTAAGATTAAATGATATAATCAGTTAAAGAATGCAAATTTCTGTTTTCTGGTGTTTGTTCAACAGGAAATGTGACGAGAAGTATGAAACGTGGGAAAAGAATGAGGTTGTTTTGTTTCTCACAGGAAAAATGTATTGAGTAGCAAATCTGTAGCTTGATTGTGTGACTCCAAACCTGAAATGTTGTCCATTTTCTTCTGTAGAATCATTTAATTGAAAATCAATGCACCTGAGATCACTATCAGGCTGTCCAAACGTCTCTTTTGGTCACACAAAAGGGCACTTAAGTAGTCAAAGGGACAGTTACATGGATTGTTGTCAGACAAAGCATCCGAGTGCCTCATTTTGATATCCTGTTAAAACGTCCTTATCTGAAAGTTAAACTTATAGGATTAAGTACCTTCAAGTCCAGGACAAGGATCGTTTTGAGACTGAAAGAAAATGACCTGCTATTTTTATTTTTCTATGGATCTGAAGCACTGCTATTCCCTTGCTAGGTCTGTGCACTATGGGCCATGAGAAGCAGAAATGTCTTTAGGATATTTAGCACTGCACTAGACTTAATACTCCTGCTCTGTGTAAGACAGATATTTACTTAGAGGTTGTTGAGTATAGTACTCTATTTTCCAGTTGTGCAGCATATGAATTACCTGTAAAACAACTCAGATCAGATCACCAAAGCCATATGTCTATGCATCAAAACACCCAGTGCCCATCATACTCGTCTCCCATCTCAGAAAGCATTTTTACTTTTTCTCAACAGCTTTCTTCTCCTCCAATTGCTCCTTCCTCTAACTTTTCATCTGCATGGGCTACTTGAAAACATAGTTTTACTGTAAATAAATAGGATTACAACTATCCAAGGTGCATGTTACCAGAGTATAGTCATGTGCTCCCATTTGCTAATAGATCCTGGCTACACTGTTTCTAGAAGAAAACATCCCATACAGCTAGCAATGAGGTACTCTTGTGACTTCATTTCAGTGACTTCATCTTGCTAACATTAGTATTAGTCTTTATTTATAACTAATCACAAATACTAGAATTAGGAACGTTAAAGAACCAAGAAAAGAGATATCCTCAAACTGTCAAAAAAAAAAAAAAAAAAGCAAAAAGGCTAAGGCTGGTTGGTGGCAGGTATAAAAGCTTTCTAAGGTTTATCGTAGAGTGAAAGTGATTTCTGGAATATTTCAAGAAGTAGAAATTCTATTTGAGATGAATAAAAATGAAACATTGTGTTGTTTCCTCTGAAATCACACCGTTTGTCTAAGTAGTGGTCATTTTGTCTTCAAAGAAGTCTGTAATCCTCTCCATCTGATTCTGTGCTTGGCATCAAAGGAATGGTGGTTTATGCAGAGTACTAATGAGACTGGTCTGTTGTAAAGCCTCTGATAGAAATAGAAGATCAGAGTTAAGAGAGAAAATGAAGTTGCACAGTTATGAACATACTTTAAAACATCAGTGTTCAGTTTCAGAGAAAATTCTGATATCAAGCCAGTCTCTCCTCTATGAAGCTAGCAAGTAAAAAGTAAACTTAGACTGAACTGTTTCTGCAGAAGACAGCTTTATGCTTCATATGCTATAGGATTCACAAGGGATATCAGAATGGGGTTATATGTTTAAACATAAAGATATTATGTGGATATGTATTAGATGTGAAGTCAGAATCTCTTAGCTGTGCCTTACAAAATGGGTTGCAATGGCCCAAGAAATATATCCTGAAGTATACATTAAACTCACCAATTTATCATGTCTTTCTGTTGCACCAAAATCACTCAAAAAGAAATAGGAAATAGCAGTGAATGAAAAGAAAGCATATAACTATAAACTGATTTTAAGACATTGTTCATAGCCTCTGCTATTAAGAACATACTGTTAAAGCTGTGGATGTAATCTCCATGGGGATTTCAAGAATTATTCACAGGAGGAGAGGAAGATAAAGAGCTGATTTAGGCTCAGAAGCTGTTAGATAATACTAGGTATTTTTCTGGCCAAAAGTAAAAGAAAATTAAACAAAACAAAATGTTAAAATAACCAAGAGAGGCGAATCCTTCTGTTTGATATAGTTTCAGTGTTTTACTACCACAGTGAATCTGACCTTTGGTTTTTCCAGCCCAGGGTGCTTGAAATGACTGTGCACAGCTGGTAGATCACTTTTTCTAGCATATTTTTTGTCAATTTTCACCCTTAATACATATTTGACCTGATGGTCAGACTACCCGTAGACCTAGACTCATCAGAATGAGAGAAAACCAAGCACTGTCAATCAAGGGCTCAGTGGGCTTTCTCCCTAAAATGTTTCTTGAATGAACAACTAAATCTGTATACAAGTATCTTTTTCACAGAAATAACTGTCTGCTTGTGTTCAAATAAATATCTTTTATTGCCTATGTGCAAGTACAGGAAGAGAAAAGATTAATGACAGCATGCCTGGCATACACTTTGGAAAGACTAAGCCTCTTAAAATAAAACAAGCATTGTGGACTTCACTCTGCTCCTTTCTGCTTGCTGTTCTGGTTCCTGTCTCGGAGGTACTGCAAATAATGAACCACCACCCCAGATAGTGGCACACTGTGAGTTACCTGCACAGAAGCACAGTTTGTGAATGCCACATGAATGGCTTAGCTGTTGATAATTTCTAGCCCAAATTTGTAGACAAAACTTAAATAGGGCAGATATCACAAAATAATTTTTCTCTGCATACATACAAATCTGTTTTTCTGGGTTTAATTTGGTTTGAAAAGGGTCATTGTATAGTCTTTGTAATGGGGCTTGATAGTATGATGTGTTTACCAACACCACAACACTGTTAAACTCTGTTCGCCTGAATGTATAGTGAGTTTTACCGTTAATTTTAGTGTGATCATGAATTCACATTTGGGTAATATTTTATCTTTAAAAAATTTAGAGCTTATCAACAAAAGTTCTTCTTTTACTGCTTTCCATCTTTTCAAAGCACATCCATTTTATGTCTGTGGTACGCTGATCAAAGTCAGGCCATTAATTGCTTTTTTACAAAGCAATGCAGACCCATTAATTTTGAAACTGAGCCTACATTATGAGTGTTCTTGTGGCTTACGCTAAAGATTGATCTGGTATCTGTTTATCGGTACAGTTTTATGTACTTTAATGGCTCTGTAGGTCTTCAGATTGATTTTTTTTCCTTATATTTTCATAAAAAAGCATTTGCCACTAACTTCATAGAAAATTAGGTTAATGAAGTAAATGCATATTACACTGAAAGAGACAAATCAATGAAAAAAAAAATCCAACTGCATAATTTGAAAGTCTCCACTGCTATGGAAACACAGCATTATACAAATAGGTAAATGGGCATGACTGCAGGAAAAAAAAAAGCACCAAATTGCTACTGTTTTAACCTATTTTACAGATCAGAAATCTATTAAATATTTTGAGTCACACCCTTTTTTTTTTTTCACTTCCAGATAGTATGGTGTTGGTCACCCTCCTCCTCCCCGGTTGCCTGAGAGTGCAGACAGAAAAATGACATTATTTACAGCAGGAAGCAATGTAGTCCTGCATACATATAAGCTAAAATACATTGATTATCTTAAGGCTCCATCACACCAGAATGGTGGTATTTTATTTCTGATTCTGAGGTCAAGATGATGGTATCCAAGTGAGGATGATGGCTCACTATGAAGGTAGTGTGTGAAAAAAGAGTTGCCTCTTAAAGCAGTTGTTTACTTATATATAACTTTTAATTACTTATGTGTGTGGACATTTTACCTAAAAGAAGACAGTATGTTGAACTTTAAAATGTAGATACATTTAGGAAGTGAACATCTATTCGTTTTCAACTTAGTGTGCACAATGACCTAACAGCATTTCACATTATAAATGCATCGCTCTACATGACAAGCATATTAGAAGATAGAATTGTACATTTAACATAATTAATTGATGAGACATCATTACAACAATTAACTGTATTTTATTATTTATCTTTCCACTGAACTGAGCTTCCTATTGAGAAAATAGCATCCTTACCCTCTAAGTCTAACAAAGACAGTTACAATATCATTTACAAAAAGCACGCTTAGCTAAAAAAAAGCGGGTTGGGATGATGTATGCATCAGTCATAAAAAGTCATTCAGATGCTGGCAGGATCCCATCTCTTGCTTTGATGATACTCTTATGTTGCTGGATTTTCCTTTTATGAGTTCTGTGAGGGGGAAAGCTTTCCCCTTTTTTCTAATGCCAGAGTCCCAGATTGAGGACATTGAAGGCCAGCACACATTCCCATTCATACTAGCAAAGGCAGGTTAAATGTCATTGCCATAAAAGTGTTGTCCTGGCTCCCATTGTTAATTAAAACAATTTGCTGAGATGCTCATAGGAGCTCCAGTGTGACCTCGACTCTAAAAAGAATGGGGCTGCCCATGCTAGCACAGTAGTGAAAAGTAGAACAAATGACAGGCAAGCTAGCAGATCAAATCTGTATTTTTGAGAAATCTGGTACTGAGCAGACCTCAATGCTGCCTGGCTACATGAGGACAAAGAGAGTTCAAAGTTGTTACATAACTTGCTGCTGTCCCGATCATCACTAACATAACTTTTTTTTTTTTTTTTTTTTTTTTTTTTTTTTAAATCTGCAGACTAAATTTACTTGATATGGAAATTGCAAATCTATGAAATCTGAACTCTCCCAATACTATATTTGAAAACTAAAGTAGGCTCAAATCATATCTATAAGGATAGGCAGAACAGGGAAGACACAGTAGGAAAAGCATCATATAGGTGCCTCTGCTGGAGCTTCTGGATCTTAAACCTCTCCTCTAGGTAAATACATTCCGAGCAAAATTGACCTCCGAGCCCCACTCACTTCTTAAGAAGCTCAGAGGTCAGTTTTGGTAGTGGTAGCAACAGACACACCTAGTAAATGTCCTTCAATACTTATCACTGAAAGTTCTATGGATCTGTAAAGAATATAGGACAGAATTTTTGCTCCCTAGTGCTGCCATTTACTCATTATGCCTTGGAAATGTGAGTAATAGCAAATAAAACCAGTTACTTTGACTACACCACCATGGCCCTGAAGAGTAAAATGGCCTTGGCTGCATAAAGTACCACCTAACTGTATCTAGCAAAGCTTGTGTTTAGGTTTTTACAGCCCATGTGAATTTACAGATTAATATACAACACATTTTTTCTGTCTTGCTGCTTCATTTATTCAAGTACAGCCTTGACCCTGGCTGCAGTGACATTGGTGCAAACAAAACAGTCCGATTTCCCCAAGTGACTCTAAATATGTGAAGCCTAAACTCAAATGGAGATCCATGCCTGTCTTTTGACATGTGTTATGATTTAAAAAGCAGTGTGAAGTAATAATATTCCTTGACAGGAAAAAAATAATTTAGCTAGAATAATTTACTTCAGAAAACACCTTTGTCAGAGTAGAATCAGCTGTGAATCCTGCTTATCGAGACCACTTCCTGTTAATGAGGGTTATAATACTAGATATTTAATAGGAATCCTGGAAATGTTATTTGAAAGGTGCTTTTGCCTCTACTTGTTTTTGCATTTAGATACACTGCTGACAAACTCTTCAGTTTGTCACTGGTAGCATATTTTTAAAAAAATATATTCTGATTAGATGAAAACAGAAGCAGGATGATGGCTGTGCACAGTTTAGTTGTACTTGCAGTATTTCTATCTCGCACTTTGGTTCAGATTTTTGAACTTGGATGCCCACATCTGCTTTCTTGCCTGACTGGTTGTTAACAGCAGCACTCAGGATCACTCTTCTCATTGGAGGAATTCAACAAGACCTAACACTGCCTGTCCATTTGTGCTTTCCCTCTCTTGATCCTATCCTTTCACATCTTATGCTACATGAAGCATGTTGTCAGAACAGGTCTTCCAAAACCCAAAATGATTTAACATAGCACAAAAAAATGTCATCTATACAATTATGTGTAAAATGGGAAAAATATGCCAGCACAGAAAAATTATCCTTGGAAGACTTCCACAGGAAGATTTTTGTTTTAAAAATACAGGCTCTGTTGCTCTCAGGGATATTACTAGGGGAGTTTCTGTCTCAAATTTCTTTAGTCTTATGAGGCATGAGTTGTTCACACTGACCCTCTCAGTTTCTGCAAGACACTTGATAAAGCAGCTGATGGAGAAAGAAAAAGAGAATGTTTGCCTCCCCATTTTACTCTGTGCCTGCAGCCTAATCTGGACCACAGCATTGCATAGAGAGCCCAATACTAACAATAGAATTCTGCACAGACAGTAGACAACTGTAAGTAAAATCATATACATAAAATGTATGCAGATGCATATATGATATGCGCATGTATATATAGTCAAAATTTATTATTGCTTTTTAGACTGTATCTATAATGCCTTGAGAAGCAATAGTCTGCTAGGAACAAACACGATAATCCAGATATTCACACATGTGGGAAAAGGAAAAAGCCTTATAGGTAGTTGCTATTTTCTTTGTAGTCATTTCCTTTTTGTGATTTTTCTAAACAGGTGATACGAGAGAGAAAAACATCCCCACAAAACACGAATAACCCAAAAATCGCTGCCCCACTTTTCAAAACATCTGCCAATCATCAAGTCATCACGTTAACTGCAAATTTGAACATCATGAAGCTGTCTCCAGAGGAATAAAAAGATAAAGGTTCAGCAGAATATTTTATGGTGTGATAGTTTGGGTGTTACCCACCCCACCCCCACAAGAAGTCACCCAGACTAGACTCAGCCATCTGGAAGTTAAGGGAATGAAGCTTTACATTCACAGCTTAGCAAAATATACAAGCAGATACTTACAATATATTACTAATATTTACAGCTATATACAAGTTAAGAAAGTATATACAAGAAATATACAAGTTAAAAGTAATACAGAAACACAATACCCCTTCCAGAAATCAGAGTTCCCAGGAGGGGCTCCCAAACACCCTTCCACCTTCTTTCCACCCTCCACTCTTATCCCAGAGTCTGCCTTACATCCAAGGTGAGTTGGGAGGATCGGCGAGGGGGGTTAGAAGCAGAATGATTAGTTGCGTTACACAGATCCAAGCAGAAGAGAAACAGACTCTGACAGACCCCAACAGACTGACTGTCTTATCTATGTTTGTGTCCTTGCTTTTATACATCTCAGTAAACCTATGAGTGAAGCAGACATCACCGTTGTTTTCTTTTCACAGCCTATAATCTAATTTTTCTTATTAAAATATTCCAATTAGCCTCAAACCAGCACATAAGGTCTATGCACAGTTCAGAGCAGTCAAACTAAGAAGAAAAGAACTACTCCCTGTGTACAAATACCATGGTTCTCTGAAGCACTCTTCCAGTACCAGCACTGGGAGCCTGGATAATCTAAGAATGTTCAACTGGTAGTGTAAATGGTAAAGTAATCCATTTGCCAAATAGATGAGAAAAGGAAGCCAACCATTAGACAAAAATTCTGTGTGGCACTGCTTCTATTCAGAGAAAATTGTGAGGACTTTTATAGCTGTTTAAACACCAAGAGCCATAATACATCAAAGGACCGCTTCTTCAAGTACAAATAAATGAACTAGTGCTTTTAAATGAATCAGAACAAGCTTGTCAGTCTTTAAGAAGCTAAGTATTCAAAACATTCTTTTCTTTCTTGCTTTTCTTTCTATTTTTTTTTTAATGCTCCTCATTAAAATTTCACCCTTTTCTTAGTCTGACTGAAGAAAGACTTTAGGTCTTTTGATTTTCAGTGACTGAAGGAGCAGCAAAAGAGGAATAAGAAGGGTCACAAAAAGAAGGAATCCTAGACTTGGCATATCAGCATTTGCTGTCAATGTGGCACCTGGCAGCACAGAACTAATCCATGTGTCAAATCATGTCCTGCTTCCTACTCTTCCCCCCAGGTGACAAATATCTTTATCCACACAATTTTACAGCCATCTGTTAATTGGGTGAGCAACACCACCCTGTGCTCCCATTAAAGCCTCTACCAGGGTTTTCAAGGCCAAAGGATAATTAAGATGCCATTTGAAAGACATACCTGAAACAAGATGAGTATGAGAAGGGTGAGCCTTTCTGAGGTCAATTCTCACAAACAGTGCTAATGATCTTGTGCATAATGAACTAGGGAAAACCAGCAGCTGGTGCAGGAGAAACAGGAGTTAGTGCAAATAGTCAGTTTGGCTGCCAAACTGAAACCAACAAACACAAATAAACCAGTGCCTTCAAAGGTTGTGCACTTCTTAAATGGCAGTGCTGACAAATCTTCAATCTTTAAAACCATTTCAGACATATTCAGTAATTGCTGCATGTAAAATAAATGTTTCTATCTTGTTTCACTTTTCAGTGGCTGAAATATTATGGCAAGGGTTTTGAAAATCTGAAGAAAAAAAAAATTAGTAATGGCTTTTGCTGGGTTCTTGTTAACTCTTGTAAAAAAAATCCTCATATCACACAAAGATCAGGGAACAATCAAACACCCAGGCCAGTTTCTCCCAGATCTTGTACCATGGATGAGGTAAATACAGACTTGGATAAGTCCATCAGGAGAAGGTGTGAGGGACAATCTTTTCTACCAAATGACAATGAATTTGAGTCTCTTGCTGGGGAAGTCCTCTTTGGAACAAACCAGAAGAACTTTCACTATTTACTTCCTCAGGCAAGATACCCTAAAAGCTAATCACTGGGAGGGTGGGTGGATGGTGTTTGGTGTTTTTCATAAAGCTTCACGTAGGGAAGGCAAGTTTAAACACATTTAAATCTGGGATTGTGAGATCAATGCTTGTTGGGCTGTGTGCTACCAAGTACATACTGTGACTTTAAGTCATTAAACATTGAAAAGAGCAATGACAATGAGTACAACGCTGCAGAAACTCCCAGATTACTGGTGCCTTATATCCATATGCTTTTTTTTTTCTTCTTGTTGTTGCTGTCTGAGCAGAAATATCATAGAAAGTACATGAACGAGATTCACCTTTTGGCCTGAAAGAGACTTTCTTTAAAAAAAAGACAGAAGGTCTTCTCTTGCTTACTCTAATGTTCTGTGAACCCAGGAAGGTGAGCAAGAGATACCATGCTGCTGCACTCCTGCATTCACTGAGAAGCTCAAGGCAGCCCAGAGCAATGTTTAAGCAAGTAATAACATACATACTGCTCTTCATTGGGCCATTCAAAGCTTGCTGAGATGTTTTAGAAGTGGAAAACCTTCTAACAGTAAAGAAATTCAGACTTTTAGAAGCCAACAGACAAAGATTAGGATTCATGAAGCTTAGGTAAAAATCGCTACTTTGATGCATGTTTTCTAATTTTTTTTCATAAAATACCATTGGGAGTCTGAGTTGGCAGAAGCAGTGTATTTGACATGATATTTCCTTGAGACAAATTATTGCTTTGTAATTCAGGAGTACACAATCTTTAACCAAAGTCCTTATAACCAGTGAGGTTGTGTGAGATGTCCAACATACTGCCTCGGACTTACGACTTTTCCAGTCTGGGGATCTTCTGCCATATTTCAAATTGCCCAGGGTGGAGGAGTTCAAAGTGAAGCCACACCGGTAGAGCCAGGTGACATTGTAAAGCAGTAACACATCTTCAGCACAGGTGAGAGTAATATACTTTTCAAAGCATTTGTGCCTTTGTAAACTGAACTTTACAAACATATGTTGGTAAAAGTGCGGTTTGTGACTACAGCCCAAGAAAAAAAAAGAAATGCCCAAAAGAAATTAAAAAATAGACAAGTTTCTGTCTTTCTCCTTTCTGTATTGTAAGAAAAAATGTGAGGGCAACAGCTTATAGCAAAACCTTATCTCCTCTCCTTTGTCAGGAGTTTGTAAAACTCAAAATTTGAGATACGTATTTTCTATTTCCAAATGTGTAGATCAGGATGTATTTGTTCAGTACAACCCCAGCTCTGTGAGCTAAGGAAGAAGTTTCTTTAAGACAAGACAAATCGAGATTTTGTTGTCCATTCATTTATGCAACTATTATCCCTTGGGGGCTAAACTACACCATTTCTCTTTTGGACACAGCTCTGCTTCTCACTTTACCCATTTTATTATCTTTAGACACTGTATTAAGTTTACTGTTGGAAATCTGGACTTTTAGAACTTAGAAGATCAAATCATTCATTAACCCAGGCATCATTCACTAATTCAAGTCATATCTGTCATCTGCTTGTGGGCTAGTCTAATACCACTCCACCACAATTTATTTAGGTGAGCCTTATTTCTACTCTTACTGCAGTCAAAAGAACTGTACCATTGCTACAGATAATATGGGTGGTTTGTTTTCAATAAGAATGACAGATAAAATGCAGTAGGTGATGTAGATGAAGACAATTAAATTAGGGAGAATAACTGTAAGGAGTTTGTGTTCTTCCTACCTGTACCTTGGAGAATATGGGTGAAGTTTGAAGCTTCAGTGTGTCATATGTCTGACACTTCCCTTTTGGAAGCAAGATACAAAATGCTTTTGTCATATCCCATTATGAAAAGAATGTAATTCAACTGATGTGATAGAATGCAAATTGTTTAAGTGGCCACGGTCTCCCAGGGGTGTAGAAATGGCACTGTGGGGAGCTGATTACTGAAGCTTCTAGTACACAGTGCCTAGTGCCCAGAAGAGCTTTGCTAAGGGGGCTTGCCTCTTTCTCACGTGCTGTGTTGAGCTTGACTTTTGAGTTAACATAAATATTCATGTCCCTTTTATCAGTTTTTACCCTTATTTTGTCCTCTGCTTGATTTTGGTTTCAGCTGCCAAATATCCTGGTGCCTTTCAAGTATAAATTATTAAGTGATTTGAGGCTCATTTGTATCCAACTTTTGCTAACAACTTCATATATTTCAGCATTTTAATATTAATGTATCCTAGGGTTAAATTACAGGAATTAAGATGGCTGTTTTATCATCACAGAGAATGCTCTAAATTATTCTTGCTCTATTGAAGTTCTGAAATTATTTTGAGATTTTTAAATCCCAAGAGTTATTTCTAAAATACAATGGAATTGTTCTGTGGCTTCCTTCTACACTTTCTTCAGCTTTTTAGTCTGTTAATAATCTTTACTAAGATTATATAGCCATTAGCTATATGAATATCCTATTGCAAAATGCCTAAAAGAAAGTACAATCTACTATTCTAATTCTATCACAGCAAAAATGTTTGGAATTTCATTTGCAAAATGTCTTACAAAAATTGAGTACATAAGAATTTTCTGTCAACAGCTGAGAGACTTTATGCAAAGAAAACTCAAAGCTTCAACCCCTTTTTAAAACATATGAAGTCATGGCAATTTATATGACAATTAAATTTATAAGGGACAAAGTCAAAGGACAATGAAACCATCTTCCAAAGGCCAGAATCTCTCCCCATTTGGACTTTTCCTTTGCAAAGGAATTGAGCGAATATTGGCAGAGCTGTGACACCTGCACTACCTGTGGATCTGTTCTCAACCCATATAGTTGTGTCACCTGCAGTTGAATATACCATGTCAACTGCTGCTTCTAAAGATTCTGACCACCTAGAGGAAATACCTGTGGTATCCATTCACCCTTCTGCTGCTTTCTAATGCCATTACAGATGCATTGTAGTGCTGGAGCGATTAATTGAGCAGTTACAGAGCATGAAGTACAGTAAAATGAACACAAGATAAAGGGATGTGAGAGTCTAGGAATGTTACGGTAAAAAAAAAGGATTGAAAGAGACACTAAGAGCTATTGTAGTTAAGGTTCATGAATCTTTCAAATTTAGACTGAGACTTCAGTTTTAATGAAAAGGTAAACCCAACATTATAGACTTCTTATCCTCAGTATTTTAGCCCACTCTCAGATCTGTTTGAAAGAGTACACCAGTACGAAATATGTGCAGAAAAGGTGAGGGGGCAAGGATCAAGACAACATTTGTGCAGAACCTTGTTTCATAATTCAGCAAACTTGAAATCACTCAGTAAAACTGAATTAGACAACTTTCTGTACACCGTATTAGAGCTCTTGACTGGGAGGGCGATGTTGGGAAAGCTTGACAAAGCCAAACATCTGAGAAGCACAGACTAAAATAGAAGGGGACAAATAGAGGTGTCAGGACAGAACAGAAGACCTAATCAGAAGAACAGAATCAGAACAGAAGAACAGTGTCCTAATCAGCAAAGCACTCTCAAGAGACAAGACTCTGAAGAAATTAGCCATTTTTGGCAATGAAGGCAAATAAGATGTGGAAACGAACTGGACACTGGAGGTTTTCAGCTTGCACATGCTCTGGTAGGCTTCACAGCAGTAATGATCTCACCATGTCCCGCTGACTTTCCTGGTGGAGAACTGAATTTGTGGAGGTGGGAGAAAAAAGCAGCTAAGACCTGGGAACTAAAAATGTCCTGGCATCAGACATTGTGACCAGCTTCAGTAATGCAAACAAACAAAACCAAAATGAAAATGAAAGCCTTCTTATGGAAGTAAATATAGCAGGTTATATGATCACGTTTCTTCTGCTATCAGTCTGCTGTACACATTTCTCATACAACACTTGACACTTGAGCAATAATGAATGTAGTAACTAGTTTTCTTTATAGCTATATCAATCCATTCTGAATATGTAAATAATACATCATAATATTTAAATTGCTACAGCATGTTACAACGTCATAAAATGCAATGCAATTCTTTTCTGTGCAGTCAGTCAAGTGCACACAGATAAGTGCCCAACAGCTACTTAAAATGCGAATATGCGACCACAGGCAGTGCTGTTTTAATCAATGCAACAGTCAAAAGTCATGCACCAGTGCCTGTTCCTGAAACAGTACAGCTTCTTGTCACACATTTGCTCTTCTGTGTTTTCTGCTCACAGAATTGCCTAAGCAGTGACAATTTCTTTCAGAGAGATCACGCCAGGGTTCAGGAACTGGGTGTTCCTTCACCTTGGTCTCCCTCTGCTCCTTGCGTAGATCAGGATCCTCACTAATGGCAGCATTTTCTTTTTAAAACTAAAATGTCTGAGCAAGGTTTAGGGAAATTATACACTTAGGCTCTTTGATACCTTCTACTTCTGCTGCTCAGAAGACTGGCAGGGTCTGTCCCCACCTTTCATGATCAAGGTTGGCCAATGTACAAGAAAGAATATGAGATTTATGTCTCTACAAAGAGTGTTTATGAAAGATAATACAGTTCTATATCCTAGAATAGCTCTATATCCTAGCATAGCTCTATGGAACAAGTACTCAACATGAAGTAGAGGGATACAGTGGTTCTGGTCTTTGCTTCTTAGTATGTTCACAGAATCACAGAATGTCAGGGACTGGAAGGGATCTCGAAAGATCACCCAGTCCAACCCCCCTGCCAGAGCAGGATCACCCATACCAGATCACACAGGAATGTGTCCGGGTGAGTTTTGAATATCTCCACAGAGGAAGATTCCACAACCCTCCTGGGCAGCCTGTTCCAGTGTTCTGTCACCCTCACAGTGAAAAAATTCCTCCTTATGTTTACATGAAGCTTCCTATGCCTCACCTTCCACCCATTGCCCCTTGTCCTGTCATCAAGCATCACCAAGAACAGCCTGGCTCCACCCTCCTTGCATTCACCCTTTACATATCTATAAACATTGATGAGGTCTCCCCTCATTCTCCTCTTCTCCAAGCTAAAGAGCCCCAGATCCCTCAGTCTCTCCTCATAAGAGAGATGTTCCATTCCCTTAATCATCTTTGTGGCTCCATGTTGGACACTCTCAAGCAGTTCTATGCCCCTCTTGAAATGCTGGGCCCAGAACTGGACACACTACATCAGATGTGGTCTCAACAGGGCAGAGTAAAGGTGCAGGAGAACCTCTCATGATCTACTAGCCACACTCCTTCTAATACACCCCAGAATGGCATTGCTCCTCCTGGACACAAGAGCACATTGCTGGTTCATGGTCAATCTCCCATCAACTAGGACCCCTAGATCTTTTTCCCGTTCGCTGCCTTCTAACAGGCCAGTCCCCAACCTATACTGATACCTAGGGTTGCTCTTTCCCAGATGCAATACTATACACTTGTCCCTGCTGAATTTCATTACATTTCTTCCTGCCCAACCCTCCAGCCTGTCCAAGTCTTGTTGAATGGCAGCACAGCCTTCTGGTGTGGCAGCCACTCAGTTTGGTGTCATCAGCAAACTTTCTGACAGTGCACTCATTGCCTTCATCCAGGTCATTGATGAATATATTGAATGGAACTGGTCCCAGTACTGACCCCTGTGGGACCTCACTAGTTATAGGTCTCCAGCTAGACTCCATCCTGCTGACCACAGTTCTCTGGTTTCTTTCCTTCAACCAGTTCCCAATCCACCTCACTACATGTTCACGTAGCCTTCTTCTGAAAATATTAAATAACATTTTTTCTGAGAAGAAGGCTCTAGGGCTTTTCTCCAAGTATTTGCTTGTAGTCTTTTTGCAGGTGATTAAACCTCTTTCCAAAGGGTGGCCCAACTACAGTAAACTTCTCCCCCACCAAATCAAATAATGAGGAAAAAAAAAAAGCATGCAATTAATCTTTCCAGTAGGTGTAAAACTCCAATCATTAACACTAAATCTGAAAATACACAAAAGAACAAATTTCTCCTTGTAGCCATAGTTTTTCTTATAATACAGTGCTCAAAATATTGCCTTTGCCAGAGGCTCGAGGAATGAAACCTAAATGGAAAAAATGTCTCCTGCATCAGATGTTCTCCTTTTTTCTATTATAAAGCAAACACACTCTTGCATGACTCAATTAATGCAGAAACATGATAAGCCTACTGGAAAGAAAATAATTATGGTTTTCCTTTTTTATGTTATTACGTGTATGCCAGAAATATGGTAATTTTTGATGCAATGCTTTATTAATCAAATAGGAGGTGGTTGCCTTACTCAACATCATGAAAATTTGATAGCTACAGCTGTTGATCACCTAGCACTATATCCTTAATGTTTTACATCTTTCCTTATATTTGACAATTCACTAACCTTTAGCTTACGTTGTTCCCCCAAGAAAGCTATATGTTAATTTTAAAAATAAAACAGATGTCTAAGTGTATACATGTAAAGTTTCTTGACTATGAGTGGTCTTGCTTTGATAGATATTACCGTACATCATATTTGAAAGGTCATAGGAGACTGGTGAAGTTCCTGCTGACTGGAGAAGGGCAAACATAACACCCATCTTCAAGAAGGGAAAAAAGGATGACCCTGGGAACCACAGACCAGTCAGTCTCACCTCTGTGCCTGGCAAGATCATGGAGCAGATCCTCCTGAAAGCTCTGCTAAGGCAAATGAAAAACAAAGCAGAGGTGATTGGTGGTAACCAGCATGGTTTCACCAAGGGCAAATCTTGCCTGACAAATTTAGTGGCTTTTTATGATGAAGTCACAGTGGACAAGGGAAGGGCAATTGATGTCATCTACCTGGACCTGAGTAAGGCATCTGACTCCGTCCCACATGACATCCTGGTCACCAAACTGGAAAAACATGGACTTGATGGGTGGAGCACTGCTGGATAAGGAATTGGCTGGATGGTCACACACAGAGAGNGGACATGGAACTGTTGGAGAGGGTCCAGAGGAGGGCCACGAAGATGATCAGAGGGCTGGAGCAGCTCTCCTATGAGGACAGGCTACAAGAGTTGGGGCTTTTCAGCCTGGAGAAGAGAAGGTTTCGAGGAAACCTTATAGTAGCCTTCCAATATCTGAAGGGGGCCTACAGGAAGGCTAGGGAGTGATTATTTACAAGGTCTTGTAATGACAAGACAAGGGGCAATGGATTTAAACTGGTAGAGGGGAGATTTAGACTAGATGTTAGGAGAAAGTTCTTTCCAGTGAGGGTGGTGAGGCACTGGCACAGGTTGCCCAGGGAGGTTGTGGCTGCTCCCTCCCTGGAGGTGTTCAAAGCCAGGTTGGACGAGGCCTTGAGTAACCTGTACTAGTGGGAGGTGTCCCTGCAGGGGGTTGGAACTAGATGATCCTTGAGATCTTTTCCAACCTTACCATGCTATGATTCTATATATTAAATTAAGACATTTTTACATGTACAGAGCTGTGTATCACAGGTACACTCTTCACTGCGGTAAACAGTATCCACCTTACACAGTATGTATTTCCAATTCAACATGAAAGAAATATAAGAAGTGTTCACTAACATCCCCTTCTCAGCTGGATGAACAGCTCCAAAGCATTCAAAGCTGTTATCAAGGCTACAAACCAGAATTTTTCCTAATGGAGAAATACTCCAATCTCTTTCAGAAAACAAGGTGTATTTGAAGGACAGCTTTTAGAGCCATCTAAGTAGAAGTGCTTCAGTAACAAATACAGCTCTTTTCTGGAGTAATGTACGATTCTTCCCATACACTCTTCAGTGGAAATTCCTATAATTTCCACATCAGATAGATCTTCAAATTTCCCTGCAAAACTCATGTGAATTTTTAAGATCAAAGTCAAGTTTTTCCCCTTTTATTACTTATTCTAAATTGATGGGAGGGGGAACAAGCTCTTGTAAAGCTGCCACATCTAAATAATCACCAAAATCCTGTTTACAATAAAATGGACAAGCAAAGGTGACTAGAAGGCATGAAAAAAAACCTTTTTTTGAACCTGCTTATCATGCCAGATCATCAGTAGCTTGCTATTATCACAAATTGACTGTGTAACACCTGCAGCACCAAAAGAAATAAGAGCAATAATTACTTTCCCAACACAAGCAGGCAGAGCTCCTTTTGCACAGGCTTGAGAGGCAGATGTGCTGAGCAATGTGCTGTTTCAACAGAGCTACCGTGCAAAGGAGTGTATTTAAATCACACCAAATGCTCTTTTTTTTTTTTTTAAAAAAAAAAAAAACAAAAAAAAAACCAGTTAATGGTTTTCCAATAGTGTTGAAGGTACCCTTACCCTCTGGGACATATTTATGGTGCAACTGTCTCTTCTTTATCTTATACCAATATGCAAAGCTGCACATAGATGTGTAGTGTAGTTATAGAAAGCATAGGAGATCACCAATGTCTCTGACACTGTGGTGAAAAAGTAGTATTTCTACATCAATGTGAGACAAGCAGAGCTTTCAGAAGGACCATGCGGATGAAGAAATCCAGCTTTGAAAGTAAAACATAGTCATTCTTTTCCCATCTATGTGGCCTTAGACAAGCTACCTTCCTGATACTTTTATTCTAAAAAAACCCCATTTTGTTCTTTAAAAATTCACCCCCTCGCTTAGCCTCTGTCCTTAAAATTTATCCACTTGTACCTGTATGAATATAGCAGGATTTGCTCAGAGTTAGTGCATCCACCAGAATGACAAATTAACACAGACCTCTAAGAAAAATCAATTTTACAAGAAAAGCCACTAAAGCTGAAACCATGTTAAATTTACCAAGCACAACCAATGAGTCCCATGGGAAAGAACCAGTGCACTGGATAAAACAATTAGATATTAACCAGGTAGCAATAGTTGTTTCTTTTTGCGCTCTTCAAGCTATTTGACAAAATAACTATCACATCTTTTGACAGATAGCTGAAGGCTGAGTTAAAAGCCAGCCAGGGTTACTCTCAAATGCTGTTCAAGAATAATCCTGTTTACATCTAGTACCTGAATATGCATAGACCTTGAATTAATGTGCCATCCCTGTAGGTGGGTGAGGGCGTTTCACCCACTCTATTTTAGAAGAACAAGGATATTATCTTCCACTCAACATCAAGCATCACCTGCAAGTATTACATAAACTCTATGCGTAAAATCTTTCTTTATGAATGAATCAGGAATTCCTTCTGGAGCAAACACTCTAATGCAGAATTGAAATGAATCACCTGGACTTGTGTGTTCAGTGTGCTGCTATCACAGACAATCTCACTACTGCATTTTTCTCCTAAGGGTGTCACCGTACAACTTAAAAGAAACATATTTAAGTGCTAAAATATTTTCTGAATATTAAATTGTTTTAATATAATATATTTTTAAGATCACAATAATTTATTTATTTATTAAATCAACTTGTTAGTATTTGAGTGTTAAAGATCAGGAATTTACAAGCAATTTAATCTCTTAAAGAACGTTCCCTATTAAATATTGAAAATATTGAAAGAACCCTTCCAAAGACTAAAAAGTACAGACTTTGTTAATTAGGATGGTAGAAGCACCACTCTCTTTCCAAATCATTCTATTTTCCTTATTCATAGTGTGTAATTTATTATGCAATAAATAATTCATATGTTTTGTGAGAACTTGGCCCATACTGCACAAAATCAGCTGTGAACAACACGCTGAACTTTCAGCCACTTTGCTATAGTTGCATTCACTAATACAGCATCTATGGCTAGCACATTCTTGTCAAAATGGAAAAGACCAGTGTTTGCACATGAACCTGCCTCCACACTTAGCAAAATAAGGTTATGTAACACATGGTAAAAACCTATTAATGTAACCACCTGCTCTGAGCTTGCAGAGGTAACCATAGCTAGTTTGTCAGATATCTTGAAGGCACAAGTAGAGTTGTTGTATCATTGGATATCAGTGGATGTAGATGTTTGCTGATGTTTTTTGTTTTGTTTTTTTTAATATAAATGTTACAGACACCTTATGAAAAATGCCTTAATTTCCAGAAATACGTTACATACTTGAAAAATAACCCAAACCTTAACCCTCATACTCTGATTTCAGGAATTCACAATACTCTGAATTAGGCAGCTTAGAAGAAAACAGCCAACACTAATATAGTCAACACTCCCTGCACCTCAGTCTCCCATGTAGTGCAGAAGAGAGACTGGGAAAAGACAAAAACATGTTTAAGAATGTAACACATTAATCATAATGCAGCAACACTGTAAGGTCTGTTCCAAGTCAAGAGAAACCTCAAATCTACCACATATTTCTGATTCACGACTAGAGTGAAGTGGGTTAGATACTGATAGAAGAACAAAAGGCATGACTAAAGCAGTACAGATTCATTTCAGACAGTGGTCTGAGGTATGTGAAAGAGCTAATCTATATATCCCTTGTCATCCGTTTTTATTTATAACATTGAGTTTGGGACTTATTTTTCTCCTTTTTGCACTCCAAGCCCCAACAATGAAAAGCTGTAGCCATAGTAACCCTGATGCTGTTATTCGGGAGAACTGCTTATATCCATTTGAAAAAAAAAAAAAAAAAGGTTTTAAATTGAAACACCAGCAAAAGGACAAGGCTGGGGGCAAGGTGTTTTCTACTGTGTTGTAAAATGATACATATCCAAAGACCAGTTCACCATCAGTTGCCAATAAAATGGGCAGGTTGTGACATTCTGTGCTGGTGCCACCTTTTTATTTAATTTATTTAATCAACTCAGTCAGTTATGTCAAAAAGACCAAAAGGCAAAGGACTTCAGCTGTGATATCCCATCCCCACTGATATCAATAGTCCACATCCTGGGGATTTCAGTAGGGACAGGATTTGGTCTACAGTGGAGAGCTTCTGATCAGGATGAAGTAAGAAGTAGACCCAAAAAAACAAACAAAAAAACCCACCTACAGTACTGCAAACTCTCTGTATCTTCATCCTGAGCACAGAAGAGGTAGCTATGCCACACTTACAAGCCAAAGGTGAGAATATACTAAATTCATTGCAGAAGATCCAATAATAAAACCCACCTAGTAATAACAGGATGGGTGAAGACGAACAGCAAAATTTCTCCCTCCATGCAGTCCTTTTCATTAGCAATATTTTTGCATTTTCTCACTTCACCACTGCAGTCTTAATGGCACTATAACCCCAATTACATAGTGACAGCAGCCTTAGGCGTTTATTAAACATGACATTCTCCTTCAACATATGCATGTCCTGTGCAGAAGAGGGCATCCAGATACATGAGTAAGCTACTACTATTCAAACAGTTTCCTACAACAGTCTTATAACTTAGGTACTTTCTTAACCTGTGGAAAGACCTGAATTGGCACAAATGTCCAAGCACTCTGACTGTGTGTCTTGGGTTTAGGGAGTGAGATAGATGCTCTTAACTCCTGAGGAAAGGAGTAGAAGAAAATGCTGCACACAGGATTGGAAAGAATTGGAAGTTTCAATGGAAGTACTATTTACAACTATTTAAAACAGCACGACAACATACGAAATGCACAAATTCATATTCAGCCTCACAATCTCACTGGGCCAAAGTCTTCCAAAGCCTCACCCCCCAGCCAGATCTCAATCCTAGGCCTCTGTGCACTCCCCATACCTCCCTACCCAGGCCCAAACGACACAGTAAAAATAAACCAAGCTGCTCAAGGCCAAATGCCTGCCCCTAAATATCACACAAGAGACAGCAGTCCATGCTGGAAGCAGAAGAAAGGGAAAGAGGGCAGAATTGACTCCGCAGTCAGTTTATATAGGGGGGATGCAGGCACTATGGGATGAAATAACAAAAGATTACATATTTCTGGTGTCCATCTCCTGGCCTGTTTAGTCCCTTGGAAGACTGGACTTGATGGTTAAGACATCCCAGTTCTTAAGCCATAACATTGGGGAAGGCAGCTCAAGCCAACGAAAGGTAGATGTGCAGAATCATTCTGTAGCTTCCCCAGTGACACCAGTGATTTGACAAGAGTAAGTCTGGGTGATATTTGGCATTCTCCAAGAAGTCACAGTCTGAACCCGGTTTATTGGTACCACTGTGGAGAGAGAGCTGTTCATGGCTGCCCTCCAAATTTAGCAAGGCTTGTTAATCAGCAAACCCCAAATCAAATAGCAAAGCTGAGGAACGCCTACAGTGATGCCCAGCATGGTACTGGCTTTTTACTGCCTTTATTAAATTGTTCCTGGGAATATGTTCTGATCCTTTAAAGCAGTTCTTTTGTATATTCTCTGCTGAAGCAAATGGTAGCTCTATAAATGTCTCCAAAATAGCATTTAATTTCGATTTAAAAGGGCAGTTAAAAATCTATGGGTTCTAAAAGAATACTTACAGTAATTTAATGAGTACATGGGATAAATATGGGTAAGAAATATTCCAGCAAGACAACACAGTCCGTTGTTTGGAGTTAATTATCCTAAGATATATATTTGCTTAGTTTAGATTTGTGATTAAAATTGCAATAGAATTTGCAACTCAACTGAACCTCCAGACCCCTGTTTTTCAAAGTGAATTAGCAAAGGAAAAAGCAGAAAACCCATCACCACTTCATCAACTTGTTCTCATTGTGGACATTTATGGAAAACAAGTCCCCAGAAGCTTGTGCACTTGTAACAACCAGGATACTGCCTCTTGCTCACCAAATTCTTTTACAGTAGTTGTCCCACTGAGGATGTGCTTTAATCATCAATTCAATCATGCAAAACCTAACAGTGTCTCTCCATGTCATTCTCCACTGCCCCTTCCCCTCTACTTTTTAAAGCATTCTTCTTTTTTAACACATCTGCAGTAATCATCACTCCCGGCTTTTGTTCAGGCTTTTGAGGTTTTAATCCCCAGTTATTGATCCTGCAAGCTACTTCTGGGCCTGACCCTGGTGCTGTCCTGCATACAGCAAAACTTGTTCTCTTCTCTGCAATAGAACAAGGCAAACAAGGACAGTGCCAAAATTATTTATCTTCTGTGAAAACAAAAAAACAAAACAAACCCCCCAAAAACCAAAAATCCACCCAAACTTCTATTTAAACTGCACACAGACTCAAAGAAAAAGAATAGATGGAGCAGCACAAAAAGATGATGCAGCAATGTCAGACAAACCTTTTCACAGTTAAGATGCAATGCACTGGATCTTGAGGCTGGCTGCTGTTATTATCCATTTAGAGACAGCTGCTGCCACTTCTATATGGATTAGATCTCACTCTGTACATAGCTCCACTGACTGCAACTCATTGTGAGCAACAGTTGGGTTTTAAGCACCTGATGACCTCTTGTGCTGGAAGACTCCTCAGTGACTCTCCCAAGAACCACCCATGATTACTTCGCTTCATTGAAGTGAGCATTTGAGATTGGGCTGTTTAAAGTGAGAGTTCTCAGTGAGCACAGGACTGATTTTGCACTCCTGGTTTTATCTGATGTGAAAGACATTTGACTTGCAGCTCCTTCACAAAGCTTAGCAATGTGGTGCCACTCTCATCACCCAGTGGAGTGCTCATGATTCAGGGCTATGAGGGAGATGAGCAGTAGTTCAGGGCTTGTTTTCTCTATGCAATAATTTAAAAAATTATGTTCAGGATCTACCAAAAATATCTCTGTGAACAAGTTGTTTTCTTTTCTATCCCTTCAAGTGAAGGACCAAAGGACTGCATCTGAAAATTCTTGTATTAAATTGTGTTTGCTGATACAGTTAATAAATGTGTTAAAGTACTTACTAGGGAAGATGAGTTTTGAAATATATATCTTCGCCTTTTGGTTGCTTTGTCTATAAAGTTCAATTAGCTTTACCTACTTCAAAGAAATAGGGGAAGGTGCATTTATAATTAATTTATATCTTGCATTTTAAGGAACTCTGAGAAAGGCAGATTAAGCACAGAGCATTATTATTGCTAGCATGTTTTTGCACTGGCTCATAAATATCTGCCCTGCTTCTGCTCTTGGGTTTTCCCCATTTTCAAGGAAATTGTCATATTTTAGAAAAAAATAAATGCTAATTGGATGAAACCTTAGGAAAGAAAATTAAAAAACAACTTGGGTTTTTTTGGGGTTTTTTTTTGTTTTTGGTTTTTTTTAAATGATTGCATATGTTTATTTCAGGCAGTATTACATGTAAACTAGAAGAAAATGGGAATATAAAAATATATAGGATGTCTACCACATAATGGTTCCTCGAAGGAAGAGAAACAATAAATATTTAATAAAAATGCAAATATAAAGCCATCTGAGGAGCAAATTCTGCCATAATTTCACAGGGAGAGATCAAGTGCAGCTGGGTTAATGCACTAAACTTCCTTCAAGAGCTTGGTCTTCAGCAGTTCATTCCCCTTCACCTTCAAAGGACTAAGCTGAATTATTTATGTTTTGGAAATCTTTGGCAGTCCATATTAATCACTCTGACACAAGAGATACAGTTACTGAACATCGTTGCTGGACAAGCTGTCCTCACGCATAAAACATGATAGCAGGATGAAGCCTGTGCTCAGGTTACTGCTGTATCTCAACCTCATCTGGAAGAAGGTAGGGCTGCACCTGCAGAGTGCATATCCTGGTGCAGAAGAAGTGGCATAAACCAGGACAGAAAATTGAGGTGTTGCCTTAGACTCTGGGCAGCAACTGTTGAGGAGGCGTGCCCACTACTTAAGAAAAGAAAATAATACATCTCTAGGATGTCTTTCAATACACATGATTCAAATGAATGAGTTTTCTGTAATAGTTGAATACTGAAACCTGTTTAACTGATCATATCATTGAGCAGCTGGCAGGAAGAAAGCATCATTTTACTATCTGCTTTCTTACTAGAACAAAACATAAAAAAAAAAAAATCTTTAACCTGTTGCTTAGATCAGTAGAGAAACCTGAGTAACAGAAATCTGTATGAAGCACTGTTCGTGACTGGTACTGGGCTTAGGGATAATGCCCAGTCTTCCTTCGCTACAGACCCTAGCGCTTTACTTTTACAAATGAAGATTAATAGAATATAATTTCATAGGCAAAGTTAGACCCAGTAGACTGTGGTCAGATCTGCTCACAAACACAGATTTAAAAGGAGAATAATGACTTAAATACACCTGTCTGGGAGCATTGCAGGCTGCTTGTAAGCCCTCTGCTCAGATGAGCAAGCCGACGATGTGAGGAATAAAGGTGTGCAGGGCTCATTCACATACATACAGATACTACAGAGTACCTTCAGTATGTTACTTTGTTTTCTTCCAGGGATGCTGGGAAAAAAGGATTAGGAATGAAGCCAGAACTCAAAAAAATTGACACCACATCTCTGCAAAACACTGCAGCTCAGAGTACCATGTGGAAGTCTGATGTATTTACATACACCTACAAAAACTCCTTCAGCAGTATTTGAAATAAGGTAACCACAGAGCAAAAGAAACTTGTACTGGAACCTGATGTTACTTTGCCTATTTGTCCTCAGTTCCTCCATCTACCCTGAAAATACCGTCGTGGTAGGCCTAAATAGGCCAAAATAGGCTTATATATGTCCTGGCTTGCCCAGACATGTTTTTCTGCTCTCCCTCCTGTTTTGGGGAGAAGCAACTGCGGGAAAGAGGACAAAGGAACTGGAGCCACTGAGTCTGAGGACTGTGGCCTGCCCAGACTTGTTTTGCATCCTGCAGTAAACAAGGTACACACGGTTGCCTCATACAAGGCCTGTGTTCTGCACAAATTTGGGTAAAGCAAGCCTATGGCTTCACCTAATATGGCCAGGCTTGGCTAACTGCCATTCTGATTGGCTATTCAGTGTCCAAAGGCCCATTAGTCTCTGGCTGTATGGATAAAAGCAGATGAGCGGGGAGCACAACACATGCTCTGCTGTTGTATCTGCTCTGCCATTGTATCCGTGCTTGCTTACCACCTCATTGCCTCCATGCGATCAGCCTGCACAGCCAGTGTGACGTTGTGCCAAGCCTGCACATCGCCTCGCATCCTGCCTGCCCCTCTGCAAGGCTTCTGCTGAATTGGGAGTCAAGAGGAACCAGGTCAGAGACTGTGCCAGACTCCCAGCTTCCTGAGAAAAGAGCCTGGGAAAACTCCAAAGCCTCTAATGGTTTTGAGACCACCAACAGCAACCCCGCCACGTGCTTTGGGTACTGTCTGAAAGTATTTTGTGAGTAAATACTTAAAGCCTCTTGTAATCACTAATTGCCTTCTGCCATAAGCAGAAAGGAGCTTCCTGCATCCATCTAGTGGATAAGAGGGATAATTAACTGCAAGCAGTTTAAGTGACCGCACAAACCTTCTCTTCCAGTAAAAAATGTTTGTGTTTGCTAGTTACCTCTTAAAGTGTTTCAGTTTTGGCTGTTCCCTGTATGTATAAATTACCAAACCGTGCATTTTGAACCTTGTAAATAAGTTTTCTGGCAAGATTTAATGTTAATAAACAATTTTCACAGTTATTAGCAATCTCTGCCTGGATATAAAAATTAATATAGATTATTAATTTTGCATCCTTCATAACAAATACAAAGTACCCAGACTTGTTAACAGGGTGATCTCACAGGACAAAGGTGACAACAGTGGCAGTAACACTGGGCCACAGTCCACATTGGTGTCAACTTGTGAAATTCCTAGGAGATGGAGAACTTACCCCAGTTTTAACCATTGAGAGAAGAGTTTTTGTAGTATTTTTTTCTTTTACTCTGAAAAGTAACACAAATGATAAAAGTATATTTCTGTCCGTGCCTTGGAAACAAAAGGTGATCTCTCTGTCAGCTGTGCAAGCTCAGTCTGCCACTTAAAAGCACATCTGTGATATCTCTGCCTGTTATCACTGATAGCAACAAAAGTGCAGCATCTTGGACTATGCTGGATAGCCACAAAGTTAAACTTAGGCCTGAGGAGGGCATGGAAGACATTGTATATCAAGAAAACTATGATATAGTGGCCATCAGAAAAACATGGTGGGATGTCTTACAGGACTGGAGTACCATGGTCAATAGTCACAAACTCTTCATAAGGAATAGGCAAGGATAGAGGCAGTGATGTGGCCCTGTATGTTAGGGAGTGCTTTGATTGTATTGAGGTTAATGATGGTGATGCTAGAGTTGAGCAGCAGAAGTCTTGTGATCACTGGTTCTTGTTCTCATGGGAGACTTCAACTTCCCTAATGTCTGCTGGAAAAGTAACACAGCAGAGTGGGAGAAGTCATGAAGGTTCCTAGAATGTGTGGAAGATAACTTCCTGATACAGCTGGCAATGGAGCTCCGGAGATGTGTTGTGCTGCAGGACTATGGCATGGCTTCATTTCTCTGTGCCCATATGTCATACTTTTTCCTTTGAGCACACTCCTGTTGGAGGCCAGGATAAAATCTCCCTTCTGTTTAAGAGGGCTCTGAGCAGTAGTAAGAGATCAATCCTTCCATATCAGGGACAAAACACATTTGGGCCTTTCTGTTGCTTGTGGTATTGTTTACCTGACACAGAAAGAGTTGGTGAAACTCAGGATGCAAGGCAAAAATAACTTCTTGGTACTTTTTTGCTTCTCTCTTCTAACTCTGTTGGTGCAGTCCCAGGAAATGGCTTTGCTGTCTTTTGAAGCTGAAAGCTGAGAATGATCCATCAGCCATAAATTTCTTCAGTATGAAGACATTTTAAGCCCACCATTTTCCTTCCTGGGCATGCCATAGCCTAGACACAGTGGTGGGGCAGCAGCCAATAGAACAACATCAGGCACTGCTACCAGCAGCAGTTTCTTTATACTTCTGATACACTGCAAAGAAATAATAGTGCCACCAGAGGTGTATTTGAATTCAGCCTTCCTCTGTTAGCATCCCTGCTTTCATAGCACAATAATACCTTCTAACAGTCTGTCACTAAATATGTTTTGCTTTCTCTTGTTCATTGCTCAATACCTAATAATATTTTATTTTCATTAAATTTATGTATTCTGAGGCATGTTACAAAAGCCTTTACCTGTAAGCAGATTCCCATGAGGCCAACATTCCTTTTTAGAAGGATTTGGCAATAATATTGAGAGGGGTGGCTGATTCCCAATCAATTATTTATTCAAAAAAACTTATGCTTGTGAGGAGACTGCAAAGTCCTCAGGACTGTTTCTTATTCAGAACTATCCATGGGTTTCTGAGTGACAGATAGTTGTGCATTTTACAATTTTTCACCCTAAGAAAGCTCAGTCACTCAGGGATCTGGGAAGATGACAATCCATACAAGAAATACAACACTATTCTGCACTTGATGTGCTGACAAAACACTATAATACTGTCTTGTAAAAATACTGAATGATGATCAGATTCTAGGAAAAATGTTGGATTTTTTTTAGTTAGCTTCTACGCTTAGTCCTGTATTTCTGTAAGAGGAATGTCAGCAGGTCTCATTTATAGCAGCTCACACAGCTTGACATGGAAGTGAGTTGTGCTTCATGGACATAATCATTGTAACCAAAATGAAGAGAGTACACAAAGGAAAGCCAGCCAGTCAGCCAGAATTGATTGGTTTTTACCAGACTCTCTGCAACTGAATTGCCAAGGTAACATGGCTCTGGAGGTTACATGCTTGGGGAAAGCAGAGATGTGGAAGTGCTACAATAAACAAGGAACCTTTACATATTACAAGACGCTACAGAGATATGTTTTTTAACCATCTTAAGGACCAGTCTTCATCAGCAACTTTGGACTAAAAGGAAAGAGAGAATTAGGCAAGGAATGCCATATTCTGCTTTTATGGTGCAAAAATATCAAATATCAGCAAAAAAATTGGGCTAGAAGACAAATTTACATTTGGGTGACAAAAACTAACTGGTGCCAACGAAAATTTTAGAATCAATAATATGGTTTAATTTAGAGCTACATGGATCAAAGACAACTTCTGAGTCTTCAATAGGGACACAAAAAGAAACATTTTCCAAAGAAGTCATGATCTTAAGGGGCTTCTCATCCCAAAGAATGCATGCTTAAAAGTTGTTAGTGCTTGATATTGAAGATGATACATCCCATTTTGTAGCTAAAGACATAGAGGCAGAAACCTGAAAGCATATGCATCATTGTGCTTGCTGGAAAAACACATGAGAGTTTCAAACTAGCAGACTAAAGCACAGAAAGTCGCATGGTAGAAAGAAGAAGGAATGAGAAAAACGGTGGCTCTGTACTGAACTTTGGCATACTTAATGAGTGACAGGAGAGTTGCAGCTCATCAACTTCACTTCTAAAAGTACACATGGATGGAGATTTCCACTTATCTAAGCAGCCTGCACATTGCATTTTCTTGAGCTGTATCTAAATTAAAACTGGCTTTTGTTGAGGGTAAGCAATTAAGACAAAACAGTCAAAATATTATATGAAATAAGCAGAACTCTTAACTTACTAGAGGATAAGTTATTAACTATTCTAAACAGTCAATACATGAATTACAATAGGTGCAGGTAATCAGCAAAGAACTGACACAATGTATCTTTTACATATAGTTAAAAACAAACAAAGTATTAAAAGATCCATTCTATATGTGCCTACCAAAGATCTGCATGGATATTTTATGTACCAGAAACATAAGCAGATCATTCAAGTATCATGAGCTAAAAACATGCAACATGTTGGCATCTTCTAACTAATGTTCCTCAAGGCTGAGAATCAGAGTACTTACTAAAAACTTCATCAGTATTTAAACAGATCAACCTGTAGCATATGCGCTGCTCTAAATTTTTTGTTGTTGGTTTGCCCCTACTCCCCCTGCCAAAATCTCTATATAGTTGTTCTAAGAACTGAAGTCTTTAGATTTAGGTCATTAATTGCCATATCCCAAACCAGAACACATCCAACATAAATTTTTGTCTGTGGAGGGTGATTAACTACTAAGGGGAAGAATGGATTTCTTCTCCGGAAGCAACCTCTGATTCAAGACTTGATGCTTTCTTCAGACATGTCATCTCATTAGCCACAAACATGCATTAAATATTTCTTTTCCTCAAAAACATAGAGCAAGATCTCTATCTCAGTGAAATCCCCTGGAAATTTGCCATATACTCCATCAAGGCAATGACATTTCTCTTATTCAATATTGTAATGAGACCCAAGTAGCAATCATAAATAATATTACCCTTGATATGATAACCTCTCATATCCTGCAAATTTTTACTTCTAAGGAATAAGCACTTTGGAGAGTTAGTTTCTATAAACTATTATTTTACGTTATTTACACAGACATAATTTGTCAGTCTCTTTGTTCACTCGATGGTATCCAATTATCCCCTGAACTCCTTCACAGAACACTTAATTTATCACTTTAGCAATTCCTACCGTATTTCAGCTAACCTTTCTGTTAAGGTTCTCTCTTCAATCTGCTAATGGCTCTGGCCTTTCAGAGTTGCAGACCCAGTGACAATTCCCACCAAATACCTTTGCCCTGGCACTAGCACCTTCCTCCCCAGCTGTACATTTGTGGCTTTCTCACCTGATTTCTACTACAGCCCCATCTTTCCTAACTCAAGAATTTTTATTCCTCTCTGACTAATATTTTGTTATGCAGGCAAGATCTGACTGAGTCATATTTATTGCTGCCTGGTGCACTCTGTAAACCTTTGCATTTTCCTTTCTACAAATTATAGACTATAGTAATATGCACCTTGTAACCACCATTAACATATAGTCTATTTTTATTTTGCCTAAGTTCTAGTTGCTTGGAATCAGTCTGGCTTTATACCAAGAGAGGAGAAAGGATGATTTTGCCATTAGTGATGCTCAACTGTGCTCCTCCAGGAGATGACTTCTGCTGATGCAGAAGCAGGACAATGCTCAATGTTTTAAAAATATCTCCGAATTTTCTTCAGTATCCTTAAAGCAACTGTAACTAGATCCAGAATGATTTCCAAATATTTTAATTGTGTAAACTCTGCAAAAACAAAAAATGTTTTAAACAGTGATGAAAAAACAAAATTTTAAGATGAGGGATGGGGAGATTTTCATTTATTTGAGGCATTGCGTTGCTGAAATTGTCCTTAAAAAACAGCTTCATCTTTAAGTACTAATCGACTTTAAAACACCTTGAATGTTTTTTAGTCTCTTTTGAAAACGCCTCTTTTTGGCCTCCCTAGTTGATAGTACTTGTTTCAAACTCGCTGTGACGTCAGTAATGTAAAGCAGCGACTTTACATGTTAAATGCGAGGGTACCCTCTAGTGGTGACAGTGCTGGATCTTCTCAATGGGACACAAGCCGGTCGTCAAAAAAGGACCCGGCAGGCTTCTTCCTCTTACACTAAATGCAATCCCAAACGCAGGCACTTGATCTTTATTAAAGGTTTTAATTTTCTGCATGCACCTTTTATATTTAATTTCTCTCCTACTTGCTTCTGCCTTATCTCATGTGGGATTTCTTTTCTCACTCAAAACATCCATACAGAAATTGAAAGCATAATTGTCCCTAAACAATGTAGCATAGTGGAGTCATTTGAAGGCATTAGAAAGTGCCTTTATAGACAAATGTGAATAATGTGATTTTACCAAAACATTTGCATTTTTATTTTCACCATTGCAGACTAATTGATCAGCAGGAGGAACAAACATAAACTTGGGACACCAAGGGATTGCTCCTCTAGCTGTGACTAGCATCCTTTCTGCTACTGCTTTTACTAACATCAACATTAAGGGCAACTGAGTAATGAGAAAACAGAACCAAATAGACAGCCAACAGAATACAGAACTTCACCACTGCAAAAATGAGAACTCAGCAAACACTGAGGATCTTCACCAACAGACTATAGTGGCTTCTGTGCAGCTGCCAGCATTCAGAACCAAACTGCAAACTCTGTGCTTTGCAGTCCTTTCCTTGAGTTAGGCCATTGGTCAGCAATGTGATACTGGGGGCTCATTAGTCACAGAAAATGCAATGCTCAAGCACCTTATCAGCATTTTAAAAAATGCATAATGTTTCCTGAAAATAACTTCACATGGCAGGTGGCAGCACATTTTTTCACTCATTAATTTTAATTAATAATTAAAAAAATAATTTAAATATAATTAAATAAGCCCCTGTAGCATGGGTTTGGTTCTGTTCCCAGATTCATCTTGCGAAAATCTTGCAACCATCTTCATGAAGATGCATGGCTCTGTTTGTGTATGTGTGTATAGGAATATAAAAGGACTGTCAGCTGCTGCTATATTTGTGCTCTGCCATTCTGTGGATTTGTTGGCATTAAATCAAAGGGAGATTTCATTCTATATGCTGCTACAAAGTAGCAAGAGATGGTACATGGTAAGGTAATCACAGACAAGACTGAACAGAGCGAAATCCATCTCTGTTCTTTACCTTGTTCAGCATTTTCCTTTCCATTAAGAGAGTTAAGGAAAATGGGACATGGTTTCTTTTGGACAACAAAGACCATCTTGATTGTGTTCAGTATAGCTGGAAATTTGCTAGGCAATACTGGCATGCTCCCAGGAAAGGGTTCCATGGTATGGAAAGGAAAATGAAAACACTGCAGTATGTGGGAGGAGAAGGACGCTACTGACATTACTGTTTTAACCTAAAGCTGGTTCCCAAACCAATGAATGGCTTCAGGTCAGCTGAATGAACTATGAAGTTTTGTGTGAAGTTTCATTTTTCTTACTCAGAACTAACTGATACAAAATATGAAGATGGGTACAACAGGCACAGAAACTGATGGACACCAGGGTCTGTCTAATGAAAGCTCTGTCGTGTGGAAAAAACACGGAAGAAACAAGTTTGAATAAGGTGTTTGGGTGTTAGCCTCCAGCAAATTGCGAAGTCTTCTAATAAGCTTAATTCCTTACACTTCTGACAGTCTAGGGAAAACAAAATTCAGAAGCTATCTGTTTTTTGGGATACTAGAATAGTTTGCAAGTGGAAAATCAGATATTAATTTTTTTGAATCTTAACATTATAAACAAGATTAAATTATTAGTGGTCTAAGCCTCACACCTCTGCTAAGAAAGCATTTGCTGATATTTTAAGTAACTTACTTTATTGATCTGTGTCTCAGCACTGGAAGAACATGAGCTTCCCACAGCCTTTTCTCAGGCTCGCAGGCTGTTTTGGAGGTAATGGATCTAGCCCCACACTTTTAGTCCCAGAGAATGCTGCCAGAACATCCAAGGATGACAGAAGCAGGGAACTGACTAGCTGCATTGTCTGATTCATGCTGGATTGCAAATATTCATCTATGACTTAAGTCTTATTGGCACTATAATGCTTCCTTTGCCAGTACATCTAACTCACTCAGCCTACATGTTCGGATTTCCCTTCTGTCTTATTCCAGGTTCTCTGGCTCCTCTATGACTACTTCCAATTGATATAATTGTTAGTATTACATTTTAGTCCACAAAAATATTGTTATTTCTAATTTTCTCAGTGCTACATAGATGTCCTTAAAATACAACATACTAGAAGACAAGTAATATGATCTGGATGCCTATATTCTTCTATTTCAGATATCTTCTAGGAGATCTCCTTACTGCTAGTCTCTCAAGCCCATGTTCAGTAAGTAAAATACAGAATGCTTTTCTAATGTAATAGCAATAAATACTTCGGTGGTAACTCTTTATTGCAGGTCTTAGTCATGTTTTTAAAAATTGAAGTTACCTCTGTCATACCCTTTTTTAGGCCAAGTCCATGAGTAAATGCTTCAGGTAGCCAGGTTTTATGGTGCAAGTCAGGAAAATGTTATACATAAACAGAGATATGGAAATTATTTATTACCATCACTGGGAAGTGTTACATAAACCTTTCTGCATTCTTCGTACCATCTAAGAACAAGCACACTTCTTCTTTGCCTTATACCAAGTGATCTCACGTGGTAGGCATGCTGAATTTTGAGCCTAAGCAGACATCAGTCACAGTGGAATTCCACAACTTATTAGCTTAAAGCTGGGTAATTTTTTGTAAAAAGAAAAAAAAGGGAGGGGAAGTAGCATAGAACTAGCAAGTCTGATGCTATATAATTAAGATCCAAATGCTAATATATATCTTGTTATAGCTCAACATCAGCAAGACTGGCAGAATCATCCTTTAAACAAAAAAAAAATTGTTTATGCTGAATAATTCATTCATGCTAAGAAACTTGAAACACTTCCCAGCACCCAGCACAGCGTTGTTGGCAAAGCAACTTCCAATCCTGTGAAAATGTTCTATTTCTGTAATGCATTCTGATCAGTATTAATACACTTCTTACTCACAGAAAGGCAGTAATCACTATAAAGGCACTTCGTATTTATACAGGAGCAATATGTATAATTCCATCAGAAACACATTGCACTGCAGCATTCAGGATAACTTGGCTAAAGACATCAAAAAATTTGTCCCTTTGCTTACAGATGTCTGTCTTCCAGAGCTTTCCAATTCATCTATACACATCTGGTTTCGGTTTAAGGCAAAGCTTAAGGAAATATTATTTTTATTATTGACTGAATAAAAGTTCACTTTTTAAAAATATGATACCATTCAACAACATAGTTATTTCTCTCTTATTACAGGAAATGTTCAACTTAATAGGAAATTCAGCTTAATATGAAGATCCAATTTCTTTCAGCCAATGGCAGGGACATGAAAATAGCTAATCTTTAACAAAACTTAGGGCAATTTTAAGCATTAAACTGTGGCTTTGTACTTTATTTTGCTTTAGAATCTATGTTTCTTCAAAAATGCAAGTAGAGATGTATCCAGGCAATGACTTGAGGCACAAACTGCATTTCGGTAAAAAAACGAGATTAGGATTGAGTACTGGTTTATCTCAAAACAATTTCTCAAAGGCCTCATTCTATGTGCATTTCTGTGTGTTACACTTTTTCTTGGGCTTTGCTAAACCCACTGGCCTCTGCTCACTTGGAAGCTGCTACAGTTTTCAGTCAAAACCTATCAATCTTCAGCCTTGAACAAGGCTTTCTTCAGCCATGCATGAAAATCATGGGCAATGTTTATTCCTGACAAATAACCTAATTTGGGTTTAATTTTACCTATGGAAGAGAATGTGTCTACAAGAAGAGCAACATTTACAACTAGTCTTCATTAAATCTTTTCACTGAGAAATACAGAAGGAAACTTCAATCTGAACCTATAATTGGATACTGCCACTTTTTTTTCCCTCCCAAACTTTCATCCAGAAATAGTAAAATTATCCTCATTTTTATGCCATGCTCTGTTTTCAGGTGTGATGAGAACATAGCCAAACCTATAGCTCTCACCAAGGCACCAGCACTCTCAAAATAATCAGAGAGAATTTTGCACTGTACCAGCATGGCTCAGAGATAATCGATGTCATGTATAGGTTGTCACATGGCGCTACACAGAGCAGAGGCCCTCTGAGTTAACCTACGCAGGAGGAAAGGCCAAGGAAGTGTCTGAAAGATTGTTGCTCTTTAGCAGTTAGCATCTTGCTTGGGACTGAGTGGAGATGTCTTTTCCACATTTTCACACCTGGGTCTCCCAAAACCTCAAATCTTTCCTTCCTACTCTTTCTGTCAGTCTGTTTGCCTTTTTTTTTTTTTTTTCCTATGTCTGTGTTTGTTTGTTTGTTTTTAAATTAAGCACTTCTTCCAAAGCACAGCTGCCAGCATACATCCTTCCCTTTTATGTGACAGTTATGATAAATCTACCGTGAAGCCAACAGGAAGAAATGATTGTGCAACTCTCTATTCTAAGAGGTTTAAACTCTAATTTTTCATCTCTAAGGAATATACTTAAATGGTGTCTGTAAGAGGAAAGAGGAGATTCAGAGCTGAGAAACCCACTCTACTCTGTAGAAACAAACCCAATTGATCCTAGACAAAATAAACTAGTCTTTGGAGATGGCACTGAAAAGTCAGTGTTTCCTGCTAGATGGTACATCATCCATACAGGTCTGCAGGAGCTCCCCCAGCCTTCAGCAGCCACTCAGTGCCCCAAGGAAACCCAAAACACCAGAAAAGAGCACACGAGCGCAGCAAATACTTCTGCATTGGACAGCACTTGAACTAATCACCAAACAGCCCCTCTCTCCATCACAAATACTTCTTGATGCAAAACCAAAAGCCCAGATTGCTACACTTACCCCATAACTTTCAGAAAGATGAAGATAAGGATCTGATTTTGTTTTTACTTCTAAAGACCATCACAAAATAAAGTGTGAGAAGTCTGATAAATGCAAAGAGCATGGTGCCATGGTTACCAGTGGCATTAGATCCCTGACTGAGCAAACTAGTTGCAGGAATGGCTTCTGTGCAAACAGAATTACTCAATTACGTTAGCTGTGTGTCTATAAAACGTGATGCAATTGGATTTCACAGATGCAGGATGCAGTTTGTGTTTGCTCTGTCTGTGTGCAAACTCTTCAGTAAATACCCTTTCACTCTGCTCAGCAGTCACACTGCTTTCATATTGACTGTACCTATTACATCAGCTTTGCACTGTTGAGAAGTGGATTGACGTGGAATTGGTTGTAGCTGTGACTTTGGCTGAAGTCTTTCCCACATTGTTCCAGGCAAATTAAATATGCCCAAAAAGATACATTTTCCCCTATCTAATGGAAAATATACATCTACCTTTCACGACATAGTAAAAATCACCGGAATTCTGGAAACATGAGTGTCATGGATTTAATGAGCTAACAGAACGAAGCTCTCGAATTGGAGAAAAAACAGAATTATATTTAGAGAGGGAGATACAGACAGAAATTATAAAGCAGATTCAACATCCATAGCGATCACCCTGAATTTCCCCCAACCCAAAACTAAATCTATAAACTCAAAACTAAATCTCTAATCTCCAGTGCTCCAATCCTCTCCCCGCCATGCTTCTGCCATCCAAGAGGCCTGAACACAGCCTCTGGAGCCCCCAAACCAGGCCTACTCCTTACATGCTTGTCCTGATAAAGCAGCTCCAGGCAGACACAAGGCTGGAGGGGGAGGAAAGGAGAACCAGATGGCCTTGCTGTGAGTTTATAAAGAGAGAGTAAAATTATGGGATTGAATAGCAATCTTCTAGTCCTAGAGGATTTTTTAACCCTATAGTACCCAACTTGGGACAGTGAGTATCATTCCTGTCTATGAAATTAAAAGCACAGTATGATATGGGTGACACTTTATCTGGTCTAACAGTTTGCCAAAATCAGGGCTACCTTTGAAGTTAGAGTAGGCTGTTGAGGGCTGGTCCAGCTGAGTTTTGAATATATCCAAGGATGGAGATTTCTCTGGGCCCTTCTTCAGTGTTTTACCAAGCTCACTGAAATATATTGGCTAGGTTTGTAAGATAAAGCAAGCATCATCATCTTACTTTGCCTCTATTTTCGTAAGTAGGGATATTCTTATACCCTTCTTTCTTAAATTGGTCAGAGATCTGATGATGAGAAGCATGGTGATAGCTATTAATTTCTATTTACAAGATTTAAACTTAAGTGTGAGAACAGGAACAATTTTAAATGTGAGCATGCAAAAGCTATTTTTTTCCCCCCTAGAAGTAGAAGGAAGAGGAATTAATCATATTCCCAGATCTGATTCCCAAGTCAGTGTTGCATGCAATTGCTGCTTGTAGTGATGAGGCATCAGTTTAGACATTAAGGATTTTGTACCAGTAATATGATCCCAGGAAAGAGAATCCCAGAGACTGAACCATTCCTTTTCATGAGATAGAGGTGTCCGTCACTGAACATAGCAGCAATCAGTGTTGAGAGACAAAACTATTGAGGAAATTTGACAACCCAACAAAAAACCAAATCTGCTAAGGCTCCTAGGAGTCCCAGAGCACTTATTCTTGTCCGGGATGCAGGATGATATGAAGTGAGAAAACTAGATATGGTTATTTGAACATTAAACGGCACCATAAAGTGTTGACTTAAGTCATGAATGGAGAAGAGCAGCATAATTTCAACGCTAGGACAAAGTGCTGGCTTCAGAAAATATTTTTACAGGGCAAGAGCTGTGCCCTTGCAAAATACTATCCTGAACAGGAAGCATTCATCTACTGTGAACATGTGTTAAAACTAGACGATACATACACATGGGAATATCTGAGGGTCCATCTCCTTGGTGTTGTAGGATATGTGGGGGACAAAACTACCTTGGGAATGGCAGAAGGTGCACTTGACAAGTTTATTCAGTTTGTATCACAGGCTAAATGATTATATATCACACTCAAACAGCATGCTGCTCTGGTTGCTTATCAACAGTTGCTGTTACCTAGCACTGTAGCAACATGGGTTTTATATTCATAAAATAAATGTTTGAATTGGCCTTAATCTCTTCTACATGCCAACATGGCATCACAAATTAAAGGAGCTACACCCATCAACAGCTTGTCACTGGCAAAGTAGATGATTCCTCCCAGTCTCTGAGACAGTAACAAAAGTAGCATTTAAATATTGGATAAACCTCCAAATCGTTCAGTGCTAATTGAAAGAGTTTTGTTTTTCTCTTTTTCCAAGTTTTTGACTTATAAAAGTAATCTTTGGTGGTCTTAGTCTTAGACTAATCCAAATGGAGGCTAATCTAAATATAGCTGATAAGTATTGCGTGGTAGGTTTTTATATATAGTATTGTTTCATATCTCACTTCACATCTCTATGATGCTTTTCCCTTAAAAGCCTTTGATTGATGCTATAAAAGACAGCCTCTGGAATCCACATTTTCTCCTATGCTACTTTCTGTCACTTCACTGTCAGATAGTCATTGCAGATGACACTTTCTCAAACTTCAAATGTTGGTCACAGATTCTGCAAACAAACAGGTTATGATATCTTTCTCCATGCCACCAGTACACAGAATTTACAAGTACTTCATTGTTCCCTGGGAACATATAAACACAACTTCTGTTTATTCCTTCCTTGCTGTGTAGTCATAGCAAACAACCCCTGCATTCCATGATTTTGAAGTTCTCTTTCAGTCTTTTCAACACTTACATGCACAAGTCCATGGGGCATGACGAGATCCACCCACGGGTCCTGAGGGAACTGGCAGATGAAATTGCCAAACCACTGTCCATCATACTTGAAAGGTCATGGCAGACTGGTGAAGTTCCTGCTGACTAGAGAAGGGCAAACATAACACCCATCTTCAAGAAGGGAAAAAAAGGTCGACCCTGAGAACTACAGACCAGTCAGTCTCACCTCTGTGCCTGGCAAGATCATGGAGCAGATCCTCCTGAAAGCTCTGCTAAGGCAAATGGAAAACAGAGCAGAGGTGATTGGTGGTAACCAGCATGGCTTCACCAAGGGCAGATCTTGCCTGACAAATTTAGTGGCTTTTTATGATGAAGTCACAGTGGACAAGGGAAGGGCAATTGATGTCATCTACCTGGACCTGAGCAAGGCATTTGACTCTGTCCCACATGACATCCTGGTCACCAAACTGGAAAAACATGGACTTGATGGGTGGAGCACTGCTGGATAAGGAATTGGCTGGATGGTCGCATGCAGAGAGTGGTGATCAACGGCACAATGTCCACCTGGAGACCAGTGACAAGTGGCGTCCCTCAGGGGTCAGTGCTGGCACCAGTGCTGTTTAACATCTTTGTCAGTGACATGGACAGAGGAATCAGTGCACCCTCAGCAAGTTTGCAGATGACACCAAGCTGTGTGGCACAGTCGACTTGCTAGAGGGCAGGGATCCATCCAGAGGGACCTGGACAGGCTGGAGAGGTGGGCCCAGGCCAACCTCATGAAATTCAACAAGGCCAAGTGTAAGGTCCTGCACCTGGGTAGGCACAATCCCAAGCACAAATCCAGGCTGGGTGGTGAATGGCTGAGAGCAGCCCTGAGGAAAAGGACCTGGGGGTCTGGGTTGATGAAAAGCTCAACATGAGCCTGCAGTGTGCGCATGCAGCCCAGACAGCAACCGAGTCCTGGGCTGCATCAAGAGCAGTGTGGCCAGCAGGGCAAGGGAGGGGATTCTGCCCCTTTACTCTGCTCTCGTCAGACCCCATCTGGAGTACTGTGTGCAGTTCTGGAGCCCCCAGCACAGGAAGGACATGGAAGTGTTGGAGCGGGTCCAGAGGAGGGCCACAAAGATGATCAGAGGGCTGGAGCAGCTCTGCTATGAGGACAGGCTGAGAGAGTTGGGGCTCTTCAGCCTGGAGAAGAGAAGGCTTCGAGGAGACCTTATAGTAGCCTTCCAGTATCTGAAGGGGGCCTACAGGAAGGCTGGGGAGGGACTATTTATAAGATCTTGCAATGACAGGACAAGGGGCAATGGGTTTAAACTGGCAGAGGGAAGATTTAGACTAGATGTTAGGAGGAAGTTCTTTACAGTGAGGGTGGTGAGGCACTGGAACAGGTTGCCCAGGGAGGTTGTGGCTGCTCCCTCCCTGGAGGTGTTCAAGGCCAGGTTGGACGAGGCCTTGAGTAACCTGTGGTAGTGGAAGGAGTCCCTGCCTATGGCACGGGGTTGGAACTAGATGATCTTTGAGGTCTCCTTCCAACCTTACCATTCTATGATTCTATGATTCTATATAGTGGTATAAGAAAGGGTGTTTGCTCAAGAATAACAGAATCTGTGGGATTAGGGATGACTTTTTACTGTACGCATCTCAGACTTTGATAGGAATTCTAAGGATGATAGATAAGGGAAGATGTAAATTTTGAGTTAGATATTCTTCCGGTAAGTTATGTCTAATCTGTCTCTGGAGACTTTCAAAGACTGCCTATATGTGTTCATATGTGATCTGCTTTAGGTGATCCTGCTCTGTCAGCGGGGTTTGGACTTCATGATTTTTAGAGGTCCCTTCTAACCCCTACTATTCTGTAATTCTGTAATGTTTGTGGAGTGGATGTCAGGGAAACATAACAGATCATAACAGAGCTTATGGAGTGCAGGTGGCCTGAACTGTGCAATCTCACATACCATTGCCAAAACAAGAAATCATACAGAGGCACTTAGGTCTTAATCAGAAAAGGTTCATAGCCCACTTGCAATACTGAGGTGAGACTTTAGGAAAAAAAAGAGACAATTATTCATAGAATCACAGAATTGTTTTGCTTGGAAAAGATCTCTAAAATCATAGTGTCCAACTATTGACCTAACACCACTACTGCAGCCATTAAAATGAAGGATACATCTATATGTTTTTTTAACATCTTCAGGGACAGTGATTCCACCACCTCCCTGGGCAGCCTATTCCAATGCTTGACCACCTTTTCAGTAATATTTTTTTCTGACATCCAATCTAAACCTCCACTGGTGCAATTTCAGGCCATTTCCTTCTGTCCTTGATACTAGGGAGGGGAGACTGGCCCCCACCTCACTACAACCTCCTCACTAGTACCACTTCACTGTTACCTCCTGTCATGCTTTGATCATTATTTTTCCTACACTCGCAGAGTTAAGAAGGGAATTAAAGATAGACAAATCATAAAGGTTGAAAAAAGTCAAAATATTAAAAGATAACAGTATGAATACTCTAATTTCACCTTCCAGTAGCAACTTTTGCTTTTAGTCCTTCACTGGTTGTGAAAGGACTATGTGGATCTGTGAAAGTGATTATTATATACAATTTGCGACTGTACTAAATAAAATTCAAGCACCCAACAATGAAGAATTTCTACCAAAGTGATACTGAACGTTAAAATAAAATGAAGAAAGCTGAGTGTCTTATTGTGTATACTTCATTGTCTGCTTTTCCATCTGAAAGGAAAAAAGCTGCAATTCATTCCTGATTTATTTTTCTTTTCTATTCTGTACCTACCAACAGCAATCCTAATAGCAGGGCTCATGACAGTAACAGCTTAGTTTTATTGCCATACATATCTCCCACGATATAAAAATGTGCCTACATGCTAAAACTGCAAATGCCTTAATGAGTACAATGCTGACTCCAACAGGTGCTACCCTGAAAGATCTCCTGATCATGTTTGAGGCTGCTCTGGCAGCATACTAAGAACTGAAAGTCATCCCTGTCTAGAGGGCGTGTTCCCTCTGGTTTTAGACAGATTCTATCTGGTTGTAAGATGGTTACAATACCAGCATCTTACGCTATGGCCCCGTCTCAAATTGCTGCCTACAAAAAAAAAAAACAAAAAAACAAAAAAACCCAAAAAAAACCAACCCAACTATCTGGAAAGTTGCACCCTAAGTATATTTATGAATGATGTTCTTTGGCTCAAAATACTGACAATGTGCAAAAAGACAGTTGTGTTGTCAACAGCACTGTACAATAATGAAGGAAGTGTCCAGAAGATATGGACACACAGGAGGGGATCTCTTCTGAGTTTCTAATCAATGTTGCCAACAACCTAAATACATGATGACATCAGGCAGCGTAAGGATTTTCTCCTTCCTGGAGTAAAAAAGAGACAGTAAAGTCTGAAGTATGAGGAGTCTACATGCCTGCCCTCCATCTCTGAAATCAGAATTCTGAATTTTCAGTAGGTGTCCTTGGTAATCCCTCGTATTAGGACAGGTCAACAGGGCATGTATTAGAACAGGTTAAGTGGGAAATTGTCCATTGCTGGCCCATGAGTATTTTTGACTGTGTAGGCAGAACACACTGCTCCAAGATATGGAGCTGGCAGGCATGAGTCTTGAAGGCAAGGCTGATTAGGAAAGCATGCAAGGATGATTTGGAAAACAACAGCTGGAACTTTAGTACCCCAACCAGTGCCTGTGGCCCCTCAAACCTAGCAGATGATGCATAGGAACCTTCACTCTATACGGAGGTGGGGTTTGGCACCTCTCCCCACACATTCTGGCCAAAAGTGCAGGGACAGGGCATGGACCACTGTACAGTAAAAAGGGATACTTCTCCCCAGAAGCTGGGGCAGCTATGATAGAGGGACATCTTCCCACATGGGGATGACTGTGAAAGATCATCCTACCAGCCTCCAACACACACAGGTGCAATGGGGAAAAGCAGTAGCACCTGGACCCTCGCTTCTATAATTACATTTCGGCTGTTAGGTATTTTGGGACTCAAGAAAGGGACATGCTGTATGCTTTGCTTATTTGAGTGTGTGTGTGAATACATTTGTTCACAGGTCTAGGGGGGCCAGACCCACTTTGGAATCCAACTAGAGCACCCCTACAACTGATTTCTAATGCAAACCGTAATGCAGAGTTGATAAGTGATCGGCATCTTCCTGGCAAGTCAGAAACATACAAGGAAAGGGCTTACCAAGTGTTCCAAAAAGCGTGTCTCATTTGAAAAAATCTTCTCTGATAGAGAAGCCATCCCATCACTAGAATTATGTCCCTAATCACAATGATTTGGGATGTTCCAGACAAATATAAAACATTTCTTCACCTAATTTCTAGCATGCATTTTCTGATTTAAATGAGTAAAGTACATATTAACATACATATAAAGACGTACATGTGGAAAAGTATTTGTTTAGAAAAGTGCACATAACATTTTACCTTCCGAAAGATAAAATGGAATATGTATGTACAAATTCATTTCCATTTACATCCTTCTTGCTTTCTACCTGCCCACCTAGAGAGAGGAAGAACTACATATATTGCTTCATCTTTCATCAATATGCAAAACAGTTCATGCATTTTTAAAAATATTTATTTCTTTAAAACAAATATACCCTATACTAGTATCACTGGTTTGGAAAATAGCCATTTTAGCAACCAAGTTTAAGATGTCATTCTATTCTAATTGTAAGAGCAGTAACAGTGGGATATGATATGCCAGGACTCAAGACAATCTCTTGGCAGAACATGAGGAGGCAGATATAGGAAATCACACTTCAAATCTGTCTGAGATGTTAAGACATTTTACACAGTAAATTTTCAGTGACTACACATAACTATCAAAACAGCAACTCTGTCATCTTTTTTCCTCTCTGCTTACTTTGGGTATTTCGAATGCACTTACACAGTTGGGCTTAAGTGGTAGATAGCAATTATATACAGAAGAGTGCAAAGACTAATATTTTAATGATTACTTTTAATGCATATATTTAGTTTTTACACTTTTTCTGTTTTGTTTGTTTGCTTGTTTTTTTCTTGTTTTTCTTCTGTACATTTTATACATCCACTGCCTTTACACAGTTGCAGGTAGATTTTTGGGGACTTGATGGAATGCATACAAGACATCCATAATGTGACTTTAGATGGTTACTTTGGGAATCTGGAATGACTTCTTCTAATTCATAATTTTTTCTGGGAATTGGTGACTTGTTCCCATCTCTGCTGAGCTTCAGTGGAAGCTTCCCATTCCCCACTCCACTCAGAATAATTACAGTAGGAAAGCCCTACTAGCTGCATACAATATTGCAACATACAAAGCCCACAAACTTCGATACATTTGAAATTACTATTGCTTCTCACCTGTTAAATAACGTACCATCTGTAAGCTGCACATCAAAAAAAGTACCACCATAAATTCTTAAAGACTCTAACAGAGTTCATGAAAGCAAAGGAAAAAAGAAAAGTAAGAGATGTTGTGAGACAACAAAGAGTTGGAAATAAAAGCAGCCAACTAAGTGTTGGTTTGAAGGCATCCTGAGGGCACCAAAACATTAGCATATAGCTAATCCAGCAGGGCACAGGGACCAGAAAAAGAGGAGGCAAAATAACAGCTCCTGCTCGACCATGACAGGCTTAAATAGGCACATCTACAGAAACTACAAACATACTAGTCATACAAGAACAAAGAATGAATGAGAAAAGGTTTGTGAGGCTGATAAAAGTCAGTTTGAAATAAGAAACTTATTTACAGAGTGATGCCTTAGTTGAGAAGGACTTGGTCACGTGGTGCTTCCTTTAACTGTCCCTTCTCATTTGCCTGAGAGTAACATTTAAAAGCTCCCATCAAACAGCATGGGAAGAAGGTGGTACATTGCTACTCCTACTGTATCTCAGACAAAAAAAAAAAAAATTTAAAAAAAAAAATCATGACTATTCAAGGTCCTCATGGAAAACCTAACAAAAGGTTTCCTGTATTTATATTATTATTTTTAAACCAATAAAAATTATTTTCCATAACATTTTTTGCTTCTCCGCATATTTTCCACTGAAGTATTTGATGATCTCTAAGCCTCAAGATCATGTTTTCTTACACATGCACAACCAGAAATATTGAATAAGGCCTGTAAGAAACCTTTCATTACCGTCTACCTAGCAGAACTGATTGAAATTCAGATCTGCTGCCCAGTGGCAAATTTTGGTAATTCAGTATTTATTTTCATCCTACATCATGATGAAACTTGAAATATTCATAGATTCTGCAGAACAAAATGCACTTAATGGTTCTACCACAAAGAGACTTGACTTTTCAGCATCATTTAAGTGCTGTTTTTTCTTCTTTGATATACTTTCTCATGGAAGTTAGTGTAGAGATGTCATCTACCTGGACCTGAATCAGGTGTTTGACTCTGTCCCACATGACATCCTTGTCACCAAATTGGAAAAACATAGGTTTGATGGGTGGAGCACTGCTGGATAAGGAATTTGATGGATGGTCACATGCAGAGAATTGTGATCAACTGCACAATGTCCACCTGGAGACCAGTGACAAGTGGTGTCCCTCAGGGGTCAGTGCTGGGACCAGTGCTGTTTAACATCTTTGTCAGTGACATGGACAGAGGAATCGAGTGCACCCTCAGCAAGTTTGCAGATGACACCAAGCTGTGTGGCACAGTCAACTTGCTAGAAGGAAGGGATGCCAGCCAGAGGGACCTGGACAGGCTGGAGAGNCTGGAAGACAGGAGATTTAAACTACATATTCAGAAAAAGTTCTTTACAGTGAGGGTGCTGAAACACTGGAACAGGTTGCCCAGGAAGGCTGTGGATGGTCCCTCCCTGGAGGTGTTCAAGGCTAGGTTGGATGACACCTTGAGCAACCTGTTCTAGTAGGAGGTGTCCCTGCCTATGGTGGGGGATATGAGCTAGATGATCTTTGAGGTCCCTTCCAACCTAAATCATTCTATGATTCTATGACTTGAGGCCCTTATTTTCTCCAGTCATACATTATACCCATTAGGGTACCATACCTCCTCCTGCCACTTGCAACTCCTTTGCTATTTTTGTGGGAAAAAAAAAAAAAAAAAAAAAAAACAGCTGTCATTACTTAAATATAGTCCTTTTCTAGTACCATACTGCTACTTTGTAAAATTAAATCTTTAGGTATCAAATGGAATTTTAAGATGAAACCAAAAGATTTACACCACAAAGTATCCAAGTGACCATTAGTCATTAAAGTCAACATCACCTCAAGAATCTTTCCTCTCTCCCCTTGCAATGCTATTGCTTAGTTCAGGCTCTTTAGTTTCTTTTCTAGCAAAAAAGCCCTATGCAAATATAAACTTTGATCCAATGCAAAACAAGAACGAATACAAATCTCATGTGGCTTATGGAATGGGTAAAACTTTTACTTTTTACACGTATTCTTAAGATGTGTTCATTGCAACAAGTCATAAGCTCCAATTAAATATCAGAGCGCATTCACAGTTCTGTATTTCCCACTACAGCAAATGCACACAAGTTGTCCAAAAGAAGCCTGCCCTGTATAAAGCACTATAACATCCTCAGGTAACCAAAATAACAGGAGAAAAGAAGGGACTGACCAACCCTTCACACGAATCTGTGAGCTAAGCAGAAAGCATAAGTCAATATTAAACACAGACAAGTGTTTCAAATAAGTTTAACAGAGTAAACTATCCTGATTTCCCTGTCAAGGTGATATGTGTCACCCAATGCAATGAGTGCATAGGTTGGGGACATACTGAATTTATTGAGTTTTTTTAACAGCATTGTTATCCATAGGTCTTCTGGGCACTCAGCCAAGAAGAGCTAGGTGAGACTCTATCAAGCGGCAGTTGAAGACAAAGCACACTGATTTCCTACTGGCCATTTTGACGCTTTTCAATAGCAGAAGTTGCTTGCAGAAATGGTGTTGCCACCAACAATTTCATTGGGAAAATGCTTCTAGAGTCACAAGAGTGTCCCTCTGACATTCTCTGCATCATGTTTTGAATATGTATGTGTACATTAATTATGGCTAGCCAATGACTTGCAAACTCAAAGTGACTCATCTCAGCTACACAGAGCAATCCATGTGTGTCATGAGGAAGGTCATGTCTTGAAATGCACATCAACAGCCTTTAAACACTGCCCACAAATTTCCATGTTGATATGAAAATTTTAATCAGCAAAAATAAGCAAAAGGTATTTAAAGCTATCCATAAAGATTTATTTTCTAAGGGGATATCAGAGAAGTGGGTATACATTAAGCCAACATGTGCAAGCCCTTAGCCAAGTGGAATTATTCACTACAATTAATGGTGCCAGGGTCAGTGAAATACAGCAGACATTTATAAACATAGCTGTGATAGAAGTCCTCCAAAGTCAGAAAACAGGAGGTTACCTGTGATGACCATATAATAATAGAAAGTTTTCTTTAGAGATGATTTATATCAGTAGCAAATAATAAAATAGTTGAAGATGCATTATTAAGAGCATATTAACAGCTTCACATAAGTGATTGTTAGGATATGCCTGGACTAACAGAACGGAAATCAGTGACTCCAGGCTGATTATCAGTATCTTGGGTCTCCACCAAGAGCCAGTAATCACTGACATTTATCCCAGAGGCATTTGCATCACACATTTCATTTAATGTATAAGTAGAGATGAGTGCACAATATCTTGTGCCCAACTACACCCAGAGATACCAAAGAGAGGGAAGAATATTGTTTTTTTCTTTCCTGTGCAGACAAGAAGCTATTTATCAGCAAACTAAAAGCACAGGAAATTCTGTTTAGAGAGCTTTTTCACCATGAGACTGGTCAAACATGGACATGGGCCCACATAAACCATGGGAATCTGCTCAAGTTTTGCTGGAAAAGGCACTGAATGATCTGAACTTAAAGCTGGCCCTGGTTTAAGCAAAGGAGCTGGACTAAAGGCCTCCAGAGATATTTCAAATTTAAAATATTTGGTGATTCTAAGAGCCAATGTGGCCCAAAACAGAGAGGCATCTCTGAGAATCTTCAGTATCTGAGTATCTACTTGAAACTGGGCTCGGACTCTATTTACTCTTCTTTGAGGCTGAGCAGTCTTAGTCTTCTTAATTTTCTTGATTTTCTTGACTGTTTTAAAGTAGCTCTGAGTGTTAAAAGTACATAAATACAAATACCTGTCAGGTTTTTGGAATGTTGTTTTGCACAGACGCTGTAGACTATTGTAGCAGAGACATTGTAGGAGGTGTATAGGGAATAGGGAAGTTAGGGAAAGGGAAAATGCATCGTGCTTGTAGCAACATCATTCAGATGCTTGCATTTATCTCCAGTGTTATCTAATAGAAATCAGATATTATTATCCTTCTGCACAACAATAAACAATAACAATCAGCAGCAACGTCTGGGATCTGCTTTTCTTAATAGCACTTTCATGGAGTTATAATGTAAAGTACAGGAACTGAAATTGGAAATAAAACATAAATGTTAATTTGATGTTTGAACTTGACTACAGCTGTGCAATTTTAACCATAAGCTTCTGCTGTTAGGTTCTATTTTACAGTAACATGTTACTCAACCAGAGACATTTTTTTATTCATCATCGCTGATGTTTTGGGGAGTTTAAACTTAATTCTTTTACATATTCTTTTACACAGAAAATGAGGGAACTGAAGTCACTACAAATCAAGATTTCCCTGTGTGTACTGAGTACCCTCATCCACTGTTCCCCGCCATGCATCAGGGTGAATAGAGGGACACAAGCTTCAACCCAAATGAAGCAGAGAATGACTTGCAGGGTTGCTGTTGTCTTTGCTTAATCTTTGATATTGACACTTGTAACAAGGCAGTCCATTAGCCAGCTCAGGAAGGGGTGGACTAGTTTACGTACGGCACTGACAGTTTACCTAGTGTTACCTTCTACTTACATGACAAATTTTAGAAAGGGCACATGCTGAAAACCTTCAGGGGATGATTGAAAACATCCCTCCTAATGTTTCTGTCACTGGTGGTGGCATATCAATGCTTGTGCAGCACACTTCAAACTACACGCTTCAGGGAAGTGCCCTTCAGTAATAAAAATGCAACAGCATCCAAAACTGTAAGAAGGAAAAAACATCCCACTCCAATGCCAACCTTGTCACAGAGTTCTTTAGAAAGCCATAAAGCCAAAGACACTAATTAGAAGATGCATTACCTGATCTGTAATGTAATTGCAAATGCAGTGAAGGCGTGGTAGTGCTTAAAGTGTTCCTTGCAAGCTAATTCTTTCTTTATACATCCATTTACACTTCTACCCCTGAGAACATCAACAAACCTCTTATTTCCTTTACCTCAACATAATATTGATTTGCAAAGACTTCTGGGATTGTTCACCCATCTCCTTATATTAACAAGTATTTTTCTTTTCTTGGGGAGTGGGAAGGATTCATAGTCTTAGATAAATACTATATTGAGTTTCTCTTCAAATACCATCTTAGCACTCTATGGAAATACCTTAAAAAATTAACACAGTTGCTGCTGATGGACTGCAAAAGCTGCTATACAGCATTTGCTTGGCTGACATCAATGCCCAGCACTGTCTACTGCCTTGTCATCTGTTGTCACTCCTGCCTTTCCAGTCAGAGAAAAGCTTTGGGATCTTTGTTCTTGTTCAGTTTGTCAGCCTCCTCCAAGAAACCTTTTGTGTTCCCTGGTTGCACCTTGAAACTCTAGTCCTGGTCTTAGAGTGGCTACAATAATACAACTCATAGTAACTCAGGAATTGTCGTGGTAGGCCTAAACAGGCCAAATTAGGCTTGTGAATGTCCTGGCTCACCCAGACATGTTTNAAGGTGCTCCCTGAGTCCATCTAGTGAGCAAGCGGCGTACTGGTCGCAAGCGGTATATTGACTGCAAACCTTCTCTTCCAGTTTAATTCGAGTTCTGTTAATGTATATATTTAATAGTTATTTCCAGATCCTGTTATAACCTGTATATTGTTTCCATGACGTTGCAAAGAGCCTGTTATTTTTATTATTATTAAATGGTGGTCGGGGTGGTGCGAGTTCTGATTATTTAATATTAATAAACTATATATTAATATTTTTATAATATCGTCTCACAGTAGTTAATTACCCTCTCTGTGACAGGAATCAAGCTGCAAATGCATGTGATCTTTGCAAGCATTTATCACATTCACTGAGAACAGTCAAATGTTCTCATTGAGTCTTCTGTTTCGTCATTGCTTGTTTTGCACAATTAACACATGATGCATTTCCTTCCATCTCGTGATTAGGTGTTCAAAACTTTTCAGCAGGGAATCATGAACAATTCACATGTCTTAAGTTAACTTTCATTATTTTACCAGACAAAAAAAAATTAAATCCAAACATTTTCTAAATCTCAGGGTTTTTTTTTTCACATGAAATTAAATAATCACCAGTAGAGGCTGATCCCAAAATCCTATGTACTTCCATGGGTTTGGAAAAAATGTGGGCCAAACTCTGCTTTAAGATTAATAAGAAATTCACTGTTGATTTTGGATAACAAGAAATCCACTTCACATCTCCATCAGCTTAGTAAATTTGAAAAAATCCCTGTCTGCCCTACAACACAAGCTAATTATTAATCTTTTTTTGCTACATTGGGCAGATGTCCATTTACATTTATTTACATAGCAACTTCACAGTAAAACTGCATATATGACAAGTACATTGGGAAATCACTAGGAGAGGAAGATATGGTAGAATTACAAAGGTTATTTGTGGTAATTATTGAGCTCAAATCAAACAGTTTTAGAATATTTGGGACTTCAGACTGAAAGGACAAATTTCAGACTGCTTTCAGACTTCAATTACTAAATTGAAAACTATAGGAATCATAAAAAGCTTCCTGGAGTACACTTCAAAGAGATAAGTTGAAAATATGATTTGTAGCAGGAAAATAAAATGAGAAAGGGAACAAAGAAACAAGGAAATAACAGAAGGAATTCACCATGTGTCATCAATGGCTGGACTACATCATTCTACAACTGTCCATCTTCACAATCCATACACCAGTATAGAAGTGGAAGTAATGGTGCTTATGAATAAAGACTGTTAACATTTAGCATTTCACTAGGAGTGAAAAGAAGTTTGTCACATCTGCAGGTGTGTTATACATACTGATGAATTCATAAACACTGCTACCTGAACACAGATGGACATTCTGTGAATGCTGCAATAAGGAAATTAGACTGCTAAGCACAAACCGAGCATGAGCATCAAAGCCACAGTAACCACGCTTTTATCTGAACTCTGAATGTGCCTAGAGTGTTCCCTGTATGTCAAATACTTGCAAAGGGCTTTTGGTGAAAGTTTAAGTAGTTTGACAGGCTTGTCTGAATATGAATATACAAAACAAGTAGCTACAGTATGTAGGCAAAAGGCAGAAAAAGAGAGAGAGGGGGAGGAAACCAAGTGGTCTACAGCTGATTCACTCCTCCCCCCCCCCATTTTTCCTATTTAAGGGACTACTTGGATGTAGGAACACAGTTTAATTTGAATGTTTGCTATTGAATATGTCTGTGCTAATAACTACTACACAGAGCAGGTAATTAACTTTCAGTAATTCCCACAAGACAAAAGTGTTAATGATACTATCTCATAGACTTCTCTCGATGTTTTCATACTTCCCTCCCTCCCCCTAAAATTGGGAAAAAAACCACACAGGCCTCTTTAGAAGCAGAGTTGAGTCATCCCAAACCTGTTATTTTACTGACCCTAAACCTTGAAAACTTATTTTCTGTCTCAGTCTATTATGCCACTCTGTGAACAATACATGCAGGTGGTAAGCCATTGTTGCACTTAATTCAGGATGGAATTATACCAGTTTAAAGCCACTGAGTATCATATTTATGATACTAATTAAAGGGGGGGGGGGGGGGAAAGAACACACAGAAACTCAAAAAAGCCCAGTGATTTCTGTGAATAAGTGCCCAGAATTCAAATTCCACAGCTGGCAGTTGCAAAGAAGTTCCCCTGACTCCCTGTAGATTTCTTTTCAACAGGAAGCTTAATTAAAGTGTGTTGTTTTTCTTTCTACACAGTAAATTCCCTCTGCATCTGCCACACAGAGCAATTATTTCCTTTCCAGGAACAAAAATTCAAAGGAATCCCTGAAGTATATCAGAGTTCTGCTTGTGCTAAGTACCAGCCATTCTTACTTTTTTGAAAGATTTTGTTTACTTTGTTTAAAACATGAACGTTAATCCAAGGCTAGCCATCATTTTGCCTCTGCATTGCTCAGACAACCAAAGAAGTTAGTGAGATACATAAAATACTGCAATAAACCAAAATTTACCCTACAGCAATTTCGGTTCCCTTTCTAAATTAGTTCAGGGAAACAGCAACTGGGTCACTCTCATTTCAGCTTTTCCAACAGCAAAAAGGCTGTTTTTTTTTACTGTATTTGGTAAAGAAGCATAAACTGCTGGTTAATTAACACACTTTTGAAAAGTAATCAAGTGCAGGAAGTGAATGTCTAGGTTATCTTGAGTCAAGAGTATTGTAAAAGAATAAAAGGAGGTTTTATTAATATCACTATGCTGCACGGTATCATGAGAATGAATTATGCAGGAAAAGAATATCGCTCCCCTAAAATACAGTGCTCTACCCAGAATGGGTATGAAAAAAAAGAACTTTGGTGGGTAGAAGTAGAGAGCAGTAGTGGCAATAGCTTCAGGCAGTTTTGTTACAATCAGGGATATATACAGTGGTTATTTTTTCTCTCTCAAACATGTCATGTAAACTAAAATACATCATCAATTTTTTTTTTTTTTTTAATAATAAGTTCATTCATTTAAAGTTTCTTGGCTGTTTAGAAATAGCAGTAACATTAATTATCCACAGATTATGACAAGTTTAGTGTCATGGTATCTAGTACACTAACACAAGTAAAGCCTCACTGCTTTGTAGCACCCAGAAGAAAACCAACCAGGTACCACAGACAGTATCTACATTCTCGGACCCAGAGAAACATAAGTTTTGGAAACAGATCCACACAACAGTTCTGTCTAGAAAAGTTAATGATTTCAAGCTCAGGTCAGAGGTGCATCAGTGAAATAAATACTATGATGCAATGTCAGTCTGCATCATTCCCTCAATCCAAAGTAGCCAGATAGTTCCCTACAGACTAATTCAACCTGCCCAGGAGGATAAAATGCAGCTACACTGCCTGCAGCTTCTGAACTGGCTTGTGCTAAAGTGGCTATATTGCTTCTGGCATGAAAACAAGCTTCCTCAGTTCTGTCCTGTCTTATATACTCTCAAAAGAGTATGAATTTCTGAAAGCTCAGCTCAATCCCAGCCAGAGACACAGAAAGTTAACAGCAGCCTGACTCAGTGTGGGACTGAACAGCTTCCAGAAGGGGCCACCCACAGCAACGTAGCAGCAAGCAGGAGGATGCAAGCAAGGGGATTCTGAGCAGGTGACAAAACTGCTATGGGTAACTGCTGGGGCCATAGAGCTGCGGGTCTGAGACCCTCAAATACCTCACAAAAGTTCTGTTCCTCTATAGAATTTTTCTAGGTTTGCTAAAGACAAATTTGTCTAAAATTATTCCACATGTATTAGTGCTCCTCTAAGTACATATATTATGCCCACAGCACAGGAAAGATGTTCAGATTATGGGCTGGAACTCTGGCAGTCTACCATCGGACCAGCTCTGGTCTTACTCATAGTGGTAGTCAAGCAATTGCTTCATAAGCCACCAAAAAACTTGCATAGGTAACAGCATAGCATATTAAAAGAAGTCAGACTGGGCAAAACACATGAAAATCAGTCTAATCTATGAATTGAGATCCCAAAAACCTAGACATCATTTCTCATGGTGCACTTCATTGTTTTCACTTGTCCAAAATGTTATGCCTATCACACAGTATTCGCCTCCCAGTTGTCTTTAGCAGTCGCTATCACCCATGCTGTTCTCCCTGCAGTGGAACAACCAACCTCATTTCCTACAGATTTACCTTCTTTACAATGATAGCCAAGAAACAGGATTTTTAATTCTTACACCTCTAACTTCACAAAACATTCGTTTTGCTTGTGGATGCTGCAGATGATCACACTTCAGGATGAGGAAGGCATTCATGGGGGTTTGACAAGGGCAGGTTTGGGGTTTTGTGGGTTCCTTGGTTTGTTTTGAGGGGAAGAGGGAATTTTTGCTCCTTTGTTTGGCTTCAGTTGTGGGAATAATTTTACACAAAACCCCTCAGGGTCACGGATACATGCTCTCAGCCTATTCACTAGATATGCTTACATTATTAAAAATACATAGTCACATCAACTATTAGGACAACAAAAAACATACACATGATTCCAAATACCCATGCCACTTCAATTAAGTAAATGCTCTAAGTAGACCGAACTTACCTGACACGACAGTCCAGGAGATGTTTACCATTGCTCTTCAGCAAAATTTGCAGGCAAGAGGTTTTTCTTGCAACTCTGAGGGAATTAAATGCAGCCCAGGTGCTAGAAGCCCTGGAAAACTGTGGAAGAAGCCTCAGAGTGAGAGGACAAAGCTCAATGCCTAAAATGTTTGCAGTAGAAACTGTCACATTCATCAGGAAACAGGTACCTGTACAGGGCATTGGAGCATTGGCTGCACTGTAAGGGGAGGCAGGAACTGCCTCCTGCTGGGCACTGCCAGTTCCAGCCGGTTCCAGCCAGGTCCAGAAGGTTTCAGCAACCTCAGGCCACAGCACCTGCTCCAACTCTCCTGAGGTGCCTCAGAGGGAGCAGGTGTGGGAGCAGACAAAATGGCGCCCAGCAGTGAGGGAAGCCTGTCCTTCAAAGCACTCAGCACCTACTGTCCTACTTTGTGGCAGTTTTTATACACACCTGTGTATACTTCTGTATTGTGTGCTGCTGCTGCTCCAGTGAGAGCACCACTCCCAGCAGCACAATTGAAGCTGCCAGTAGCTGCCCAGAGTTCGGGCCTAAGCTGTGTCTATTTAAATATATAGCTTGATAAACATAACTAATGTAAAGAACAATTGACTACACTAAAAGAAAGGACTGGCAGAGAAAAAAATGTTTCATCCAAGGTTTCCCTTGTACTCCCTTCCTGGTTTTTCTCAGTTCTCATTTGCTTCTCCTGCTGAGAAGGTCACTGGTGAGATGTATAGAAATAAAGTGAAAATACAGGCTAAATAACCTCAGACCTGCCTGCACATACAACTCCTGGTGGTGCAGCTTATCTCCCAACTCAACTCACAAAAACCTAAAAAAGTGCCCCTGCAGTTGATTTACTGTTTGACTGCTCAAAACACAGCAGTGAGGGGCTTTGAAGCCAGAGTGAAAAATGGGAGTCTCTCCTTTAAATAATGTTTACAGTAGTGAAGATAAGGTACATTTTCTTGTTTGGTGGGGGTTTTTCTCTCCTTTCTCATTCTGAAATGTCAATTAATGCCTGCAAGCCAAAATCCAGGCATTTTAAAGAAAAAGATTAGGTATGTACTGAGAATCTCTAACCTGCAACTTGTTTTGTTCAGTCTCATGCTGGGGTGGGGGGGGTGGGGGGGCTCTTTTTATTAACGATATTTATCAACATGCTTCATGAAGGTTTATCTGCAACCATTAAAATCAAGCCAATTTTGTAAGATGGTGAGACTCTGGAATAGGTTTCCCAAGGAGGTTGTGGATGCCTTCTCCTTGGGGGTGTTCAAGAGCAGGTTGGATGAGGCCTTGAGCATTTCAGTCTAGTTGAGAGGCATCTCTGCCCATGGTGGGGAGGTTGGACTAGATGATCTCTAAGGTCGCTTCCAACCTAACCCATTCTGTGATTTTATCATTGAATGATTACATGGGACTAAAAGGACTTGTGGTAGGCTTCTGATGGTCAAGCAAAATGAAAACGTTCAGGTGGATATGAAAGGATTTTTTTTTTTTGCATTTTATCCAATGAACATGAAGAAAAGGTACCAATTTATGAGGTACTGTTTTATAGAGAAAACACATTTCCCAGTGATTTTGGCAGAAACACCTAACCAGTTGATATGGTTTGAGGAGACAAGATAGCTTATCTGGCTTTGTCATCCTCAGAGCAGATGGGACTAGACCTGCTCACCTTTGAAGTCCATTCTTTCCTAAATGAAACAATATGACTGAGGATAGCATTTCAGAAAGCAGCAAAGCCAATATCTAGTAACCAACAAATTCAGGTATGTAAGGCATTTTGGAAAATTTTTAAAAAGTAACTTTGGGAGGCTGGGAAAAAAAAGCCCACATCTCAGACCCTTTGGTAACATATTGATGAGATGTCTTTGAGTCATGTCCTTCTGATAAGAACAAGTCCTTCTGATAAGACAATCACACCTACTTCAGCAACATCAAGATGTAATTTAAAATGTGCACTGTTTGTCCTTTCTGATATATTATACATAAAGCTCAGCTGTTTCATAATGCCAAAGCAATCCAAGCACAGTAGCTTCAATACAAACATTCATCAGAAACCAGTCTCTCTGGTCTCAGCCAAAATAGTCTGTTTTTTCTCCTTTTATAGCTTTCAAAAATAACCTTATGCAAAAAGTTATTACAGTTGTAATGATAAAAAATGAGGAGAGATATGACAATAAATAATATAGTATCTATTCGGAGTACATCAAAGGCTTTGACATTTGAAGAAGGTTCTTTTTTACCTCAGTGAGATGGGTAATATAAGGTGTCTAAATTAAAGGAAAAAGAAAATATCATCTGTCACTGACATAACAGTAAGAAGATAAAATTATTTATATAGGCTGTAAACAGAAGTGCTCCTGAAAGAAATGATGACTGGAAGTATTTTCAGAGGAATTGTATTCACTGGTAGTTTAAAGAAGGGAAAGAAAAAAAAGTATGCATTGAGGAAAAGAAAAATAACAATTGAAATTAAGTATTCAGATGCCTACTGAAATATAATTTCTAAATATGCTAGGATGAACTTACAAATATTCTCCATCCCCTTTTTATTTGGATGGACACAGCCCAAGGATGCTGCAGAAAGCAGGTCAGTACCCCAGACTTAAAAATCCTACTTAAGATAAGAGCGGCCATACATGCAGTTTCTGTCTTACAGCACTTTTTCCTACACTGTCACCAAAATACCTAAAGTGCCATATAGAGGGGACATTCCCCTTTGCCTTTGCCGATGCCTCTTTGTACTATGTAGCTGGGATGGACCTGGGAAGCCTGGGTACGGCACTAGCTTGGAACAACACAACCTGCTGCAGATGGCCTGCTATATCCCCCCATACAGCACAAATATCTATATGGCATCTACATTGCTGAGCCACACTAAACAGAGCACACTTTAAACTCTATTTAGCAGTTCAGTGAAGCACTGATTCTGCAAACAGCATGTTAAAGAAGGAGTCTTGCCACGAACAAAGGAGAAACAGCATAGGAAGCCATTTTAGGAAATTATACAGAAACTGTCATATGGTTTTCCTTTTCTCTGTTGAATGGGTGATGCAAAACACACAAACAATGCACAAGGACAGAGAAGTTACACAAAATTATTTTGATTCCTTGTTATTCTATATAAATCAAGACTTGAAATCAACATAGAAAATTTAGGGACAAAAGACAGTGATATGAGCTGTAACAGTTATTAAGTAATACAAGCAGATGACTCAATTTTTGCAGTGTGAACAGAAGCAAAGCTGCTCTTTTGCCCCTTTTGCACCACTGTGGGTGCGCATTCTTTCCCCTACTGAGTAGAGAATCAGATCAAATCATTCACTGAAGCTGCAAGATGTCTATATGAAATCTGAACGTGTATGAGAAACACTATGGAGAATTTTATTTAACTTTCTGAATGCAATCATGAGATCTGTTCTCTATATCAATATAATTTTTCAGGTTTAAAAAGTGGTGTTGTGTTGTCTGACTAACTTAATTTTATTTTTTTTTGTGGCATTTTATTTTATTTTTTTTAATTTCTGAGAATATTATATCAGGTTGAAGTCAGATAGGAGACATTTCAGCCCAAATGACACACATTGAATGTGCAAACTGTGTATTAATCATTAATGAGTTTTGATCAGCTTTGCCTTGATTAAACTGCAGCTCAGTGTAGTAGCCTCTTCTCTGTCAGGACACCACACTGTGGCATAGAAAATAGCATAGCATATTCTCAAAGAGGAGAAGAAATACTGGATATCTTGAATGTCGACATGATCAAAGAGCTCAGTTAGAACACCCATTCTATGTTCACACCCATTCTATGTTCTTCCCACCTAAATACTTTTTCTAAGGAGGTGCTGTGTGACTGTCAGACAGGATTTCATCTATATGTGTAGAGAGCATTTATATCTGTCTAGCTTGTTTCTGCAGATATCATTAAAATAAATGCACTAATAGTTTGTCATCATCCTGGCAAATCCTGAGAGAATGTAAATGCCTTGCAGACATAATCCTTTCAGATCAAGTCCAAGGTAGATCACTAAAGAATTCTGGCTGCACACAAGCTCATGACATCAGAAAAAATTGTAGTAATGACGTGATGAACAGCAGCACTGCACTCCTTGATAAACAGACAAAGACCTTAGCCTTATCTTGACAAGTTATCTCTTCCATGAAAACTGCTGAAACCAAAACACTCTCTGCAGAAGATTTCTAGAATTTGGCCACTAGTCAGCAGGGATTTTGACTGTCTCGTTCTGCTGTTTAACATAAAATGGCAAAGAAAGATGACAAGCATCACAGTCTGTTGTCTCACTTATTTTCTAAGCACACTCCTCCTTGTGCTATAAAGATGCTTACAGTCCCCACAGACATTATTAAGAGGCCAAAAATACAATGAAGATGGAGAAATGCCTGTGCAGCTCACCTCTCCATCACTATTTGCATCACCTTCCAACAGCTTTACCTCCTTTGACTCCATCCTGACAGACTGCTCCAAGGCTGGTTAATCTAAGATAGATTTATTAATTGCATTACTTAGACAACTCTCTGGAAGTTTAACATGAGTGTACAAGGAAGGCAAGACAAAGAATAGAGAAAAAAAGACCTAAACCTAAACAGAAATCCAACTCCCCTGAACCAACAATACACATGCACTCCATATTCAGCTTGTTCTTGACCATTTTAAATCAGACTGTATGCTTGTATTAACAGTTATGGTGCAAAGCACAGAGCATAATTAGAGTGAAAGATTTAATGACTCTCCAAAATGAAACGGCTTTGGTTCACTTTGCTGAAGCAGTCCTTAAGAAAAGCACCGGCACCAGCACCAACTACTTCCCTCTAGCAATGGGAGGCAGGTAAATAGATAAGTAAATAGATAAGCATTCTCAACGGGTTCCTTCTTTTGCAGGAACTCCTTCTGTGTTTCTTTGTACCCACTTTTGAGTACTGAACAGAATCATGACTGATCTTGCTTCAGACTCTGAGGACGCAGGGGATCACTACCCTCTGCAAACAAACTGTTCTGTGTTTTCTCAGCTACAGAGAGGCTCAAGGAATTTAAAAATGAAAATCTGTAGTCTCATTGATAAATACAAACATTTTTATTTCAGCAAAAAGTGGTTTTACTTGTAACAGTTTATTACTGAGACTGCTACACTTAACATGAACAGAGATGGACACTGGCAACAGCAGGGTTTTACAGCACCTTCTTAAAGATTGACACTTGAGACCAAAAAGGCTCTCAGTTAATAAACCTACACAAATTATTTCATTCACATGAAGACTTCTTTTCAGCACAGGATTGCTCACATGTTTCTTCCCTGATAACATTTACAGATAACAGTAACTTGCCCACTCTCATGCTGCCCTGATCTTATACACTAGTGTTGGGTTTCATAGGACTGCCAACTGCGGCAGTGCTCTGTGCTGGGAATCATTCAAGATAAGGAGTTAGTTATGTATAAACAAGGATGTTAGCATAGCAAAACAGAATGCATTTTGAAAGCCTTTCTTTATCAGTGTGTGTGTGTGTGTGAACAGCTCAGAGGAGAGCTGCTTGTACCTTGAGAAGAGAGAATGCAGAGTGTGTGTGAACAGGGTCTATCCTGTATAATATGACTTTTGGCAATAAAGGGGCACTCTTGGATGTACCACACTGGTGCCTGGTCACCCCTGTCTTGCATCATCCATCCCCCCAGACCTAGTGGTCCCCGACGTCGTGTGATTCCGCAGCATCTGACGATCCCCGGCATTCCGCTCTCTCCACCGACGTAGTATTTCCTGGTGATTCCGCCACACACTAGGCATTCGGGTGCAGTGTACAAAATGAGTTGCTATTTGTAAGTAATATTTTGTCTTTATTCTGCCTGTTGTCTTCCTGCATGTATTTCCTTGTTAATTTTTAACAATCAACCCAAAACACTTCAGTTTTCTCTCTGCCCTCAAAGTCTGCCACATCTGAAACTGACATTTCTAAGCTGAGATATTTACTTTGAGTGAGAAATCACCATTTATTTTTATACAAAATTAGTAATATTCCATAAAAAAAACTCAAACTAAAAAAAAGAAGAAAACAAGAGAAGTCCTGGTTCCTCTTTGACTCCAGACTTGGCGCAGAGGTTTGGAGAGGTGCAGGCAGGATGTCTTGCAGATGTGCAGATGGGCACAATGTCTGTGGCACTTTTCACCACGTTGTGAGGCACTTAATGCCTTCTCCTCCGGTAAACTGAGACAAGGCAGTTTACAGGTGTACAAACCCAAGTATCAGGACTTGTTATTATGTAGCAGGCAGAGCATGGCAGAATGCAACGGCAGAGAGCAATGGGGCTGAAGTACAATAAGGCAGAGGCAGAGAGCATGTTGTGTTTACCTGCTCAACTCTTTTTTATCAATGCAGCCTGAGACTACTGGGTCTTTGACCACAGATTAGGCAATCGGAATAGCAGTTTGCCAAATTTAACCATATTAGGTAGAGTCAGGGCTTGCTTTTACCTTTTTAGGGCAGAACACAAACAAGTGTATAAACACATGTTGGTACCCTGTTTACAAGAGAGAAGGAGACTCAAAGGCACCAGGACTTTGTCTTCCTTTCCTGCCCTTGCTTCCCCCAACAACAGGAGAGAGGGGGAGCAGAAAACACGTCTGGGCAAGCCAGGACATTTTTAGGCCTATTTTGGCCTTCCAAGACATTTTAGGATATCAGCATGTTTGAACAATCTAGAAAGGGGAGTTCATTGTGGAAGTGCTGAGACTCCAGGCTGGAGAGGCATCAGTGCTACTGTCAGCAGTTCTGTATGCAGGGCTATACAATTAATTTTTCTCTGAAACAAAGGCCATGAAGCTCTAGAAGTGAATCTCATAATATAAACGATTATGGCTTCAAGAGGAGTCTTACCAATTAACGCCTGTAGTATTAGTTTCAAGTGAAGAGAACAGATGTCCCCAAGCAATTACATGAAACAAAGTCACCCCTACAGCAGCTTCTCTAATAAAAGCAGGATTCTATATTATGCTATTCTATATTCTTAAGAGAGATTTCCTAACTAGGTTTCAAAAGGAATTGAACTTTTGCAATTCACAACCTCAGATTAAGAAATCCAGTCCATAGGTCAAAGATGCAATTACCTTCATTTCACATAAATTGCTTTCCCTAACACAAAAGTTGGCCTGATTTTTGAGACTAAATAGAAAAAAAATCTAAGCCTCTTCAACTGTTTTACTCCTCCCTGTAGCTTCCCTTCAAACAAAGCTATACCTTTGCTATGCTACTCTCTCACCATGAATATCTGTACTCAGACCTGCTTCACATCAAATTCCTGGGGCTGTGGTTTGCAAAGGCAAAGCGGGTTTCTTCAGGGACTAGGAGCATGTCTTAGGAGCTGTGAAATAAGAGCCCAAAAGTACATGTACTTTTCTTTTGACTATACAAAAAACTTTATGCCTAATTTTGATCTCTTGAATTGCATCAAATTTTTATAACTGAAGCATGAATATGCTCTCAGTGCCTATGACTCCTCTCCTAATTTGCCTGAAGCTTCAGCTTTCTGCAGCTTAATAATGTTACTTACTAAAAAACTGTGAAGAAGTTGCTTATATGTGTATTAATGAAAGTAACATCCCAAAATGCTGCTTTGAAGAAATATTTGTTAAACCTGCTTTTAAAAAAATCCCACTTTTTTTCTAGTCCTCCAGTCAGAGGGGAAGTGGTAGGTCAGTCACATCTTGTGTGCACTCATGATGGCAAATCAATATTTGTTTTATATCAATTGTCCAGTATTTGCTTGCTTTTCTTTTCCATCAAAAAACTTGCCAGAATATTTATTAAAACAATCACAAAAGGAAAACTGGAAGATCTGAAGAAGCAGAAACCAGGACTACTTGAAAGATCTACAGAATTAATTTGGTTTACATACATTTTCAAACTATGCCAAAGAGAATTTCTTCTCTTCTAGGGAACTGTTCTATGTAAGAAACCTCTAACTGTTGAGGCCACTAGCTTCACTTCACCTCTGTGTTCTCATTAGACACTGCTTCAAAAGCAAAGAGATTTTACAAGGCCTACAGATGTTAACATTTTCATGGGTTCATGACAAATTCCCTTCTAGATAAGAGTAGACTTGATATATTTTATTTATAGAAACCCAGATAGCTTTCTGTCACTATTTTAAAAAAGAATAGCCTTGGTCTTGTTTTAGTCTAAAATAAAAAATAATGAGGTAACCACGAAATGTTGTCGCAAAACGGAATTGTTATTTCTTCTGCCAATTATGATACCAAAGACAGATAGCCAAGTATTAAAGACACTGAGCAGTTTTCACATCTTCCATCATCCTCATGAAACTGATCTACTCACAAATATTGACTCTAATTTAAGAAATGCTCTTAAATACTTTATTTTGAACTTGGCATCACAGATCTGAAATCCATTGCATCTCTTCAAACAGCTGATTGGAAAAGTGCAAAGAGTCATCACTGGGGGATGTTGAGGCAGGAAGAAGGTGGTAAAACATCTTTATCAGCCAGATGATCTAATTTCAACCTTACAGAAGGCTATAGAAATAGTATGTCAGGAATCTACAAATCTAACAGTAGTTATTACACCTTTTTCTTGCACAGGACTAAGGTGCTTACAATAGTTTCGAAGCATTAGCCTTGGTCTTGCTCCAGGAATCCTGCTCTCAGATGATTTCTGGAATGTTGTTGCATCTAGGCACATGGTTAACTGTTTTCCTGATTTGAGGGCCTTTGCTTCACACAATATATACATAATAAGCATAAGCTTCTCACACATGGCTGCATCCCTTACAACTGATTCTGTTCTGAAAACTGCCTTGCCAGGCTCTGTCCATGCCAGCATCCTCAGAGACATGCAGTCCAAATGTGAGCTACAAATGCTGTATTTTACAGGCAATTTATTCTAAATTAAAGTCCTAAGGCTCAAATGGAACATGGACAATATTTTAACTAGAAAGAGGTTTTAACACTGAAAGAGGTTGACATAATGATGAAGGGAGCTATATTGTTCCATCCACTAGTATTTGCTCTGTGACTAGAAACTACAATGTAACTCACTGAACTGTGAGTAGCATTCCTAGCAGTAATTAGTTCCACTTACTCTTAAAGAGTAAACTAGAGCAGGGTAGAATTAGGTTAGATGTAAGGAGGAAGTACTGCACAATGAGGTTAGTAAAATACCGGGACAGGTTGCCCAGAGATGTGGTGGAGGCCCCATCTCTGGAGACATTCAAGGTCAAACTTGGTGAGACTGTGAGCAACCTGATCTGGAAATGTCCCTGCCCACTGCAGTGGGGTTGGACAAGATGACCTTAGAGGGTCCCTTCCAACGTGATGCATTCTATGATTCTATGTGGAGTAAGATACTAAAGGCATGCAGGAAAAACAGTTGGAGCTGAAGGATTTTTTCTGTGCTGTGGGCAGTCTCAAAGGTTTTCCAATCCACTGAATGGCTCTGCAGTGTAAACATGGGAAAAGCTTTTGTAAATGGCACTGAAGTACTGGAAACAAAGAGACTGACTCAAAATGGTGTGGTTACATTGGCATTAGCCAGGAGCACAGAGCAGCAAGAGGAGGTTTATAGAGTACAAAACAGAAGACAACATTAGTGGTATGTATAATCACACTGGGTGGGACTGACAGACATTTGGCTTGGCATCAAGTTGGCTTGGCACGGACTTGCTCTAACACAGGGCTGACTTGATATCAAGTTGTCTTAGCATTGAGTTGGACCAGTATTGAGGAGATCCAGCACTAAGGAGCTTTCCAACATTTTACTGGAGCTTTAATTCTTACCTTAACTGGTACATCTCTAGAAGCTGCATATAAATACAGTTGATGGGTTTGTTTATGCACTCTTATGTTGTGCAGGGATCAGAAATATAAGAAAATAAAAGACAATTTTTCTATTTTGATGCAGACTTCAAAGATAATGTGTCCATAAAAATAAGGTAAAACACATATTCTCAAATATAAAAAGTTAGGTAAGCACAAGTTATCATCAAGAAATCTCAACAGAAAATGCTGCAGCACGGGCTATAAAACCTGTATGCCATTTCGAAGACAGAGTTCTACAGAACTATCCACTATAAAGAGCAGTTCCTCTACATGCTTCACTTGTCCCTCCTAAGAACTGTGGCTATTGCCATCCTACTCTCATTTTATTTTTGTTTTTGTTCTTTGAAGACAAACTCTCCTTGCATGAGATGGACAATGCCTACCTAAATGCCCAAGTTGCTTCGCCTGTCTCTGATGGGCTGTGTTGCAACTGAATTACAGGCCCAGATAACCTCTGGCAGTTTTTACTTGGCTGCAACTAGATAGACATTTTTAATTAATTAGTAATGTTTTCTGCAGTTAACCTGAGCTCATGGAATAGTTATATTTTAACAGATAGGACATTAAAAATTAGCTCAGATATGATTCAGGCAATTTTCATCAAAGATCTAGGTGTAGAATGGGAAAAGGTTTTCCAAATGCCTCAGGGAAAGTTTCTACAACTATTGATAAAAAATCAGAAAATTGTTCCAGAACTTTTTTCTGTGATTCTGTTCGGTTGCATTTCCTATATTCTGCAGTGGTCTAATGAAGTTCATCAGAAGCTTCACAGAACAATATACCACAGTGAATTGAGTCTGCTGCATGTAGACTTTCACCTTAATCTCTGTAACAGATTTAAACCATTTGTTGCCTTCTCCGCAGTCATATTTTTGGCTGATTTTTATGGTCATAATCATATTATCCATGCATTTAGATTAAGCATTCATCCAGATATAAATCATGTATCACAAACATATGAAATATTGCACGGCCTCTGATACTGATAGCAAATGCTTTAACTGTTACCCAATTTGTTGTGCAGAGATTAGAAAACTATCATTTGTCCTTTTGCTGCAAGAGAACAATGGGATAAATTGAACAATCCACCCTTTGCAAGCTCACCTGTTGGAGCTGACATGTGCAACTGTAAGAGGATTAAAAGCAAAATTTCTGTTGTGCTTAAAACAATTTAAGAAGTCCTCCTGACTAGAAAAAATATCTTTTCCTCAGAAACCAGAACTGGGAAAAAAAAACCAAACCAAAAACCAAAAGAAAACCAGGCAAGTTCTTACAACTTTGTTACAGAAGTAACCACTTAAACACCAGTAAAGCTTTATTTCTTGGTGAGGCATTCAGAAAATCAAAATGATGCAATAGTTTAGTATATAAAGGTATTTTGTCCTTTAATTATAATGCAATGGGAGTGCCTTTCTGTAGCCTTTTACACACAGTTCACAATACAGCAAACACAAAGCTACCAACTGTAATACTCATCCAGCAAAATCCATCAAACACATTCAAAGTAAATGTACTATTCCATCCAGAAATCAAAATCTTGGATGTACATCAGGAAGAGGCAAGGGACCAGTGCTGAGGTGTAAAAGTAACATCTTTATGTCTTGTGGTTATATGATGTCTGAGGCACCCGTCCAAACGTGTATAACTGAGCCTCTGAAGCACTAATGTGCTAAATATGCAATCAAATGCCCCCAGAATTCATTGCTGCATTTGGAAAATGTGTTGAAGCTATGGTTGAAGTAGCAAAAAATAGATGGATAGCATAAAAAGTGACTCACTCCTGAAGCGTGGATATTCAAAGCATCACATACACTAGCTGATGGCATGGTGATCTGGGATGAGCACAAACACCCAAAAAAGCAAAGCCAAAAAATGGTCTAAGCATAATAGGGGCGAATGTCATCCCTAAATTAAAAGCAGCTTTGAATTATCTGCTATTTTTTAAAGCACAACATGCAAAAAGGCAGCAAGGGCACACTGCAAAGCTGGTTTAACATCGCAGAGCAAATGAGTGGCCATTTTCTAGGCAAGCTAAAGAGAAAGAAAGTGAACTCCTTGCACTAAGCATAGGCATACTGAGCAATATCAAATGAAAACATCAGTGTTTCCCTAGTCTCCACTCCATAAAGAGGAGGATTCCAGAGAAGCCTCTGAAGTCAAGACAGAGTTTGGCCTGATTACTTTGTGCTGCTGAGAATTTTCTTCTGCTAATGCAGATGCCTGGTAGTGGCAACTGAACCCTTTCTTCTGATAACCCACTAAGGGAAAGTCAGAGGATTGTTCAGCAACAAGTTAGGCATTTGATAGACAGAGCTAGCAAATCCTCCAGTTCTTTACAACCACTGCAATGTTAAGTTCCAAGGTCAAACTCCAAGGAATTGTTTGGTACCTGGGTTCAGCAAGAAAGCAATTTCTTCGGTGTGCTAATGAGGAAGAAAGAGAAGTGTGCTCACTTGCAGATCTAATCAATCACCTGCAGAAAATCAACTTCAAACATCTCTAAATGTTAAAAGCAAGTGCTGTCTCTTTGTATTCTATGTACAACCTTTCAAAACCCATAAAAAAAAACAAACCTGCAAAGCAGCAAATTGCATTTCAGATGGTATTTTTAGCACAATAGCACCATTTCAGGCTTCTCACTACTTCTCACTATGTGTAAGACAAGCTTGCTGTTGTCACCAAAGGACAGCAGTAGGAGTGCTGTTGAGGATAACAGCCTGCTCTTTCTACTCTAGGCTTGCAACTGCAACAAATTGACTTCTATCATAAAAACAGGGACCAAGGAGTGCTGCATTGTTCAGCCATTTCATACCAAGTGACCACCCAGGGGATTATGCATGTAACCAATTCCTCCAGCCTTTCTAGGCCTGAACACCAGAGATGGGTGGCTTTAGAAGAGGAATAGGACAAAATCCAACTAACCTAGTTTTGCATGAGCTGAGACCTAACTGTTGTCTAACCCTGCACTTCTGGACAGTGTGGTTGTGCCCATGGAAATATTCTAACTGTGGGAGTACTAGACTATAAGACATGTTCTATGAGTACTAAACAAAAAGCCCACTGCGTTATGGGAAATACTGAGATGTGCTTAAGCGATTAGGAGTAATTCAGCACATATCAATCTGGTAAGTGGACTAAAACATTTATTGTAATTTCTCCTATTTAACTAGTTAGTATTTGCTGCAGTACAATAATGAACAATGTTTAAGGCAGGGAAATACTGCCTGTAACAGCAACAGCACCTTCCCTACTGTTCTTTCTCTCCCCTCATCCCCTATGCATGACTGCGTTTATCTCAGAAATTTCTGTAAGTTTTGCCTTTGCTTTAAAATGCAGAGGGAAAAGTAAATATCTGCATCAAATCCAATGGTTCATAGGAGCAGAGTAAGGATTAGTCCCAGAGGGAGCCGCAGTGAGTCTATCTAATTTGCTGTAGCTTCCAGAGCCACTGTGTTCTGCAAAAGCATGGATATTATCTGGTGTCTGTGTAGAAACACACTGTTAAAGAACACCAGTGGAAGCTGTGCTCTTTGTTAAATCAGTATTCCCCAGCAAGCCACGAGGGCCATATGAGTATAAGCAAGGTGACACTTTAAGTCTTTCCAAATAGAGCAGGGCAAAGACCTGAAGATAATTGAAAGAATATTTTCCAAGCATTTGATACAAAAAGTCAGAAAAGAGAAGTACAGTGTGCATTGCCAAAATCAGTCATGTTCATTGGAAAATAGCATGCTTATGCACTTAGTGCTAGAACAGACATTCAGTAGAATCATGAGTATCTCAGATGCATTCATTTTTTTTTCCTGATGTGGTTTGGTTCAATTGCAGAATTCTTCAGATAATCTTCTTATTAATCTACTGATAAGAATAATTCCTGTGAAACCTGAATGTGACACATCTTAATAAAATTAACATGTAAAAATCATTATCAAACATGAGCCTCTTTAGCACCTTCAAAAAAACCAAATGCTTTGGTGGTCAAAATNTGGGGGGGTGGGGGGTGGAATTGTTTAACAGATTTATATTCATCAAGACTTTTAAAAAATTATACAGATACATCAAAGTACTTCTCAAAGTGTAGACAAGATCCTCTGACAGCAAGGACAAGCTACCATTTTCACAAAAGGCTTTGCTGCCACTGAACTGCGTCACACCTGTTCCAGTGATGATGCCCATCCATTGAGCACCAATTCAACCAAGGTAATCAGGCTTAAAAAAATCCCAGTCAGGCAACGGAAAAGACAAAGTATGAAGACATTAAAAAAGCTCCCATCAACAAAGTACAATTTGGCCTTATGCAGGACACTACCTATTCAGCAGTGGTTGATCGCCTAAACAGATTATCTTACAGGCAGTCAGTTTTCCACATACCTCTGTATAAAATAAAGCCTACTACTTATCTATTATCAACCTCACTGCCACATGCATTTAGAGTTAACCCTCATGTGTTGCCACTGCTATCTGTATTTTGGATGAAACATTCTATCACCTGCTGTTGTTTGGGTTAATTAAAATGACCTCCAGAAAGTAGACAATCCACAAATGCTTAATAGTGCCCTGCTGACCCCCTGAATAAGGGAAGTGACTATTTGATCTATCAAAGTCAGATATTAACTTCGTTAACATAAATTTTCAATAATGCCACATGAAATTCTGTAAAAGCTTCCAGTACCATTTCTTAACTATTATGAATTGAATGGTTTGTATTTATTATTCTTTCCCATCTTGGGTCCACAGACTTGATACTTTTAAATTTAAATGCATAAAAAACATTTTGTGTTTCATTTCAAGTGCTTTAATGCCTCCTTTAAGTCTCCTGGAGTTCAGAGATTTGTTTCTAACCCACAGTATGCCGATTAGTGACTGGGTTTTTCACAGTAAATTTTGAGATGAGTGCCATACGCTGACAGCTCACCCCTCTGGCTGCTCCTTAGCAGAGGGCTGTTTGGCCTATTTTCTTAACTCTGAGAACTTCACTGAAGAGCCAGGTTCTGACTGGAGGGAAAGGTTAAGCTAAGCTAGTGGAAAGAGATAATTGGCTTCAACTGCCCCACATGAGCTCAATGAGATCACTATCAAACCAGAATGTCAATACTTGTCATGACTTCTGCTAAAAGAAGAACATTGCAATTATGTCTGCCAACCACAAAATTGTAAAAACAACTCTAAATAAATAAGTAATTTATCCTAAAATTCAGTGGAACTACCTGGAAATTTTGCTGGGAGTATACATCACAAGCCACAGCACATTCAAATTAGTACCAGAAAGATATTCCCTAATCACTAAAGAACTACACCAAGAAATAAGATTTTGAAGCCATTGTACTTTCAACCAAGGTCCTGATCCTGCAGCATGCTGTTTGGGAAAAGACCAAGGACCCCAGTAACATCACATTTATTGCACAACACACAATAAATTCAGCAAGCACGAAAGACTCAGTTTCCAGGAGCTACTTCATCAGTTTTTAATAATAGAAATATTTCAAAACTTTTCTCAGGGGCCATGTACCCCCTGCATTAGGCACAAAGAGTAACTGACAGGATGAAACAGAAATGACAGATAGAGACTAAGACATATGAGCACACACAGAGAAGGTGTTTAACTGTGACCAATTTTTCAATGCAAGTCCAAAGAGAAGTCTAAGGTATGTAACACAGCACAGCTGGCAGAGGCTTACAATAGTTTCTTATATATGAAAAAGCATTGGGAAAGCCTGGAAATGAGGGATAAGGGCCACACCACTAGCAACAGGAAAGCCAGAGACAACTTCACTACAAAATAATGATCAGAATGAACTACAGAGCTCCTACAGATCATGTTTTATCTTGTGGTCTCAGCAGGGCAGCAGTGGTAAGAAATCCAGAGAGGAGCTGAAACACCTCTTGAGCCAGTGTGAGGAAGCCTCTGTTGATGTAAGGGATAAAGAGAAGTCAGGGAAGAGACACAGAAAGGAGAATACCCTCAGACTGATGACTTACAAGTGTAGGTCTGGAAGCAGTGTGGTGGATGGGTAAAAGGCCAGAGGAGAAAACATACCGTGGATGGGAGATGCTGGCATCACTTTTGCATTTATCACCCCTCATGCTATACCTATTTGCTGCTATTACTTTAAGTCAGTAAACAGTGAATAAAAATTTCTTGGAGGGAAACATCTCAGTAGTATTCTCCATCCTGTGGACTGTGTGCAGCAAGAGCCATATGAAAATATAGTACGGCATGCAATTTTTGAATGAAACTCTATTGCCATTTATTTGCATGTGTGAACTAACTTAAAGTCATATGATCCATTAAAGCTGATATTTGATGTCTTGACAGTGCAAGATGTTCTTAGAATGGAAACCTGTCCTGTTTTAATCATCCTCTATTTTATTTAATCTGTACCAAACTGCTGCAGAAAGGCAGACCATTATGAATGGGAATCACAAAATGTGATTGACAAGCTAGCTGTAATGTCAGAAGGCCAAAAAACCACACGCTGAAACTAAAACATAACAGGCAGTTAGCATTTTTAGGTACAGTTTGAAGTACTAATGTGACTTTGCCTCTTGAGCCAGAGGTCTCAGGCAGGTGGCACAAGTGCTCTGCAATGCACTGATGTAAATGCTTCCTTCAAGATGGAGCTTTTGTGCTTGAAGAAAATAAAGTAGCAAGTAGAAAGTATGATTGCAACATGAAGAAGCAAGATTGCAATAGCAAATCTTGGGCATCTTTACTTCCACATTAAGTAGAACAGTTGCTTTTATTAGCTGGTAGTTCTAGTTCCAAAAAATGAAACATCACTGCCCCCTTCTGTAATCCAAGAATGTATGCTTCATTTCACTAAAACATCTATATGGAAAGGTAGGGAGTGAGTTACTAGGTGACACTGATGTTGACATATTGAACTTGCTCAGAATACTAACCAAAAAGCAGTAGTTTATTTGTTCATTCTTTTCATGCTTGTCTTGAAGAGCCCAATAAAGATCTAGCCTGAAAGGGAACAAATAAGGGATAAAGATTTTGAGATTTATTGATTATCAGTTTGTGTATGAAACAGAATCACGCTCACTTATTAATTTATTATAAAGCTTTCAGAATAATCCAACATTCATTGAAATGTCATCTGGGCTCTTATCTAAAATGAACTAGCTTTCCCCACACAGTTTTCAAAGAAATTATACACAAAGTTGTCAAATTGCCCTACACTCCAGGGAAAGTGGGAAATCACTGACTGGATAACATTTTTATAAGGAATCTGGGAACATAAACCTATCTCTGCATCTCATATGCAAATTTTACCATTTCAGCCCGTGGTATTCTGGTTTAGCCTCCCGTTTTGCAATGTTTAGAAATGCAATGCATATTCAACCTGCTCTTGCAGAACTAAAAGGTAAACCCTTGTTCTGCCCACATTAACATATCCTCCACCCAAGACCTTCCAATTTCTCATTCTTGTTAAGTCTGCTTTGGATCTGTGCCTGTAATGTGTGCCATGATGTGATGCACCCTGGCCATCATACCTGAGGAGAATGTTTCAAAGTATGGAGTGTGAGACCTAGATAAATTGTGTTAAAAACAACAGTTCATGGTTGAATTGCAGTTGTAGTTTTTAAGCTCTCTTAATGTTCAAACTTGTCAGTTTTTTTCCCCACTTCCCACAGACTACATCTTCTGAATTTTCTGCTAATCATTCCCACAACCTTCTCCATAAAGTGACATTCCTGAATGCCCACTCTTAAGTCTCCCTTTAAGTACTTTTTCAGCTACCACCATCACACTTTCAAGCCTCACTTCTGGAAGCAAAAAAGTGAGCTCAACAAACTGAAGGCTCCCCCTTGCAATTTGTTTAAAATAGGGGGCCTGGACTCGATGATCTCTTTGGGTCCCTTCCAACCCCTGACATCCTGTGACGGAAAGCAGCAAGCAGCAGTAGCCTTTAACTATGGAGGTTGAAAAACTGCATTTCTCTGCAGTGCTGAGGCTGATTATTTCTTGGAGAATAAACCAACCTAGTGGACTATTTGAAAAGAACAGATGTTACAGATCATTTTTCTTTCAACGCTGTAAACCTCACTGTCGTGGCAGGCCAATAGGTCTAAAACATGTCCTGGGTTGTCCCTACTCCTCCTCCCTTCTGCTGTTGGGGGAAGCGACCATGGGAAAGGAAGACAAAAGCTTGGTGCCACCATGTCTCCTTTCGAAGTTGTAAACAAGGTACCACATGTGTTTATGCACTTGTTTGTGTCTTTCCTAATAAGGGTAAAAGTATGCCTTGGTTTACCTAGTATGGTCAAGTTTGGCAAAGTGCCATTCTGACTGGGTAAACTCTGTGGCCAAAGAGCCATTAGTCTCAGGCTGATCAATAAAAGAGATGAGCAGGTAAACACAATGTGCTCTGCCTCAGTGCTCTCTGCCATTGCGTATGTACTGTCTGCTGTTTTACCCTGCCATGCTCTGGCTGCTGCATAATAACACAGCCTGATGCCTTGGGTTTGTATGCCTGGAACTGCTTTAGTTTACCAGGGATAGTCAATAGGTGTTTTCACACGATAGGCTCGTTTAGCCATCAGTGCAACATCGTGCCCATTTGCACATCTGCAAGACATCGTGCCTGCCTGCACAACTGCAAGTCTTCTGACGAGACTGAGAGCCCTGGAAAGGACAGATTCATCCAAGAGGAATCAGGATCAGGTCAGAGATCATCTGAACCCTCCCCAGCATCCTGCTAGCCAGAGAGAAGCTCCAGAAGTCTTCAATGGCTAATAAGACACCACTAGAATTCCCTTCAAGTGTTTGGATACTGTCTGGAAACTATAATTTAGCTCCGGGAATCTGGAGATACATTTTTGTGAGTAAATATTCAAAAGCCTCTCTGTAAGAAATTCCGTAACTAAATGCCTTCTGCCTTCAGCAGAAAGGAGCCTCTTGAGTCCCTCTAGTGAGCAAGTGGTATAATCCACCACAAGAACCTCTTTTTCAGTTCTGATAGTTTAATGTTTGTATGTTGCTTATTGTTTCTTAAGTGTTCTAGATTACCTTTTTTTTTCCTCTGTGTAATATTTTTCATGACCATGCAATGAACCTTTCAAAATTAAGTATGGTGGTGAGATTCCTGGATATCAAAATTAATAAATTACATTGATTTTTTAATATATTTTTGAATTATATTGATTTTCGCCATACCATTACACTCACCTTCTCTCCCACCGCTGTCACCCGCGCTGCTGGAAAGCGTATGCATGGCACAAGAAGCAGCATTGCACTACATGATTAATAAAGAGTTCAATGTGAGAAGGCAAGAGAAAGTAAACACCACAGCTGCCCATAAAGTGGAAAAGGTTCCTCCTAAACTCCTAATTATCCCCACAGGTAAAAAGTACCAGCCAGCATATTGTTGAACTTTACACAACTACAGATATCCTGGGTAATGAGGGCAAGCTTCTTAATTCACTAACTTAACCTCTCAAGGTAGAATGTTTTTAATATTGTGAATAGTGTAGTGAAGAGAAATGAATGTTTATGAATTGCTCAGCCAAGATAAGGAAACTATGTGAAGGATGAGATTCTTATGCATAAAAATACTAGGAGTTTTAGATTTCTTTTGTCATGTCGAATAAACATGTTAGGACTGCAAAAGTCTCTGTTAAGAGACATTCCTTACCTAGCACAGCTTTGCAAGCCAGAGCTGATTTATGTTAGAGAGAAGATAAACATAGTGGTATGTTTAGAAAGCTGAGCCAGGGCCCTTACACTTTAATAGCTTTTAACTGCCCTATGATTTTTTTTTTTTTCATTTCTACAGCACTGGTGTATAGAGAGAGTGAAAGTATAATGTAAATATGATTATCTCTCTGTCAGTTTGATTCAGAGAGGTATAAGTAGTGTAGTTTCAGTCATTACTGAATGCAAAGCCACAGACACCGTATTTTTTAAGAAAGCAACTGCCTTCTGATTCTGGAAATACCATGATTTCATATTTAGTACAGCATCCGGTACTTTCATGCCTACACTAAACCAATCCAACTAACAGCACTGGTGAAGTGATTGAAGGTGGAGGACTGTTCTGGCACTAGAAAGAAAAGTGAAATATGACATAAATAACGGTCAGGAAAGTAAAACTGGAACAAGAGTGAAATCTGAATGATGCATGAATTGTTCCTAGCACATGGTACTTGCAAAGGCAAGGAATGAAAGATGAGAAGCCAAGAAGCTCTTTCATTCCCTACAGCAGGTGATGGGATGTTAGTAATAGCAATGTATCAGTGGGTGGGGTCAGACACAAAGTCTTAATGTAAGTAACTGCAAAGCCACAGTGTGCTGTTTTGAGGCTAATTGGAATATTTTAATGAGAGAAATTAGATCATTGACTGTGAAAAGAAAATAACAGTAAGGTCTATATTACCCATGTTCTTCTGAGAAACATAAGTAGTCAAAATACAAGATAAGGCACACTCTTCTCACTTAGTTCTCACTTCTCTTTTGGTCTGTGTGTCTGGTTGCATCTTCCCTTGGCTCCTTTGCATGAAACCTATGTAACCCAACCTAATCATTTTTCCTCCAACTTCCTTGCTGTCTTTTGACATCTCACCTCAGATCTCTGCAGAGATCTCACGTGAGCTATATGGAGAGTTATCTGGTTATTTCTGAGATTGGGAGTGACGGGGGGAAGGAAGGGGAGTTGGTCGGGAGCTGGTTGGTTGGTCTGGCTGTTCAGGAAGGGATTTTTAATTTCTGTATTACTTTTAACTTGTATATAATTGTAAATATCTATAGATATTGTATATATATGTATGTAAATTGTGCAATGCTATAAATACAGCTTCATCCTTTAACTTCCAGCCAGCTGAGTTAGTGTGGTGAATTCCTAGCTGTGTGTTGGGGGGAAGGGAAACTCCCAAACCACCATACACAGTAAAGGAGTGCATCACTGACACATGCATGCCCAGATACTGAAGCACAACACCACGTCCAAGCTGAGAACCCACACTGAAATCATATTAACTTTCAAAGAACAAAACATTCAGTATTTCAAACCATTTTCCAATCCCGTTTAAAGAAGGACAAAGACAACCTGTCTGATGTAAGGCATAGGAAAATCTTTAGTGTTTCCACATTATGTGTAAATTTGTGAAGGTGGTCAGCTTGGATTAACTGCTTGACTGCTATTTAAATCTGTACTGTTTTATGGCTAAGTTCCTTCTCACACTCACTTTGACAGCACACTCCTATAGCTGTTTAATGTAACAAGATGAGGACTGCATAATGATGCAGGAAACATTTTCTCTGCAGCCAGTGTTATGATTTCAAGTGATAACACAAGGCAGCTGCTATCAGGCACCTCAGAATTACTTCATTTAGGGCAAAGAGTGAGCTCATAGCACAGTCTGCAACTGATGAGTGCTGAGTCATGCATCTCAGACTTCCCCAGTACGGATGCATATCGGTGGCTCATTTCCCTCATCTTTTTATGAAAGTGTCTCATAAATTACTCCCTAGATATCCCACTCTATAATTAGGAGCCAGTAAGGATTGAACGACTTTCCTCCTGGGCAAAAATGAAGTTTGCAAAGTCAGCTGCTGCTTCATCTCTGTGAAAGTAGTAGTACTACACCAAAAAATACTTAAGCAAACCATCTACAAAATTCAAACAAAGAAGTAGTAGTAGGAATTTGAGTTACCAAGTAAAATTAAGCACCAAAAGAAATGAAATCCCAAAATACAGTCCAAGAATAAATTTCTGTATGATAGCTACATTTGCAGAGTTTCAGTTATTCTTGAAAGTAGCAGGTATGGCTAGAAATACCTTATTTAACATAAAATTGCCATGGTGAAGTTCTCACTGCTTTTCCCAGTCAGTCTGCATTCACATCTGGTTTTGTTTTCATCATTGCAAGGTTGGTTCAGAGCACTTGTAACACGTAGTCTGGCACCTCAAGAGTATTTTAAGCATTCAGCCTTTAATTCTAAATTGTAAAGCAGGCAAGGCAGCATCAGCTGCACTGCATTACTGGTACCTGAAAGCCCCCACCAAGACACAGATATTCAACAATGCAGTCAGAGCTCTGTTACCTATTGCTACATGAATGCCTCTGTCTTGCTCCATCTTTCAACTCACTTTGTTGTCTTTGTGTCATGCAACTAGAGGTGAGGAAAAGGCAGAGGTGCTTAATACCTTCTTTGCCTCAACTTTCAATAGTAAGGCAAGATGTCCTCAGGACAGCTTGAATCCTGAGCTGGTAGGTGGGGTTCATGGACCAGAATAGCCCTGCTGTAATCCAGGAGGAAGCAATTAGGGAGTTATTGAGCCTCTTGGATCCTCACAAGTCTATGGGACCAGATGTGGTCCATCCTAGGGTGCTGAGAGAGCTGGCAGATGAGCTGGCCAAGCCGCTCTCTGTCATTTATCAACAGTCCTGGCTCACTGGAGAGGTCTCTGAAGCCTGGAGGCTGGCCAGTGTGATGCCCACCCACAAGAAGGGTTGGAAGGAGGACCCAGGAAATTATAGAGCTGTCAGCCTGACCTCAGTGCCATGCAAGATAATGGAACAGATCATCCTGAGAGCAATCATAGGGCACCTACAGAATGGCCAGGGATCAAACCCAGCCAGCATGGATTTAGGAGGGGCAGGTCCTGNGTGTTCAGAGAAGAGCAACAAGGCTGGTGAGGGGGCTGGAGCACAGCCCTGTGAGGATAGGCTGAGGGAGCTGGGGTTGTTCAGCCTGTAGAAGAGGAGGCTCAGGAGAGACTTCATTGCTCTCTACAAGTACCAGAAAGGAGGTTGTAGCCAGGTGGGGATTGTTCTCTTGTCCCAGGCACCCAGTGACAGAACAAGAGGACACAGTCTCAAACTGTGCCAGGGCAGATTTATGCTGAATGTTAGGAAGAAGTTCTTCATAGAAAGAGTAACTGGCCATTGGAATGGGCTGCCCAGGGAGGTGGTGGAGTCACTGTCCCTGTAGGTGTTTAAGAGGAGGCTGGATGAGGCACTTAGTGCCATGGTTTAGTTAATTAGAAGGGTTAGGTGATAGGTTGGACTCGATGATCCTAGAGGTCTTTTCCAACTTGGAAAAGATTCTGTGATTCTGTGATTGCAGTTTGGTTTTTTTGCAATATGGATCCAATCTTTCTGGTTAGCTATGTTTCTTTAAGAAGAATTTTACCTACCACCACTACTAACACACCTAAACTCAAACAAGGCTCCTGCATAATATTAAGGGCAGAATTACTGTTGTTTGAATGCTTTAATCTGACAGAATTAGAATATAACTCAAGATATCTTCATGGTGGAAATAATGTGTTTGAATATTTCAAACTAGGGTGAAGTTCATCTTACATAGACAATAATTAAAACACGTTTAAAACAAAATTTGAAATGCCAGATAGTTCTCTAGCAGAGCAGTCTGACAGAGGCCTGCCAGAAAACTAGAGCTCTAACACACTGAAAAAAATAACACAATGAGAGAGGCATGGCTCTGCAATGTCAAGGTCAGAAAAGCTGTCGTAAATGGCACTGAAGTACTGGAAACAAAGAGGCTACCTCAAAATAGCATGCTAGCATTGGCATTAGCCAGGAGCTTAGAGCAGTAAGCAGATGGTTGTGGAGTACCAGATATCAGACAAGATTAATAGTATGTACAATTACAATGTTAGCTTGGCATTGAGTTGCCCTGGGATCATGCTCCTGGCGAATGTCAACATAATCACACATTTTACATCACATAGGAAATAACTGTCCTGGGCTACACCTTCAGCTAGAATGAGGAAGCATAATGGAAGAAATTCTGTTGCCCGTTAGAATTCCATTCATTTCAGAAAACTCTGTAAGTGCATACTTCAGAAGTACAACTGGCTATAGGACTTGCCAAAATTTTGAAGATGCGCAGAAAATATGTCCATAAAAATATAAAAAAATATAAAACATTCTCCAATGGAAGAAATTGCACAAGCACAACTTATAGTCAAGAAATCTCAATAGAAAATGGCATAGCATGGGCTATAATGCCTGTACTCTACCTCTAAAACTAAAGAAAATATAAACTTCAGTGCTTTCAACAGTCAAAGCTGAATCTTGGAGGGGGTTTATTTGGTTTGGTTCTTTCCCTTGGGACATTGTTCTGTACAAAATCGCAGTTAATCACTGAATTCCAGTAATTTCAGGAAAAGCTTATAAAAATTATTAACCATAAAAACTGAATAAAAATGTGTCATAATCTCGCCTTTTTTCATAGACTTCAGAACTGACTGATGTTGTGAAACACATCAAAACACCATATTAATAGCTATTAAAATTGTTCTTATTGAAATAAATTTTAATCTGCTTTCCGAAATTGTAGGCTATAGGTGAAAGACTAAGCAACCCTCAAACAAGCAAGCAGAGAACAGTAGTGCATTACCTCTAATTAAAGCCACTAAAGAACCCTTTCTCTACACCCTTCATTTGCTTGTCCTAAGAGCAGTGGCTATTACCACCCTACTTCCATTTTTTTTTGCTTGAAGACCATCTTTACTTGCATGAAGTAGCCAATGCTGAAATGTTCTTAAAATGCAAAGCATATATATTCTCCCATGAGGACAGACTGAGAGAGTTGGGGCTTTTCAGCCTGGAGAAGAGAAGGCTTCCAGGAGACCTTATAGTAGCCTTCCAGTATCTGAAGGGGGCCTACAGAAAGGCTGGGGAGGGACTATTTACAAGGTCTTGCAATGACAGGACAAGGGGCAATGGGTTTAAACTGACAGAGGGAAGATTTAGACTGGATGTCAGGAGGAAGTTCTTCATAGTGAGGGTGGTGAGGCACTGGAACAGGTTGCCCAGGGAGGTTGTGGCTGCTCCCTCTCTGGAGGTGTTCAAGGCCAGGTTGGACGAGGCCTTGACTAACCTGTACTAGTGGGAGGTGTCCCTGCCTATGGCAGAGGGTTGGAACTAGATGATCCTTGACGTCCCTTCCAACCTTACCATTCTATGATTCTATGATTCTATGATCTATTAAAAAAAAAAAAAAAGAAAAAAGTTCACAAGAGTACTACATTCCAATGTGTCATTTGTTTATAAAATAAAATCAACCATTAGCAGGAGGTTTTCAGTGAGCTTTTGTGGAAATTCCAAGCCCTCCCTGTAAGACTTATGAACCTATGGAGCACTTTGGTTGTTTTCCTTCTAGTTATCTCCATTTTTGTGCTCTGATGAACTGCAAAGCCTACCTGAAAGAGCAAGTCACTTCATCTCTCTCTCATGGGCTGTCTTGCAACTGAAAAGCAGAGGGCCAGATACCTCTGGCAGCTTTCGTTTGACTGCAATTAGGTAGATATTTTTCATTTCTGGTAATGGCCAGCCAGCTGCTGGGTAAGCAGTCACAGTGATTGACAGAAGAATCTCTATTATTCTTGCAAAAAACAACAGCAACAAAAAAACCCAAAAACCAACCCAAACAAACAAAACCCCAAACAACTGTTTGAAATGCATTGCATTTACCTCAATTGTCTACCGAAAGACAACACAGAGATATAATCGGCATTGTTCTGCTCCTTTCCTTCAAAATTACAGATTCTCTTATCTTTACAAGTTATCAGGATCTTTTTGGAAAGGATCCAGATTCAATATACCTTTCGAGATGTGGAAGTTTTCTGTAGGAGTTCCAGGCAAAAACATTTCAAAAATCATTAAACTTTGAAAGTTTCTCAAATGTTCTTGATTTCATCAGCTGAGTATTTTGGAAACCTATAATCAAACCAGTAATTGTGCAGGCCAGGCTGAAGACAGGATTCTGATATTCCATTAAACATACATACATGGGTAGGTTTCCCCATGCATTATTTTTGTTTTAATGGAAGCAGACCTCAGAATGCATTTTCCATAGGGAATTCATCATCACTAGGGTTGCACTTCTCATTGATGAACGGCAAAAGTCTACCTGGTTGGTCTGAAAACAAATAGGTTTCTGAAAACAAGGCCTTTTGCATACTTTGTAGAAATAGTGCCAAAAGAATACAGAGCAGCGAAAAAACTAATCATGGTGTATTGCTTTAATATGGTGGAAAACAGAGTCCTCTAGTGGTCTAGAGAACTCTAGCAGTCTATGGAAGAAATTAAATGATCTTAAACATCACCTCACAAGAAACAAACTTTAATACTCCAGACAATAATAATCAGGGGGAAATGCCCCTATGGATGTCCATGGCAGTCTGCAGAGTCTTCTATGCTTAATTTGCAGAAAAATCTTCAAATATTGTCATTCTATGTATGTTTAAAATGTTTTAGGCTGCATTGATGGAGAAATAATTTCTCAATCACATTTGAGATGTTCCTGTGCATACATGAACTCTGTTGATAAAACAACCACCTACGCTGAGGAAGTTTATAAACATTAAGCGAACTGTGTTGCTATAACAAAGACAATATTACATATTCTTATTGGAGTGAGTAACAGGATGAATAAAGCATAAAGTGTTTGAAAATTTAACTGAGTTTCACAGTGTATGGCAGTGACAGTCAGTCTTATAGGACAGACTCAAAGCAGAGTGGTGGTATTTCAGAGAACGGGGTTATGCTTGACCTGAGAACAAAGGTTTGCAGAGGAAATACGTAAAATACAATTAAATGGTCCAAGTAATGAGATAAGAGATAAGATCTGAAGGTTGGGGTTAATATCATCTAAGATAAACTTCACATGTTTGGGTCAGAGGGAAAAGTACAGCAGACCTGGAGCTGTGAAATAAATATATTTTAGATGTGTGGATGTAAATTGAAGGTTATGCAAGATATATCAGCTCGGACTTCAGAAAAGACTTTCCAAAGCAGGATCATAGATAGAGAAGAAGCTGAGAAAGTAAAAAAGAGAAGTGAAAATGCAAACTTCTTATTTTATGTAAACCTCCCAAGAAAACTAAGGGGAGGATGAGGAAGCTTTGCCACAGTATATGCTATTAAAGGACCAACTGAAAGTACACCAGGGGAGTGAGGGGAAAAATGGGATACTAGGGAGAACAAATAAGACACAGGGTACAGGTGTACTGACAGTGAGACCTACTCACTGCTCACATCAAGTTGGAGAGACAACATCACAGGTCTTCACAAAACAATAATATAAATAATTTGGCAGAGTAGATAGGTGGAATAAGTATGTATGTGTTGTTGCCAGTTTTGCAGCTGTTTTTATTCAAATCAAGAACTCACCTATATATACAAAAAGTATAAAATTAATATTCCTGCATTCACCTTGTAGGAATCCTGAATAACAACTCATAACTGAAGGATATGTGCAAAACAATATTTCATAAAATAATGAAATCATTCTCTGTAGATTTTGAAACTTCTTGATGGTATCAATAAATACACAAATGGCAACAGTATTCCTGAATTACACAATACATATACTACAGAATACTACAGAATCTGCTTTATACGCTCCCAGACCTTAAGCAATCTTTTGGCAAAGGCTATGAAAATCTGGCAAACAGCAGTTTGTAAGAAAGACTTATGTGGTCTTCACACCACACGGTTCCCAGCACTGTCATTAAAAGCTTTTCTTGGGAAAGCACTTGGAAAAATCTCTTTTTTCTTTCAAGAACCTCATCCCTCAGAGCTATAGATGTCATTTGTCAAGACCATCAACTTCCCTCTCTCTCCAACATACCTCTGCAGAGTTAGTGTGCATTAAAAGATAAGTTCAAAATGCAAAAATTCATGGGTCAAACATTGCCTGTCTATATTTCTAGATGACATCTTCAAATCTATACTTGTACATCATACTTTTCTTCTCAGTGCTGGCATGGCTTTTATCAGCTTTACTAGTTGCAGTTCATACACCTATCAAAAAAGTATTGCTGAACTTAGTGACAGACATAAAATAGGGTTTGAAAGGACTCCATCTTTCATGCAGAGGGGGAAATTATTTCCTTTGAATACACTATCAGCCTCACATAAGGTACAGTCCTCAAACCAATATTTTGTTTCATATTTTGACATGTGAAAATGATTCCAATAAAGTGAAAGCTGTCACATCTGAATCAATGCAGAACTGCAAACTGAACAGGCCTGTGAAGATGCAACTTGGGAGGTAATTTAAGACAGCAGTGTCAAACAGGCAAAGATGAACAATAATCTGGGACCAAAAAAAATGAGGAAAATATTAACTCATCTTTTAACAAATGCAGGAATGGAAATCAGGTTTCACAAAAGTAGTTCTCTCTTACTGTTTCTGCAGTACGTGGCCATCAGTGACACAGACACTTTTTCCTTCTAAATGGAAAAACTGTCTACATTTGGAAGTAACAAAATTCTGTATGCTATTACATTGTCACCACCATCACCACCACAAACTCCCAAAGGAACCACAGCAGACTGAACTGTGATTAGCCATTTAGACTCACTAGGAGGATTACTTTTGTGATGGTAAGACACAGGTTTTGGTGCAGCTTTGCAAAGGATAGCTCCTGCTTTTTAGACAAGAGTTATCGAAGCAAACATCAGAGAATAAGCTCCTTATTGACCAGTCTACTAGGACTTCATTGGAAGAGCAATAGATACTTTCAATGGACTCTTAAGTTCAGTGGAAATCACAAAATGATTGAGGTTAAAGGGACTTCTGGAGGTCTCCTTGTCCATCTCTCCTGCTCAAACAAGGACACCTAGAGCAAATGGCCCAAATAAGTAAAGCTTTCTCATGGCTGGAAAAATCACTGTTTTCAACCAGAAATGTTCACAATAGTAGTAATAGCTGTGCTGAACCTCATTTGCACAAGCAAAGATGACGAGGAAAGTAAAGGTGGGACATTCTCTAACTCTGCAGTTTCTGCACCACAGTAATTCAATATACATAGCTGGCTAGGAACAGAGATCCTTCTGATTTTGGTGGCTGAAGAAGTGTTTCTTGTGACTGCTGCAGAAAAATACAGGAACTGGGGGGCTCAGTAGCCTCTGGCATCACTAATTGGAAGGTCTGCTGTGATTCATTGTGGGATCCTGACCCAGCGAACGTGTAACTCTCCAAGGACAGCACTGGGCAGTGGTGTACCACCTGAGGTCCTTCCTGTAGAGCCAAGCATAGGGATCTCTTTTGTCTCCTTACTCTTCAAAAGGCATTTGGCAAGGTAAGGTGCTTGAAGATGGATCAATACATAACAGTGCATTGATCAAACACAGCTCTTGACCTCTCCACTGCACTAATGTTGCTATTTTTCAAGTGACTGGCCAAAGCAAGGGTTTAGAAAAATACATTGTTCTTATATTCCTTCAAAGAACAAGTTTGTAAAAAGAAGCTAGATTTGAAGAGTTATATGTTTTGAACTAGTCAGATCTTCACACCAGACTGGCAGTCACTTTTTAACCCATATTTCTAATGACAGGAGACAGTATATGATGTTCGTTTCTGCTACTGCTTTCTTAAGGACAAGTCACATTGCTCCTTCTAACCATTAGCACAAATCCCCATCTCCTGAGTGGAGGCAGGAAAGATAATAAGATCATAGATAAAGCATATGGCCCTCTAATGGATTTCTAGTTGCGACAACCTGAAGTGGCATGCCTGGAAATGTCAAGTGCATTTCACTCACTGTTGGCTATGAAAAAGCCACACACAGCTAATATCTGCATGGGCAGAGCAGGATAGCAGCTGATAATTGTCACTCAAAGTCACCAGTTTTGCAGTCAGGGTAGATTCTGAAAACAGCGATTATTTCTGTAACATATTTGAAGGTAATGCTCACAATCACAGAGCAACTTATGAATGCAAGTGTATAAAAACGAATGCTTCGTACTGCATTGAAATAGCCACACATCTTTTCATATTTACTAAAGAGCTGAAGGTGCTTTTGGTGCAGCACAGAAGATGCTTATGCTCCATGCTGTTTGGAGAAAAGAAAAAACAAACAGATCAGCATGTTCTTGTGAGCTCATCTTATAATTCACATGTTCCTTCAAAATATTTCTGAAGATAGAAAGTATCAATCTCTGCATGCAGCTGGCCTGAACAGAGCATGTTTTGTAAGTGGCACTCTTTACTTTACCCTCCCTATCTATCGTTACTTGAAGTAAACGAGTGACATGTTTTGTTTTATTCAGCATGGTCCTTGAAATATCCAGGAGGCTGGATTTGATGACCCCCACAGGTCCTTCTCAATCCCACATTCATAATCATTTTGAGTAAGGCAATTTGGCCATCCATGTTTTAATGAGGTCTTCCCACAGTCACAATTGAGACTGTGGACATAATCCAAATGCAAGTCATAATCACAACAATTTAATTAGAATTATTAAATCCAAAAAGCCAGAAGTACTTAATTAAATAAGCAGCTTGGTTTCTGAGCACAGAGACACGCTTCAAATAACTGCAGTCATAAAATTCTCACTGTGGAAAATTAGGAGTTGTTGTTTGATAATAATCAATAGAACATACTATTGAATAAATACTTTCTGACTTGTTTTCCAAGCCATCACACTGGTCCCAGTAGTTTGCAAGACAGATATAAATAACAATGAAATTGTGTTCCTCGTCTTGCTGTTATAGGTATCTAAATAACCACTGACATGACCAGACAAAAAAAGAAAGAAGGGTAGTTTGCCAAATCCTGCAGATGATTGTCCCTATAACCTCCATACAGCAGGGTTGTAACTGCCAGGGTTACTTTCCATATCACTTGTGTTCATAGCTTGGCTTTTTCGTTCATCACAGCTTCCACTCAGTTTGGGAAAATATATGGACCTGTAATGAATGGATGTGTGCCACAGAGACTACATTGGTTAAAAGGGCCAAGGACTGAAAATATTTAAAATAAACATTTACAGATTAGTATTAGAGATGACAGATTTATATGCAGGGCATTGCAAGTATTTTATGGGTCTAATTCAGATTACTGGCTTTAGTTTTGGTTTCTATGTGACATAGTCTTACAGTCCTTTATAGTCTTAAAGATATATTCCTCTTGCCCAGTCCTACTAAAGTCAGTGGAAAGTCTTTCCAGTTATCATGTGTGTTTTGGATCACATATTTACAAGTAATTTGCAACTAAAAATAAACAAGTTTGTAAAAGAACATATTCTTGCTGTGGCCAGGTGTCATTCATAGCCAGTTTCTATTAACATAACTGCAAAGACAATCTTTGTCAGTTGTATGGAAGTTATTCCTAAGTATGTGTCTGTAACTCAGCAGTGTCTGGTCTCATGGACCTTTGTGGGACTTCATCTTGCTGCAGCAAGTGCTACGGGGAAGCTCACCAGTCCAAAGTTTTGGCAAGGCTGTGCTGGACGATGAGTTTGTGTTATGAGCCTGCTGGATGTTGCCTGTGAGTGCTTCTGACTCCTTGAGTGCTTACTGCCTTATGAGTCCATGTGGTCCTGTGGGTTCACATTTGAAGCACTTAGCAGTTTGTGTTTTAAGTCAGGGCACCCCTCCTCTGAGGTGAAATTGTTCACGTTTATCTCCAGTAAAAGCAGAACTCTCTTTCTGGGCTCATTTTGAACCCTTCAGAAGTGTGCAAATGACATGGAGCAAAACTCTCAGTCATCCTTAGAGAGTCTTCCAAACAATACACCCTTTTCTATGACCTCCTGAGTGCAAAGATGGCTGTGAGCAGATAGCACTAGCCTTAGCCTGCCTGAAGCATAAGTACTGACAAGAATCAAAATCATATCTCCTTGCATAGTATGTGATGTAAGCCACACTTTCAGGGATAAATTTCTTGTGCCACAGGACTCCAAATGCAGTGATGCAGTCCTGGGTTCTGATGCTGTCAACAAAGCGCCCACAGACAAAGGCATGAGCGGTAGACCCGCCCACACTGTTCCTTCAGCCACAGTGCCATAGCGGAGGCTCTCTGTGACAGAGGAGAGCATTAGATAGTAAACATTTTCAGAACATCTGGGATGTGCAAACAGGGCCATGAGATGCTGAATTTCCATTTGCTGCTTTTTGGACCCACAATTTAGTTTCTGCCTTTACCCACATCATGGGAGTCTTTGCGTCAGAACTCATGATGAGCGCTGCCCCAGACGCATCATGTACAATGTATCACAGTATAAGCAAGGTTGGAAGAGACCTCAAAGATCATCAAGTCCAACCCGTTACCACAGACCTCAAGACTAGACCGTGGCACCAAGTGCCACGTCCAAACCCACCTTGAACACCTCCAGGGACGGTGACTCCACCACCTCCCTGGGCAGCCCATTCCAGNGGGCTCGGCCCTCCAGTCAGTTCCTAACTCAGCACAGAGTGTTGCCATCCAAGCCACGAGCTGACAGCTTAGCCAGCAGTTTGCTGTGGGGGACAGTGTCAAAGGCCCTGCTGAAGTCCAGGTAGACCACATCCACAGGCCTCCCCACATCCACCAGGCGGGTCACCTGATCATAGAAGGAGAAGAGGAGGCTAAGAGGAGACCTTATTGCTGTCTACAACTACCTGAAGGGTGGTTGTGGCCAGGAGGAGGTTGCTTTCTTCTCTCAGGCAACCAGCACCAGAACAAGAGGACACAGTCTCAAGCTGTGCCAGGGGAAGTTCAGGCTCAAGGTGAGGAGAAAGTTCTTCACCGAGAGAGTCATTCGCTACTGGAATGAGCTGCCCAGGGAGGTGGTGGAGTCGCTGTCCCTGGAGGTGTTCAAGGTGGGTTTGGACGTGGCACTTGGTGCCATGGTCTAGTCTTGAGGTCTGTGGTAATGGGTTGGACTTGATGATCTTTGAGGTCTCTTCCAACCTTGCTTATACTGTGTGATACTGTGTGAGATTAGGTTGGAGAGGTAGCATCTGCCCTTCCTAAATCCATGTGATGCCCATACACACACACACGCATACAAAAGCCATGCAAACTCAGCAAAAATGCAACAAAAATCCAAAGGAAATATTGCTGGAATCTCATTCAGAGCTATTCAGCCTGTGAGCAGCAGATGGCAGCTCTATTGTCACTCTTCCCTCTGCGAACTCAGATTGCCCTTCTAGGGCTAGGGCTTTCTCAATCTTCACAAGCAAATCTTGCTTTTTTCCCACTACCTCAGAGATTTTTGGTATTACCCATCACTGCAGGTAAACTCAGTGTGTCCAGTGAAGTTTGCTGTGGCCTGAATGCATCTTTTCGCCCCTTTCCCTAGTGTACCACTAGTGACCACCTCAGTTTTTTAAAATCACTGCCTATGGTGAAAGCCTGAAAATAATGCCTCATAGACAGACATGCAGTCACAGGATCACAGGATGTTAGGGGTTAGAAGGGACCTCTGGAGATCATCAAGTTCTTTACCTGCTTTAGTCACTAGCATGTCTAGTTCCTTGGCCAAAGGGCGAATAGGCAGAGAAAGACAGTTTACACTCCTTGTGGGAAAGGCTATTTACAGCAAGAATTTCAGTACCACAGGAATGTAGGCTCACTCACTTTGGATTTCACTATATGATTTATCAGGAGTAAGCAGCTCATGTCTTGTGGAAAGTTTGAACTCTGCTGTTTGTCGTCAATCCATATTGTTTTTTCTCCTTTTCATGAAGAAATGTGGCCTGTGTGATACATCAGACAGATACTATTTTTTGAGTGATGTTTTCTTACAAAGTAAATAAGCAACTGTCTGTATATCCAATTCTCAGCCCTACACAGTGTTTCTTCTTATACAGTCACTTACACAAGTGTGGAATGCAAAGGAGAATAAAAGGTTTTGCTGTTTCTTCATACAAATGTCTAGGAGAACAGAGAAACTGTATCTAGGAAAGAGAAGCAAATCCACTTCCTTGGGATCAGAACCCACATGTTTTTACCTGTATTATGCCTTGCTTCAGCCAATTCAGGTAAACTCTGTGCAGTTCAAATTCAGAAAGATGCAAGAAGAAATAAATCTTTGCCCTGTAGTTGCTGTAGTATTTTCCAGTACAACTATGATTCTTATGAGGGGTTAGACAGAAGAATGAAATAGGCTTAAGAGAAAACTCTTGCAACTTTCTTGACTAGCTGCCCTGTGCTGTGAGGCTCATGGCAAATAAAGCCTCCATGCCAAAGCAGGGCAAGTTTTCCATAACTAGAAGAAAAAAAAAAAAAAATCCGAGCAGAGTGATATTTATTTTCCACACTCCATTAGTAGCCCAGAAGCAATTCAAGCATGTTACTAGAAGCTGAACCCAGCTAATTAAAAATAATGTTCCAAAGCTACACCAATGTCTTCCGCATCTGGAGCTGGCTTCTGCAAATAAACATACACAAAACCAAGGACAAATCACAATAAATCTAAGCAGACAGGTACAAGCAAATTGGTCTGTGGAAGTGACACGTCTCTCTGCTTAAATGTCTACTGCAAATCCCAAGGAGACATGGTAGGATTTAATCTAATTGGGTTTGCCACTTCCCTGCAGCTTAATGTGAGAATAACTGCAATTATATATGACTGTACTTAGCTCAGTACCAAAAATCCATTTATTAGGCTATTAGAATCCATAGAAAGTAGGAGTTTGAGATCATTTGGATATGCTGGTTACATACTTGGCCTGATAGTTGTTTTGTGGTTACAGTTTCCAAATTACTACTGAGGAGGTGATAGTGGAAAAGCTGAGGCAGTTAAGCATTTCAATGGATGGCTTAGAATGGTTTTCTTCTCACTTCAGAATCCATAATGGCACCATATATGTCGGCTCTGTGCTCCGCAAGCCTCGTAACATTCAGCAGGAGACTGGGAAGCTAAGAGATTGCTGAGGTTCAGAAATCCATTCATAATAAAGTAAAGCACTTCTGCATGTGTGGGGCCGTGCAGAGTTGGCACAGCACAGCAGAGAGATGCAGAAAGAATTATGTTTAAGACCAGTATTATGGGGCAACAGCTTCTTCTAGTTTTGCAGGATTTCAGAGGGTGCAATTAGCAAGATATGCAGGAAAATCCATTGAGCCATTCCAAAAAAGGTGTGGTATCACCATTTGCCCACCTGTTCAGTCTGCAAGTGGAGCAGATGACTAGTACCCTCACCGTGAAGCACAGCATGAGGAAACTGCGAAGCCCTGTCCTTTAAGCTTTTGTCATCTCTGCAACCACAATAAAACTCTCCTTGCCAAACAGATGTTTTTAAATGAGGCAGAAACTCTCACCTTTTCACTTTTTCTAAATCAGGGTGGGTTTTCTTGTAAGTCTGGAAAACTTCACCTATAGACATAGTTTTCCAGTGTACACACAGTGAAGGCAAAAAAATTAACACAATTCCTTCGGCTTGCTCATGCTACAGTGGCTGCCTGACTGCAGGAAAAGATTTGGAGGCTGTTTGTGATCAGTTAGACACCATCAAGAAGTATTTAGGCCATATTGAACACAGAGATTTGTTTTAGGATATCAAGCCTAAAATAGGCGATACCCACATTCAGGATCCGAGATTTTGCTCCAAACAAACTGGGTGGCAATGGACCAATCAAGACAGCTTCTGTGAAAGCAGCCTTTCTGTGTCCCACCCAATCCAAATTTACTGGTACCTGAGATGTTGATAATCTTGCATAATAGTCTATTTTGTACACAATTTTAAAGAGATTTTGTTGTCAATGGCTCAATTATGATCCAAACAAACAACTGTCACAGATTAACATAATTCCACCCAGCTCTGCCTGAATCAGACACCTCAATGTGAAAAATATTAGTTAAGGTCCCAGTCCAACTGCTGGAAAACACTACAGTGAAAATCCTTTCTGGAAATGAATAAATGCTAACATAGTCTTGGCCAACTCTTTTTTGTAAAAAAATGCAAAGCAGAGAGGGTTGCTTGGCAAAATCATTATCCTTGCTGCTTGCATTGCAGCACCACAAACATGAGTAGCAGTTGCTTGTCAAAGGTAGAGGCAGCATGAACCAGTCTGGTTTTCTCCTGCTTTGTAGCCTTAGGATTGTTTAAAAAGGTTAAAATTAACATAATTATTTTGAATTATGTCTAAAATGAATCTACAGTTCAAGTTACCAGCTGCCAGGACTCGTTCTTAATTTTAAGGCAGGTAAACTGGCTGTGTTCCCTCACAAAGGTAACTGGTCCCTGTCTCTTCCAAGGAAAAGGCATCAGGTGAAGTAGAAACACTCCAGAATTTGACCAATGGACTTCTGAGGTCCAGGTGCTATCCAGCCCTGTATATGTCAGCAATTTAGGAGGACACACTCAGATCTTGCTCTGTCTTCTTTCTTTCTTGTACAAAAGCTAGTAAAATCCTACTAGGAAATACAGTTTGTCCTTCTTTCTGCTTCTGCAAGGATTGGAATATGATGGTGAGGTCTTACCTCTCCTCAGCTCACAACTAAACAGTGAAGAGGTACACACGAAATGACTTTCTTGTATGGTAGCACAGTCCCTGGGATTCCCTGGAAGGAACCCCAACTTCAGAAAATCTGAACATGGTTGGTGTAGCTACTCTAGCACTAGGCAAGAAATATTGTGAAGAATATTCATTTCTATCAGCCTAAGATCAAGGGCAATAAAATAGTAAGCCTTCTGAGGTACCTATTTAATCAAAAGTGATGTTTATCATATATCAGAAACACTTAAGCTATTAAAAGAGGGACGATCAAGTATTTTCTCTGAAAACCTTTGAATTGTAACTCAAATGGGGGTATACTAAAACACTTCTGATTTCCAGCAAGACACATCATGTACCATTACGTTTAGAAACACAGAAATTACCTGGATGGGATCTCAAATGGCTGTAGTATATCACACTAGAGTGAATTTGCTGTGCTACACAACCTGATGCTACATGACAAAGTATGACAGCTGATCTGTACTACTTATGAGAGATTGTTGAGATGTGCTGAATATTTTCTAAACTGCTATCAGAAAACATATGTTTCCAAGGGGTAATGATACAGTGGGTCTGAATAACTCATAAAAATTATGAATGAAGTGTTCTCACCTTCATTTGACCTTTGTTACTTCTGCAGCAGACAGAGCTAAATGTGTAGCACACCAGAATGCATCTGAAGAAGAGACAGATGATAATAAAGAAGCTGTTAAGAGATGTTCACTCCACTGGCTCTATTAGTTCAGCATGCTTGCACAGAAAGAATTTCCCTGAACATGTGAACATGAGTATAGATCAATAAAGGGAAATATCCAGGCTGACCCTTTCTCAGCCTGAACTCTTCCAAGAAAGATGCATATACAGTCCAATGCTTTGTTGAAGTCTGAGGACAGGGGTTGTGCATAAGGAGCCATGCAGAAAATATGCTGGTATGAGCTGGTATGTTGTGGTGCTCATCTCTTGCAAAGGTCACAGATCATAGGAGATCTTTCATGCATATAAACATATGACTGCTTGTTGTATTTTTCAAACATCAGAAGCACAATATTTTTCAAATGTCAACGGGTGAGCAATACCTGTGAACCCTTGGACACAACCACAGGGCTTAATATACAGGGTGGGGGAAAGAGTTTTGTTAATCAAAACAAAGAGGCTTCTGTCCATAGGAAAGTAATGCACAGATTGGACAATTCCTGGCAGGAATAGTTTAAATACAATCAGCCCATCATAGAATTGGAGGAGTGCCCCTGTTTAAGGCATTATAGCCTGTCTACCCCACCCTTCACACCTACCAGTTCTTTAGTCCCATCTCCAGTAGTTACTGAGTTTATATCACACCCTGTGTACAGGATTTGGGCAGTTGGGAAAGTCTGATGGTCTAAGAGCATTTGTCAGTCTTAAGAGCTATTTATCCTTTTCCCTTCAATGCTATCTGGGTCAGGTTTAACTATTAGTGTATCCCAGATAAAACTCCTGAAGCTATTCTCATTTCTGTAAATGTATGATCCAAAACCAACCAGAGACCAGCTGGGAGTTAACTTCTGCGGTCACTGGGATTCACAGGTTTGATGTGCCTACGATTTTCTCTTATCTTTAACATTAAGGCCTAAGGCACTTTTCAGGGCATAGATTTTCTGAGGCATTTAGCAGTCTCCTTGTCTTATTCTGCATCACCTACCTCATTTTCATGCCAAGCCCTCAGGCATGATAGGCATGAAGAATGTACAGCTTTTTGTCACTGAGAAAGCAAGTTTCCACACGCTCTGCTAAACAATCTCAACAGATGCTACTAAGAAGGCCGAAAAAGTGATTTTCACAAATCTATAAATTATCTCACAGGCCAGACTGTGGTCTTCAGGCAGTGCCAGAGCTACGTACAAACCCATGGAAAGGACTCAGATCCACATTTGGAGCTTTTAAAAGAATTCAGGTGGGAATTACATTTGGGGAGCTGTGGTGTGTACACAAAACCAGGTGCTCAAGCTGATCCTGGAAAGACAGCTGAGTGGGCAATAGGTACTAATGAGTACAAGAGCTCTTCTTGAAGGTCACAGCCAAACGTATATTTATGGCCACCTGGGGACACCCATCTCTCTTTGCTTTCTCCCAAGACAAGTCTTCAGTGGCTTGTCTTGAAGCAGCAGGGAGGAGGCAGGAAACGGCATTAATGACACCTATCAATTAATTGAAGTTATGTACAGGAGTCTGAACGGCAAATATGCTGTATAGGTGCTAAGCCATTACAGATGATAAAAGGCACAAGATAAAAAGGAAGGCAATTGCAAGCGGGTATGAGTGAGCATCAAACACAAAGGAAGTTGTAATGAGAGTAGGATCATGAAGAGTGACAATTCAGCATGGGAAAGATAAAGATGGGACAAGAATGGGATCAAGAGAGGGTGCAGAGAAACGATGGGGAGGAAGAAAAATTTGAAATGGAAACGATGAAAATGGAATATGATTTCCAGAGGGAAAGAATAAGGGTGAATGGGGGTGCTACTGGGTCAGCCCATGCATATTTAGTCAGTTATAATAAGGTAAAATTGCTTCCTCATTACAAGGAAGGGAATGATGTTGATATGTTTTTGCAGTCTTTTAAAAAACTGTACAGAACTTATAATTGGTGAGAGGAGGCATGGGCAGCACAGTTCAGACCTTGCTCAATGGGAAAACCCTAGAGGCCTATGCCAAGCTGGTTGATAATGACTGCTGTGACTATCAAATTGTACAGGGAGCTCTTCTGAGAAGGTATGAGGTTGACCCCAGAGACCTGTAGGGTTACACTTAGGTCTCCAAGGAAAGGATCTGATAACTCCTTTCCTGAATTGGCTGTAGAAATGACAAATTTATTTAACAGGTGGATAGAAGGTGAAAAGACTTCTGTATCTGGGTTGTTTTTTTTTTAGTGTTTTTTTTTTTTAAATGAAGAAATTATGTTGAGGAGCAACTTCTAGATGTTCTGAAGGATTTGGAAGCCTGCTAGACAGAAAATCCTTATATTCAAATTTTCAGCCTCTTAATTAAAGTAAATTTTAATGTGTATCCATAGAATAATGAGAAAAGTAATGGGAATCCTTCCTACTTCCACAAAGACATGTCGTGTTTTCCAGAAACAAGCAAAATAGACAAAAAACTACACAACTGCCAAAAGCTTACAAATCACACTCTTTAACCTCAAGAATGTAATAATAAAACAAAATAAATCTCATTAGATATATTTTATATATATACACACACACACACAAACCACAGAGGTGGCACAGAGTGCAAACAAGGAGGCAATTTATTATTCTTATTCAGCACTAGATGCACTCATCATAAAAGTGTTTTATGAACGTTTTGTTCAGATATGTTTTCTTAGAAGACCCTTAATGGAAGCACTAACCCCAGCCTGTGTTTTCAGAAGGTGGGCTGATCTGTTCCTCTTGGAAAGCATTACCCAAGATACATCTACATTCCAGCTTGGATTACCATTTCAAACAAAGCATGAAAAACTGAAAAGTGACTGGCTGGAATATAGACAGATGTTATACTCTGCGCTATGAAATATTTAATAGTTGTAATGAGTCTGTAAAATACAACATTGGCTCAGCTACTGCATTCCCAAATTCCTTCCAGACTCAACTAAATAGCCTCTTTGCCTGGCACTGTTGTTCTGCTTCCTCGTAACACTTTTCTCCAGCAGCTTCCCTTGCAATACCTCAGATAGCTCCTGTTGTGAATCAGCACATCATTCCTGAGGTGAGTACTTCACACTAGGCTCTATAACCATGGCTGAAACAAAGAAATTCGCTGTGTCTTTAACTTGTCTGTATTTTGCTATTGATCACTTTCCTTTCTCTTTTTATCTATTTTTCTCATTGATGTGGGTTTGGGAGTTACCCACCCCCCCATACTTTGTAAAATGACCCAGGCTAAAACTCAGTCGGCTGGAAGTTTAGATGAAGCTATATTTACAGCTCAGCACAATGTACAAGCAGATATATACACTATATACAGCAATATTTACAGAAATATACAAGGAAAGGTAATACAGAAACACAACTCCCCTCCCAGAAATCAGAGACCCCAGGAGGGGGTCCCAACCACCCTTCCACCTTCTCCCCACCCCTATACCTTACCCCAAGGTTTTGAGGATCGGCCAGAGGAGGAGTTAGAAGAAAAGTGATTAGTGAAATTAATTTGTCGGAGGGAAGAAGCCAGAAGTTTCAGGACAGCCCCAGACGCTGTACCCCAGAGCCCACGACAAGCCCGACTGTCTTATCTTAAGCATCACAGCAAGCCTATGAGTGAAGTAGACATCACCATTGTTTCCTTTTCACAGCCTATAATATAATTTTCTCTATTAAAATATTCCAATTACCCTTAAACCAGCACACTCATTTACTTTTTATTTCCAATGCTCTTAACAGAATATCCATTTTATTGTTAACTTACCTCTGACTATTCTATCTTTATATTCCCTCTGAACCTGGCTACATTTTATAGCTCCTTCTAGAGTCATCTGGCTTTTCCTTTGGTTTTTAATTTTCTGTAGGGATTTTGGCACATAAGATTTACTGCATTTTGCAGTGTGAAGACAATAGAATATTTTCTGCCCCTTATATTCCTTCTTCTTTTCTAATTCTCATATGAAAGTCCTGTGTCCTGTGTAAGCATTTCAGTGCAAAATTTACCACCACTTAAACACATCTTATTCTCCTCTTTGCACAAAGGTGCTTACATCCTGATACCTGTCACAGTATAGAGGAACTGAGGTTAGGACAGCGAGGCTTCACTGACATGAAAGGGGGCAGATGTTGGTCTAATGTCGTTTCTTGAACTTCCACTTCAGTACCCACACTTGCATGTGTTATTCTGTTTCCCATATGTCCTACTGATGTAGCACAGGATCTATTCCATGCATTTCCAGTGCCTTTTTTTTTTTTTTCCTTTTGTAAAATGTTACTAAGTTAAATAAAATCCTTTCTAACTAAGTGTTCTTGAATGATAATGTATGGTTGCTCAAGGAACTACTAGACAGCCAAATGAAGCTAAAGGCACAGTAATAACAGCAACACTCCATACTGGTACAAGTACCGCACATATAATCTGGCCTCTCTATTTCTCATTAACCTCTGGAATAAGCATGATTTTAGTATTTCTATCACTACCAATACTTAATCCTGTGCCTGTGGCATGTAAAATAACAGAATTCAATATTTAGAGAAATGCCTCAGAAAGATCAAACAATTCTCAGTCATCTTGGGAAAAGCTCAGTGGTATTAGAAGGCTTTGGTGAAAGTGCAAGAGTAGGTCAAAAGGTTGTTTCATGAAGAAAAAGGTTCACATTTCCCTTGCTTGTGAAAATGTACTGGTAGGACAGTGTGATAGTCCATATTTGATAGTTTACAGATTAGTGATATTGATTCTTCTGCTAGACTGTGTCCTGAAATAAAGCATAAAAGCCCAGCTGGCAGAAGGCTGAAAATAGGTGATTGTGAAAAGAACTGTCTATGGTCCTGTTTAGGAGTGTCACTGTCTTTTTATTACTGTTACTTTTAATGGAATTTTTGTCTGCAGAGCTCAAAGTATTTCACAGAGAAGCCAATACTGATGTCTACACCTTACAAATAGGGAAACTGAGGCAGAAAGTGGCTTACACAAAGCTGCATAATTCAGTGAAGTCCCGTGACTTTGTTGTGCAAAAGCTTTATCTTCGAAGAGGAACTTATTCTTGAATACATTAATCCTATCTGAACCCTGACATGCTGAAAAATCCTTCAGAAAAGTAGCGTAAGATCTTGATCTGTCCAACATAGTGGAGTAGTTCTGACTGAAAACAACTCATGAGTTGGCTCCTGATCACTTGCTGAACAACTACAGCATCTCTTAACTAAAATTAATTTGCTTATGTACTTTGTTAAGCTTAAACAATTTCACAGAGCACACGCAGGGGAAGAATGTGCTGTTCAAGATTTAAACCTAAGTTCAGACACTCCTGTGGTTTGGGTGTTAGCATTAGAGTTCAATGCGACAAATATGGGATGATTTTAATCTTCTGTAACTGCATGAGATTTAGATTTTAATTGCCTTCTTCCCTCCTGAACTCGTCTCATAAAGTGTGTTAGGTATATCTGTTGAGTAAATAGAATACAATAATATGTTCAAATGTCTGTCTAGAGATTTTCTTCCACCCAGAGCTGAAAATCGATACAGCTCAGAGAGATGTCTTTTTGTTAATATAACTTTGTCTTTCAGCATGTTTCTAACATTTAATATTTTTCAGTGTTACTTTGCTGGCACTGAAAGCCCAAGTCATGTTGGCAGATCCCTGAATTGGGACTCCAGAGATAAGTATTCTACTTTTGGAGCCATTTTGGACAAGTAACTACAGCTCTCCAGGTCCTTATATCCATTCCCAGATGTTCCCTTTTGGGTCTTATTTCTGCAAAGATGTATGCAGGTATTTGAGCTTATAAACTGTGAAGGTATTTAGTGAACTGTATGACTGTGAGTAGCCCAGTGACTTAAAGTAAATTGCACATTCAAATCTTTGAAAGATAAAGTTTCAGAATGTGTAGATTGTGCTGAACTGGGCTAATTTGTCTACAGAATGTGATGTTCCAAATTTGACTCAGCCTCTCCCTGTAGCACCTCATAAAGGCCATTGGGTTTTGCAGACTGAAGTGCCAAAAATGTCAGTGAATGATCCAGATGTGCCTCACTTTAGAAACAACTTGAGCATCAGTTTTCAAAGTCTCCAGGGACAGCAGTCAGTTTCCTTTGGCACAGCAGGACAGCAACACGTGTGGTACTCTTGTGTAACCTCAGTCAGATTTCAGGCCTGAGGTTGGGCAGAGCAGGAAACTTTAGGTGAATTGCATCTATCCCTGGGTTCTTACAAATAGCCTGAGTTTGCCCCTCTGAACTGAATACTGTCAGGCTGAAAATATATGTTAGAAAAACACTCTCCATTTCCCCCTCAAATCAGCCTATAAATAACACATGTGGTCCAAAATGGCCCTGATCTCACATCAGGAATAGAGGCTGCAGTGCAACAGTGACAACAACAAAGAGAGGGGAATTGGTTAAGTACGGTGAGGGTTAAAATCTGTGCCCTGAACAGTAAATTTTATGGCCAAAAGTGAGTCTTCTATAGTCTCATTTATTATTGCAGAAATGATTGGAACTGGGGACCATGACACTATTACCTGTTACTGCAGATTTATTGAAAATTAGCAATTCCATTTATATCTATGAGAATTCAGGGATTATTCTGTTATAGACTAGAAAACTGATAGATTTATAACTCTGGTGAATCTAGTTGTACCAACTAATAAAGCAAGTGAGAAAATTTAGAGGTTTGTACTCCTAAAGGAGTTAACCTTTGGATAAAGAAACATTTTTCAAGTAGCATCTGAGAAATTATTGGATCCATAAATTCTCACTGCCGTAGTACGAAAAATATTCATTTCCTGGGTTTTATATTTTTGTTCAAGAAAGATACAAAAAGCAAAAGTTAGTATGAAAAATTTTCACTCCACTCAGAGTCCTGCTGTAATTGCTGCTGCACCTTTTGTTAACCCTTTGGCATATATTGGCGGAGCTTGCCTTGCTGACTCTAAGGAATTTTCAAGCTATGCATCTGCTAAATTCATTAACATTGTATTGACTTGAGTGAATTTGATCTGACTTTAATTTTCATTTTGTGTACTCACTGGACTTCTCGAAAATGGAATCAAACATGCAAAGGTATTAAATTCATGTCAGGATATTGTGGGGATTTTGTTGTTGTTTGGTTCTGTTGTTCAGGGTTTTTCAATCTGAGACATCTCTGACTGTGGGATGAGGCTTGTATAAATCACTGACATTATTTTAAAGCTCTGAAATTATCTTAAAGATTCTGGTAACCCTGTGAAAGATTCTGGTAAGATCAGGCTTCTATCTACCAAGAAAAGTGATACAAAGACTGGTATTCAGCTCCTAGGGGCAACAAGGTTTGGCCACCATGCCAACGCTCTCCTTATCCTCTGTGCAAACTGACAAGGCAAGCATTGTATACACAATACAAAGGGTTGCTCAGAGAGACACTTGAGTGCTACAGACTTGGGTGTGCAACATTGGAGCCTGGCAAACTAATATCAAAATAATACATGAGCATGAGCTTTTCAGCTCCGTCTTTCTCTGAAACAGGTCTTTAGGACTAAATAAACTTAGTAACTGCGCTTTGTGGTTGCTGAGGTTCCTCGGTTTGCAGTCAGGGCATGAAGAGCTAATCCCTCTCTTTTACTTGCTACAGATGGAGGCCAGCACCACCAACACTGGTAGAACTAAACACATGTCCATGGCCTCGACTTCAAGACATAATGAGATGAAATGAATATGTATATACAGTAGCCATTAGTTAAAACAGTAGCTTGTGTTTTGGAGTGAAATATGCCATTTGCCTTATTGGACAATGCATTGCTATTACTTTTGCAGAGCTGCTTCTGTACCAATTATTGCAGAAACTAGAGAACTGTCAAACAAATACACAGTTTACCTAGGAAAATAAGCATATGAGAAGTAGCTAATTGGGCCATAACTTCTTAGTAATGCATGAACAATGATCATTGTACTCCTACACTGAAATCATCAGCACGATTAAAATCCATCACCTAATAACACTTATCACCCATTGTGCCATTGCTTTGTGCCATGTGCTTTCAGTCAATACTCCACTCACCACTGAGGAATATTAAGGAGGTGGCTTGACCTGTTTCTAAATCTGGCTATGCTGACTGAGAATATTATGACTTGCAAGGGACTACCTCAGTTTCTCTTATGGCAGCAGAAGTAGAAATCTGTTTCTCTGAGTTCACAGAATGCATCTGGTTGGAAGAGACCTCAAAGATCGTCCAGTTCAATCCTCAACCAAGCACTGAAGGATCAGAACTAAACCATGTCCCTAAGCTCCCTCAGATGCTCCTGGGTCAGGTGCTCCCAGGTCATGTGCTCCAGGCCCTCCACAAGCCTTGTTGCCTTTCTCTGGACACACTCCAGCACCTCCGTGTCCGTCTTGTAGTGAAGGGCCCAGAACTGCACACAGTACTTGAGGTGTGTGTCATACAGGGGGATGATCACTTCCCTCTTCCTGCTGGCCACCGTGTTTCTAATACAAGCCAGGATGCCATTGGCTCTCTTGGCCACCTAGACACACTGCTGACTCATATTTAATTGCTTGTGAACCCATACCCTCAAGTCAGCCAGGCAGTTGCAAGAATCAAGGCTTGGACACCAGAATGTAAAGATTTGTTATTATTATCTTACTGCTGTTTTTTATCTAATTACATAAATATATAAACAGATTTTTTTTTTAAATTGCCTTTTAAAATAAGTTAACATTTTATTAATGATAAAAGTTTCAAATGGTAAGGTCTGAAAAAGAAAGAATTGTTGAATTTCGGTTAAAAGTAAGCCAGAGTACTCCCATTTTAAAACAGAAGAAGAATGACAACTATTTGTCATACAGACCACATCCCCACCCCAGTGACATCAAGAGATTTTGATTATTAACTTTGGAAAGAAAGAAAATCCTTTATCTGAAAATCTCTAAGGAAAGAAGCTCCTGAAATTATCCCATCATTTCACAATCAATACGGCAAAAACAGAGTGTGCAGAAGCGTTATTTATGATTCCATCACACCATTTTAATGCTGCACCTATAACTGGAGAATAGAGAATTTTGAAATGTCCAGTGTTTCATATGAGCTACAAACCAAGTTTAAAATGACTCACAACATGCTTATTCCTGTTTATTATTTAATATAAACGTATGTATGAGATATATCCCACTAGAATTAAAAAACACAACACAAAAAAATACTCACAAACCCCAAACCAACCAACGAAAAAATCAACTGAAAAATAATGGCCTCTTCCTATATTCTCCTATTAAGCTTGTGCTGGATTTTTACCCAGGATAAATCGACACATCTCCATCAAAGACTGAGCTGTTCTCACTTAGGACATATCATAATTCAGCCCAGTGTGTGCTACTTATCTGGTTACAGATGCAAAACATCCCAGCCTGGCTGAACTTTGTGCAGAATCAAGTAAAAGAACTAGTTGTGGAGTTATACATATGTATCAGACTTGGTCATAATATTGACTTTTTTCTTCTTAAAGTATAAGGGAATTACATTTCAAAGACTTCACAGATCATTTTACAATGGTAGTAATTCCTGTTTAAATGCAAGAAAGTGCCCCTGGGTATACCTGAAAGATTATTTCTTGTACCTCTTTATACAAATCTGTGAATGTGACAGATTAAAAATCTATTTTTGTATCACTCCTCTTCTAAAGGACAATTTTATTTAATAGTTCCACATGGAATGTAAGGTTGTCTGCTTCTTTCCAACTTTTATAATTAAAATAAAGATTTTTACAAAAAAAAGTAATTTAAAACTCTGAAACTTAACAGAGTTCTCTTCTTCTTAAACTCAAAGGGAAGCAAACAGACAGCTCAGTCTGAGAGCCGATAAATGCACGATTGTCAGTAATCTAACAAGGATCAGTGAATGACAAGATCAGGGCTGCATGTGAAAATGATACAAGGCAACCAGTGAGGAGTTCCTTAACTAAACAGAAAATATTTAATCCTTCAAACAGCTGCTGAGTTCCCCCAGGAATATTTTTCTTTATGTTGCTAAAGGACGCTCAACAATGTCATACAATTTTTTTGCTTTAAATATGTCAGTGAATAAGAACTTCATACTATGAGGGGAAGTGTTTTAGCTGAAGACAGGCAAAAAAAGGAAGTTTAACAAATGAGTAAGATATCAAGAAAAGAGATTCCATTCTTCATGTAAATCAGAGTTGTTCTGGAAAGGCTTAGAAAGAGAGGTTGCTATTTTCAACTGAGAGTCAACTGAAAGTTAATGGGGACATCGCTAAAGTTCACAGACAAACGGTTGCTGTACTTTTAATGAATATTTTATTCATGTCACCTTTAAATTAGTTAAATTTGATAGGATGATAATGTAATGCAAAATGGCTTCCTCCCCAGACCATTTTAGGTGGAGGGTAGATCAGAATTTAATTTTAGGGTAATGCCAGGTCAAAATTAAATTAAAAAAATTATGGTTAGAAAGTAATAAATCCAAAGTGACCAATGGAAAAAAAATTAAGTTAATGAGATGTGCAAGCCATTTAGAAAACCACTGATATTTTATATGACATGTATTTTTCTTACCTGGAAACAAGCCACTTTAATAGCTGCTGACAGGGATGAAAGTGGGGAGAGGAGAAGGGGCACTCCTAAAGCTATTGCCATCAGGTCTTGATAAATTTATGAAGATAAATGCAAAAAGCTCATGATGGGGGTATTCATCATTTGATCAGCAAGCTTGTTAAAACTGTAAGACTCCTAAATTCCCTTTCAGGTATCCAAATATGTATTCTGCTCTTCAGAGTGCTGTCACTCACATGTGCCAAAAAAATTCTTAGCAAATGAATTTCATGCAGCTGCAGTGAAATCGTGAGGTATGGAGTCAAGTAGCCCACTTTCTACTTGTATCACATCCCTCTCCTTTCCCTTGTCTATCATGAAGCTAGAACACAAGAAAACCCCACATAGTATAGGCAAGGGATCTCTCAACTTAAATCTGCTTTCATATGGCCTTACCAGTCATACAGATACTGTGCTTCCCTGAGTAATCTCCTTCCTCAGAGGTGGTCTTGGATAATGACAAAGAAAGGGGCTTGTTCTTTTCAAGCAGCAGCCTGCAAAGAAGACAGGAAAACAAGATGTAGAAGCACAAAATAAACCTGGGGGATGCAGCTGAGGCAAAAAGGGAGGTTTGAGAACAGAAAAGTTTGTGTGTCATTGCTAGGGGATCACATTTCCATTCAAATTGAATGATAAACTATTTCCAGATAGCATGGCAAATAAAGGAACAATGTCAGGTATTTATTAAGTTTAGTTATGAGAAAGATTATTGTCATTATAAATTGCATCAGATCTAAGACAACAGAAAATGTAGTCCCAGGTGTCGCCCTCGATTTTGGCTATCTACCAAGAAATGCTACTGGAGGTGCTGAAGCTTGGGAAGGGAGAGAGGCTGTAAGCACACATCAAATCCACTGCAGAATCTGTGAGCGGGAAATGCAAAAAGAAGAATTCGTTCCACTGAAATGAGATCCGAGTGAAAAGAAGTGTGGAAACTGATCTCTTCAGAGAGGAGTAAACTCATTCCATGCAAAGGCATTAAACTACATTGTGATGTGAAACTACAGAGCATGAGTGTTCCCTTGCAGTAAAGACTTAGTTTTGTAAATACCTTTACAAATAAGAAAATCATACCCAGAGAGGTTTGAAAATTTAATAAGTCATCAGATTCCAAGTTATTTCTGGATATTGTAGTGGCAGCACTGCAGCTGATTAACCTGAGCATGTCTGCTGCTTTTAAAGGTGAGTATGGGCCAATGGACTATGATCCCTGTGCTCCCCTTCCAGATTATTTGCAAACCAAAGCTAGAGAAAAGAGTGTCTTCTCACCTGTTAAGAAGCACATCGAATTACCACAATGCTTCAGCATCCACAATAGCAACTAGAGGCATTTTTTGGGGTGTTATTTCACAAAATCTACAGAAATACCTGAGCACTTGAATGGACATCGCTTTCCACTTGCGCACAAAAATAAGAGGTGTTAGACTTGGGCAGAAGCTAAGGAGTCTCTCTGCTCCCTGGCTAACTTCAAATCAACAGTAAACCCAAAACTGTCTCACCACCCTGTACCTGGTGGTACTGCCTGGGTTTTAAAAACAGTAGTGCTGTACATCAGACCAGTGATCAGGTTTCAGAAAGTGCTTTGTGTTAACTTTTTAAACATCCTACATCTTCATTCAAAGTCCAGACAACAAATAAACCTCACTGAAATACACAGAGCTCTGAGCATCACTACACTGTGAGGAGAGAGAGTGTGAATAGAGAGCTGATTCTGAACAATACTGAGCAGTCATTCCCCATGTTGGACCTCTCTCACGGCAAGTATATTATTCTAATTCCTTGTCCTTACTAGGCAGCTCTTTGATAAACTGGAATGATCATCAGGGCTACGGATTTTTTTTTTTTTCAAGGGAGGGAGTGAATGCTGCTTTAAGGAATATTTTCTCAAGGCTTGGTCTGATAATCCTTTTCAAGCTTTTATTTAAACTCTCTAAGAGGAGAAAAAGTAAGAATGAATTAGAAACTCAAAGAACATAAAGAAGCTAGAAAGAGAAGATCAATAACTCACATACACAGCACTAAACAAACTGGAACAATCACACTGAAAGATGGTTATTGATCAATATCACGAGCATCTCATATGCTGGCACCTCTGTTTATATCGGACCTCAACTGTGTCTTTACTTTCTCATAATATAATTGCATTCTACAATTCTTATCACCAGGGAAGTTTTAATTCCCCTTTAACAGCGAATAATAAACGTATGTTTTTAGGCAGTGGTCATTATCAGTAGACTTGGATATCAGCAAAATGCTGACTGTCCAGTGTCCTGCATTGTTATAACCTGACTTACAGACTGCAAAGACAAGCTGCAGAAAGATGAGCTGACCTCCCCAAGGCCAGTGGCAGGGGGAGAAGCTGTGAGATACCTGGATCTCCTGAGCCCTGGGGACTGTGATTTCTGGCACTACTAGTCCGTGTAGACCTTCACAGCAAGCAGAGAATTTTTTCTTTAAAAATAAAAACTGGCAACTACTTCATTTCAGAAGCACCCAACCAAAACTATTGAGACCTGCAGTTTGCAACACTGAAAGAAGCAAAGGACCTGAACTCTGTATGCACCCAAACAATACTGGAAGACTTAAATAAAGCTCTTCACATCTATGTTAATCTGGTCATACTAAAAGATGTGCCATTATTTCACTGTCCTTGAGACAGAAGTCCTCCTTGGTTTTTCTTTTCACAACACTTTTAACAAACCTAATTTATGTTACCCCACAACATAACTGTGTCATTCATTGCTCCCATCTCCAGTTTCTGCAGCACTTCTAGCATAAAGACCATCACATATAATTACAGCCAAGTGCAAATATCATGACATATAAGTCAATACAATGAAATACAAAATAAACATCTACTCAGCAGAAGTGTCCACCAAAATGAGCAAACTGTCTGACCTTGGGACTGAAAGTCAGAAATTCCAGCTTCTCCTGCCTGTCCCACTACTGCCTTATACAAAGTAACTGAGGCATTTAATTTTCACTGAACTAGGACATTTGCTTCCACTTCCCTCTCAGGTATTTGCCTGGTCTGTAAAAACTATCACACACTTAAATTTTGTCCATTACACGACTCAGAGTAAAATTTAACTTTCAGTTGGTTGGAACTCTGTGGTTTGGACTTAATGAGATGTATCAGCACCAACACAGCTTTCCCTTTCATGGGAAATTGCTCCCTCACTGATAGCTGAGGTAACTGGGTTTTAATTTCAGGCATAGGCATCAATCTGCTAGTCTGTCTCTGCAAAATCTCACTTAAAAAGACAAGCTACTAAAGCTGAACTCTGTCCTCTTTAAAAGATTCTTTAACAAAATAAGCTCATCTTAAAAAAAAGTAAACAAAAAACCAAAACAAAACAAGACCCAACAACCCTATTCACAAATAATATTTAAAATTTTGGGGTGAAGAATTAGATCTGACAAAAAAAACCAAACAAACAAACAACCAAAAAACCAAAAACCACCCAACTCTGGAGTAGACAAAAAGTAAAATAATGTAATAATGTAATAATTTTTGATAAACTTTAAAGTCTTTTTCTAGAGTCTGAATTATGTCATTTTACTAAAAACTGGCTTTTAAATAAACTGAATTACTGGGTTTCATTTTACAGATTCCAAACATCTACAGATGTTTGATTTGAATTTGACAACAAAGTTCATGTGGTACATTTCTATCCATCATATTCTCTGTCAAATCCCTCACCTCTTTTACTGCCTCTCATCCTTCATTTTGGGAAAGCTGAAGAAGATGCCACACCAGGTTTCTGAAGGGAAAGTGACAAAAGGAGCCATTTCATCCTGAGGGAGAAGGTGGCAGAAATATTTTACAATGCTTTTTGAGTTCAACTTTTTGCTTTGTGCTGCCTTTGCTGCAGATGCCACAAGTCCCTTTACACTTAAAGGAGAACCTTCAGTACCAGGGCAGTATCAATACCAACTGATTCATGCCAAGAAAATAAAACCTGGGACCACTCTCTCTTGTCCTTATATTCAAGAGCAGATATTTTGAGTGAATAGGGTAGGGAGCTGTTTAAACAAAGTTAGCAATGGACTTGAGCTGGCAGTGTGTCTTTTACTGTGCCATTGCTCCACATACACATTGTGACAATTTGTGTGCTGTTCACATTAACAGCTCTAAAGCGATAACTAAATAAATCTGCTTGGAAGAGATTGGTTGCAAGATTATCCAGTCCAACCCCTGACCCAGCACTAAACAGTCAGGACTAAACAATGTCCCTAAGCATCAAGTCCACATGCTGCTTAAACAGCTCCAGGGAAGGTGACTCCACCACTGTCCTGGGCAGACCATTCCAATGTTTGATAATCCTTTCTATGAAGCAATATTTTGTAACATCCAGCCCAAACCTCCTCTGACACAGCTTGTAACCATTTCCTCTAGTCCTGTTGCTTGACACCAAGGAGAAGAGGCTGGCCCGCTTCTTGCTCCAACCTCCCTTCAGGTAGTTACAGAGATAAGGTCTCCCATCAGACTCCTCTCTTCCAGACTGAACAACCCCAGCTCCTTCAGATGCTCCTCGTAGATCACGTGCTCCAGACCCTTCACAACACTCATTGTCCTTCTCCAGACACACTCCATCACCTCAACGTCCTTCTTGTAGTGAGGGGCCCAGAACTGCACACAATACTCCAGGTGTGGCCTCACCAGTGCTGAACACAGGGGGATGATCACCTCCCTATTCCTGTTGGCTGCAGTGTCCCTAATACAAGCTGGGACGCCATTGGCCTTCTTGGCCACCTGGGCACACTGGTGACTCATATTCTGTCAACTATCAACCAATACCCCCCAGGCCCTTCTCCAAGTTGCAATTGGAGACAGTGTCAAAAGCTTACTAAAGTCTAAGTAGAAAATGTCCACGGCCCTTCCCTCATCCAATACAGGTCACTTTATTGTAGAACATCAGGTTAGTCAGGCAGGACCTGAGCATTCTGAAAAGTGCACGGAAATTGATTCCACCTCCTATTTTTGTTGTGCTTTACCATTTTCCCCCATGTTTTTGTTTCTCTAAGCATCTGCAGTGCCTTTCCACTTTAGCTTTCATTCTGATCCAGCCCTCGTCTGTCTTGACATTCAGGTGCTCTTCAAATACCATCACCTATTTCCTTGTAATCCTTACGCAAAATGTACAATATGCTAAGGAAAACTGCCTTGCAAAGTTGCCAAAAGAGCAATTCCAATCTAATTAGGAGTTCATACTGCTTCAGTGCAAGCAGCACAAACACTGTTAATATTCACTGCAGCTGCTTTGTCAATAACTCCCAGTGAATCCTCCAATTTATAAGAAAAATCAGGAAGCTATTGGATTCTATGACACTGATAGATCTATCAGTATTCATTGCCCCTATCCTTTGCAACATAAGGCACAAATGCCAATAACTCTAACAGTCCCTTAAATGCTGAAGGATCATTATTAAAGTGTGCTTGGCATCCCTGGTCATTAATTATAATCTTGTGCACATATGCAGTGTGATTGCAGGAAATAATCAGCTTTGTCTGCCAAATTGGCAACATTTAGAAACTAATTTGTTATGACACACCATCAAAGATATTTAAACAACAAACCCAAAGCTCTGCTGCACTGCACACACTGTTAAAATATCAGATCACATCATTAAAAAATAGTTAACATATCCAAGGGGAGGTAATATTTATCCTTGAACCCTGGTTCAAGTGGAATTTCCAGAAAGAACAGTTATATCCTTTCTCCCTCGCAGTTTGCAGGAGAGGAAACTCTCTCCAGAGTGATGGATGGATGGATGGGGTGGGGGGGAGGGAATGACTTCGATTATGCCACAGAGTTGCTGTCACTCAGGAGCTATTAAATGGTCATTGAATAAATGTTTGCCGAAAGCAAACCTTACCCAGGATTACCACCCTGCTCAGGATGCCTGCAAATTCATTTAGAGATTTTAAACTCATATTTATCTGTCCAATTTCTTTCATATCCCCTGTTGCTGCTCTCATCCACTTAGGCCTCTGCTTCACCAGCAGAAAGATGTGAACACCTACAGCCCCATTCAGCCTTGCAACTGGGATTGAAGTAAAGGTGTGTTTCAGGGAGTGGAATATGTCTGCCAGAAATATCAGAGGATCTTCCCATTGCCTCCCAGCACAGAGGAGGCTCAGCTCCCCAGCAAACTGGTGATTGATGAAATGTGAACTTCCCCAACATCCTCATCCAATTTAAACCTGTTTTAATTCCTGCTCACTAGACAGGATTTTTTTTTCCCTGTTATTTGATTTCTTCACATTGGCTAGGACAATGTCGGTCCCTGTAAACCATCTGAAGGTAACAGAGGGTCTTCTACAAAAACCCTTTGTGCCACTGTACTAGAAAACAAACTCTTGTTCCTGAGGACCAAATCCTGCAGAGCTGGGACTTCTCCCTCAGGGCAGCATTCAATGTCTTCTGAGAAGCAGCAAAGAGTTACGCTGCAGATAATCTGTCACAGATAGTATTAAAGCTTTGGACCACCAGAAAAGTCAACACCTAGGCTGCAGGACTTAGGCTAGTCCTAGGAAAGGGCTTGGCTGTGCAACAGATTTGAATCAGAGACATGACAGGCTCTGGGCATCCTAGTGTCTGTTAGAGGTGAGCTCTGAATCCGTAAATTGTTCCAGCATGAAGAGAAAGTGCAATTTAGGGAATACTTGAATAAGATAATACTTGAATAAGGTGTACAAAATGATGGCAATCAAGTCAGCTTTACAGCTTCCAAGACTCTAGAAAAGGAATTTGCAATGGAGTGTATAAGACTACGGAAAATTCAAGGGCTTGCCAGACATATATCTGAGGAAGCACTGTATTGTGTGCATACATAATATGATTTCTCATATGATTTTCTCAGGCCTATGGCCAGACTATTAAAATGTGCATCAAAATAAAACCAGAAATTAAATATTGAGCTATGCTCTTATCCAGGACTCAAAACTGTCTTTTTTTTTTTTTTTTTTTCCTCTCTCTCTCTGTGTAAGTGAACAGTATAGTTTTTAAATGGCAAAGGACATCACTTGTGTAGCATTTTAAAAAGAAAATAATTATTTCTAGATTGAAATATGGCTAAATTTTTTAATAAGGGAGCTAAATATGATGATTTTCCCTAAAGTAAGATGCTGAACTTGCATATTTTTCTGCAGTATTTTCTGACACTTCTTCCTCTATTTGTTTTGTCCTTCAGTGCATGATCTTGCTTCTGTTTCTCTCCCATAGCAAGAGTCCATCTGCCCAGTTAAAGTGGAGGATGAAAAAATACAAGGAGAAACTGACAAGTACTTCTACACTCCTAGAGTAATGACTATTTACTCCAGGAGACTTCAACAGAATATTTTGTTTAGTTTACATAATAATTTCCTGCTCTTCCTCCACATTTTCTCAGAATCATGTTCTGTATTATTGAAGTGGTAGTTAAGTTTTGTGAAAATCTTCTTAATCAGATTCTCAGTTGCTGACATCAGCCACTAAACCAACAATAACATATTTTGTATTTTGTGGTGTTTCGTAGTTTGCAATTAATTTAATAACAAAATCAATTAAAATCCCTGAAAAAAACCCCAGATTTTTTTCCAATGTAATGAATGTCATTATTACAAAATTATGTAAAATTAATAATCTATATTAATTTTGATATCTGTGATGGTTTGGGAGTTCCCCACCCCCCCACACTTTGTAAAATGACCCAGACTAGAATTCAGCCGGCTGGAAGTTAAGGACTGAAGCTATATTTACATCTTAGCACAATATACAAGCAGATATATACACTATATACAGGAATATTTACAGAAATATACAAGGTAAAGGTAATACAGAAACACAACACCCCTCCCAGAGATCAGAGACCCCAGGAGGGGATCCCAACCACCCTTCCACCTTTCTCCCCACCCCTATACCTTACCCCAAGGTTTGCCTTACACACAAGGTGAGTTTGGAGGATTGGCCAAGGGAGTTAGAAGAAAAATGGTTAGTGAGGTTACTCAGCAGAGAGGAGAACCCAGAAGCTAGACCGCCCNCAGGACTTTCTGTCTTGGCAGGAGGCTTTCAGGTGCAGGCAGGATGTCTTGTGATGTGCAGTCTTGGCACAATGTCACGCTGGCTGTGCAGGCCAATCGCATGGAGGCATTTACAGCCTGTTCCTGGTAAGCTCTTGGAAGGCAGTTTCCAGGCAGTTCAGCATATAAGGCAGCATGAATGCAATGGCAGAGAGCAGATACAATGGTGGAGCACACAGATAATGGCAGAGCACACATTGTGCTCCCTGCTCATCTCCTTTTATCCATTCAGCCTGAGACTAATGGGCCTTTGGACACAGAATAGCCAATCAGAATGGCAGTTAGCCAAGCCTGACCATATTAGGTGAAGCCATAGGCTTGCTTTACCCAGATTTGGGCAGAACACAGGCCTTGCATAAGGCAGGCACAAACCAAGCTTGTGTACCTTGATTACCACAGGATGCAAAACAAGTCTGGGCAGGCCACAGTCCTCAGACTCAGTGGCTCCAGGTTCTTTTGTCTTTCCTGTGGTTGCTTCTCCCCAAAACAGAAGGAGGGAGAGCAGGAAAATGTGTCTGGGCAAGCCAGGACATGTATAAGCCTATTTTGGCCTGTTTAGGCCTACCACAACAGTCACATATATTGCTTTATGGCACAGTTTTCAGATCTATGGGTCCCAAGGATACTTCTTGAGATAGAAGGCAGTAAAATCAAACCAGATCCATTATCATGAAAAGATAAACTGTATCAAAGGTAACTCAGATGATTAATAATTTTTATATCAATATTCTTTAAATGTTTCCATATTTTCAAGGGAAAAATAAAAGATATAAACTTCTAATTAGCACCCAAAATATATTTTCTACATAACTGTAGATTTCACTCTAGTATCAGCCTTTAACCTTTCAAATGAGTGACTTGTATAGCATTTTTTTCCCCACTTTGTTTACATATCCTACCTGCCTGAATATAGACAGATGTGAATAAGTTATAGCCCACACCACCCTGAAACAAGGACATCAGTAAAGCTTGCTCTTTGGGTTGATGCAACATTTCTAGAAATAAAATGTTGAGCTTCCATTAGGATAAGCATTTAACTAAAGCTTTTCATATAAATGGTGTAAGATCACAAAAGTACCGCACTATATGAAGAGTTTAATATAGTGTTCTTAAAAGAAAAGGAGAAAAAAAAAAAGTCAGATGGAGTTCGTAATGCATTTTAATCAGGACACATTTTACCTTGGAAAGTTCTATTACAGCATACTCCATTAAGGCCAACATTTAAATGACATACAATAATATGGCTGTAATTATTTTCTTATTCTTCTTATTTTGTTAAAAGTTATTCAGAATTTACATAATAGCCTAAAACAGTGGCCTTGAAAACAACGTCCTTTCAAACAAACCATTTAAAATTAAATGTCCACTGAACAAAGCCTTTACACTGGGAACCTAATTAGCTGAAGTCCAATAACAGCACAAAGTTGAGGTGCTACATAGTTATAGAGCCATGCAGATAGTGCATCCTAAAGACAGTAACCACTGTATTTTTTGTAGATTCAACTGTGGAAATGAAATGCCTCAAGAGAAAATACAGGAGTGATTTAATCCTGACTGGCTCTACTGGGTTCATTTTGACACTCACAGTACAGAGGGAAGCTCTAAAGGCAGGGATTGCATTGACCTTTACAGCAGAGAAACAGGAAGAACTCCCCTTCTCAGTGCCAAGTGAAGACAGTGCCCCAGTGGAACAGAGTCATTATCAGCTCCTGTAATCCCAGTACTGAGTATGAGATGAGAAGGAGGGTGCTCTGAGGAGCCAGAAACCCTGTATGTACAAGGACAAGTTCCTCAAGTCCCTGTCTCTTTCCTTGGCATTATTTCCAACACTTTAATCGCTCTAGTCATTATTCTCTGAACGCTCTCCAGTTGTCAGTATCCTTGTGAATTATGGAGAGGACAGCTGCATACAAGGAGTATGCCAGCAGCAGTCACACTACTGAAATTTTCCTTTATATTACTGCAAGAATCTCATTAGCCCTTTTTGCCACAGTGTCCCTCAGAGCTCACATCTGCCTGATCATCCACAACAAACCTAGAGATATATGTTATATCCTGCCATTCTATGCTGAGAAACTCCTGATCAATATTCTCTTGAGTTATGGTTGGAAAAAGAAGTATTTTATTACTGCTGCTTGGTCTGCCCACATGGCAGCTCTCCTGCTCAAATACAGAACAAAAATATTTCTGGAAACAGCAGCCCTCTTATTCTGCACTGAGAATTTTTCCATTTAGATGCTGTGATGAATCAGTGCCTCTGTTAAATTTTCCCTTTTCCTTGATTGTTCCAAGCTCTTTATTATGTTCTCATTTCCTTTATCCATTTTCTTCAATTCCTAAAGTTTACACTAGCTAACTTACTTCCCTTTTCCATTTGTTTGTGTCTACTTTCCCTCATCTAAGACAGACTGCTCTGTAAATAAGACTGGCTCTTCTCCACCAGGCCTCTGCGGCTTTTGATGGATCCTGCCAAAAGTTTTTACTTTTCACAACTACCTTTTCTCTTTTAATTCTCCTGCCTGGATGACTGTTTGAGAACCATTTTCAGCTTCATTAATAGCAGCCCTTTTAAAATACAAGATAATATTATTGCTGAAACTTTACACAAAGCATCAAGTGAAGATAACCTACATCAAATCAGTCACTGATTTTTAGTTCTGTGATAATCTTGTCTGTTGTTATGACATCTGGCAAGGGATTCCCCATGTTAGACTCAGTTCTTCATGGCATTGCATTCTTCACATCTTTCTTGCAGATTAAACTCCTTGTGATTTTACTGCGTTCTTGTTCATACGTGCTAGATGTGAAAGGAGCTGGTGACCATTGGTGGATTATGAACTCACGGATCTTATAATTTCAGACAACTTTTATTGCACCCATGCCTGAAAGCACTTGCTTCTGTTCAGCTGTCAGATCTGTCTCTTACCATATCACTCAGTTTCTGATCTGGTTCATGACAGTGAAGTCAGAAAGGTTACTTTTGTGAGAGGTCTTTAGTTTAGCCCTTCACCATACAACAGTTTTGACAAACACTGTTTCCGTTCCCTATAGGAATATGACCCTTATGCACCACTGAATATTCTCTGACAGGAAGGTACGGCACCACTCCTAGTTTCACTACTTCTTGTGAATTTGAACTAGAGGCAAGTACTATGTGACACACTTCACATGTCATTTGGCACAATAACCACCTTGGCCTGATGTTATCACATGCATATCCCAACTCGCCCTGTTTAAATAAGGAAGAAAAACAGAATTCAGCATCTCATTTTTTAATACTGATGCTGCCAGTGACTTACCCTTGGAAAGATAATACTTATCTAGAAAGATCATAAGGATTCTTGGAGAATTTTATACTTGCTATGCTAAAATTAATTATCTGAAATGCTCCATAGAGGGTTGGTAATGCGTGCCTCATTGTCCTCATCATGCACTAGATTTTATTTGTTTGCCAGAGAAAATCAATACATTGGAAAAATAAGATGGGTATTATTTACAATCTGTACAACTTCTCAAATCCAGGAGTAGAAGGTATTATTCTTCCTAAGAAAAACATTTTTCCAAATAAACATGCAAAATGAAAACATATTTCTTTCTTTCGAATGCTGGAAGACAGTCTGAAGATGAAAACATAACATACTCTCCCAGTATTTCTGTATGGGCTCTGGTAACTGCCAAGCAGAAGTCACACAAAATTACCTGCTTCATTTCAGTAATGTATATAAAATGCTTGTATATTAAAAATCTGGAATTTTAAAAGTCTTTGTCTTGCTCCAGGAATCCTACTGCCTGTCTCTTAGATCCTTGGGGAAATTAGGAAGCTACTTGACAAGTTAATGCTTTGCAGCAGTAATTTAAAAGTTTTTTTTTTTTAAAAGAATATTCTTTTTCCTCTAAAGAACTTGGCATATTTTAAACAGAAAATTGTAATAATAATTATGGATATATTGACCTCTTTGGACTCTTAGGCTGGCCACTCAAGTAAAGTAGATTTTAACCAGCTCCCCGTGGAATTCTGTCAGTTTCCCATGTTTCTGTGCTGTGGCACTTCTTGCATTCTTCTTGCAAGTTGCCTAATGCTGTCATAAGATTTGACTCATTAAAGAAACACTTTCCCAGAGCGTTTTATTGTAAGTCCTGAAGAACTTAACAGGTATGCAACACTTAGCCAGCTGCAGGACTGTTAAAGCATTGCTCTTAGCTGTAGTTTACTGTGGTGATGATGGGAGCTGTAGTGCAGGGAAGGTTTCAGAATTTTAAATGCATTGTTTAATTTTTCAATTGATAAAAATGGATGGGTCTCATCTACAAAATAATTTGCAGTACTAGTCTCATTGATGAATTTGCAGACTGGTCTCACTGTTCTGATGCTGCTGAGACTTTGAATGAGCCAGAAGTCCATATCCAAAGCTCTCTGATCTCAACGAAGAGCTTGAAATCAAGTGTCAGTTGATTTCATAACCGATAACTCACAATACCCAGTGTAACATTGCCCTACGCTAAACTGTGGGTTTGAAAAAGGAAAAAAGTCCCCTCTCTTCAAAACTATATCCGAGATGTAGCTAAGCTGTACTCTGTTAACTTCACAGACATGGAAAGTATCTGGGATTTTTGCACTATTATAATGAATGTTCAGAGGAAGCTCTGTGAAAATACCTTAAGTATAAATTTCTTATGCAACTTTTCTTTCTTCTTCACCTTTTAGCCAGAAAATGTTATGTCTTAGCCTATAGCTGAAAATAAAGAGAATGAGTTGTAATATGAAACCAAAGTTTCTGGAACTAACCCCGTTTACCACAACTTAAGCCTTGCCTTTAGAGATCTGCCACATTTTTCCTGGAAAACCAAACCAAAAGGAAAGATGAGTGTAAATGTGAGGACAGATCATGGATTTGACACATGTGTCAGTCTAGCTGATGCAACTGAGATGCTCTGCCACTGAAATCCTATGCTAGGACTGTCAATGCCAGATAAAGAGCTCACATTACTTTCAAGTATAAGAACACAGTTCACAATAAAACACACTTTGGATTGAAAAACTGTACTTACATTCAGGCTGAACTACACAGAAATCAGGTTCTTAATACTCTGTCTCTGATCTGAATGTTGGTTCTCCACACAAGTTATCCCCATTTAAGATTTACCACAATAGAAGTGTCATCCCAGAGGCTCCACTATGTTTATGTATATAAAGATAGAGAAAGAAAGACTGAACGAATACGTTTTTACTATCGCCTTTATATCCACTCACTCCTCTGCAGAGGTAGATGAGTCTGTTAAATTAATTTACAGTCTTGGCGAACAAGGGGGCTGTCTCAGCACACGGAGATGTGGAGTTTACTGCATACTCCACACATCAGATGCAAAAGGCAGCCACAGACCATCTGCAGCCTTACAGGAATTCAGAGTATTTTAAAAAATACATATGTCTCCTAATTTTGAAGAACCAATTTACACACAAATAAATTTCCTTAAGTATCTCATGCTTCCTAAAAGCAGAGGATACAATTATTTCAATAGATGTGTTGTTGTACACCTTATTCATAACATGATTTACAAAAGTGAAGTTGGAATATAAAAGTAATCCAGACGCACTCGAGTATTTACAAGATAATGAAATATTATTTTTATTGTTAGCACTGCTGCTAAAAAATGAGCTATTTTGTGATTCAGAACTTCTATACAAAAAGCCTATATCTCAGTCATGTAAAACTAAGTTGTAAAATTGATTCGATTTAAATAGTTGCTTCAGAGACATGGAACACCTTGAAATGAGTCTTGATTTTTTTTTTTTTTTTTTTTTTTTTTTTTTTNTTTTTTTTTTTTTGTTCTTTGGCAAGATTGCTATCTTTTCATGTTCAATGCCAGACATAAAACTTACTGTACCTCTGTCACTGATGAGAACAGTAACAAACAGTGACAAGTTGCTATGAAATAAACAGTTTCTACCACTTCAGGAAAGTTCACATGGCTTGACATCACAACACACATCTAGAAAACTCATGAGTTACAGTGAGAAAGAAATGTTTTTACTCCTTGTTGAATGGAAGAGATCTATGCTTCTGCTATAAATAAGAAGTTTTAATTGTTATTATAATTAAAGAATGAAAAGTGCCTACAAAGAAAAATTGAAATGATGAAAGGAAGCTTTAAAATGGTATATCCTGCGGTATCTCTTAATAATAATTTTGACACCCCTTTCTACATACACACTCCCCACCTGCAACTATGCATGTATATATGTGTGCATCTGTACATCTATGCATGTTTATTACACAATTGTATAGGACCTGAATCCTCAGTCAGCACTTCATTATGCTAGGTGTTACACAAATACAAAACACTTTAAAGGGTGCTTGTACCTGAAATGTAGGGCAAGGCACAGTATGTGATTACATACAAAAGGAAAGAGCCAAAAATGTTCCACTGTGATAATACTGATTAGCTTGGTGGGCAGAGGTCTCTGCACACTAGCAGCCTAGCCACTGGTATGTTTATATGGAACAACCTGTCACAATAGAATTTCAAGAGAGACATTAAAGGAGAATAATAAAATAGTCCTGCAAATGTCTAAGAAGATCTTTCCTTTGGTATAATATAAAATTAACAGGATGTGCCTTCCATATGCCAGTCCTTATAAAAACAAAACCAGTCTTCGCAGAATCACAGAATGTTAGGGGTTGGAAGGGACCTTGAAAGATCATCTAGTCCAAACTCGCTGCCAGAGCAGGGTCACATATACCAGATCACACTGGAATGCATCCAGTTGGGTATTGAATATCTCTGGAGAGGGTAACACCTCTTCATCTACTTGCAATACTCATGTCAGCATAGAATATCACTGAATCTCAGAAAAGCATTTTTAATACAAGCAGTGTGATGCTGGATACTTAAGAAAATTAAACACCAAATACTAATGAATACAGCAAAATAGCAACATATCTCAGAGCTGACAGCTCCAGGTCCTTACTGCTGACACTCTTATTTCTGATGATGCTGAACTTGTTGTTTGTAAAGATGTCATTACCTCATCACTGACCTAAACATCAACGCTACTTAACAACTGATTAGTGAAAGCTATAATTAGCAATATTTGGGGAAGATCCTCACACAAGAGTAAAAGGAAACACCATTTCTGTTTGGAATGATCTCAAGATACTTGCGCAAGCATGTCACTGCAAAAATATCAGTCCTCCCTTCCCAAGGTAGAGGGCATTCCTCCAGGAATGGATTTTGCAGGCAATATTGAGAGGAATTTGTGAAGTGACTTTGTGTGATAATGTTTTTTTAGAAAGATAAGCATAAAAGAAAAAGAGGCTGTCAAGTCTCTGAGTTCAACTCACACTGAGCAAAAGGAAGTGCCAAGTTCAGATTATGACCAACAAAGCAGAAGCCAAATACATACGTTAAGACAGCAGAGGAAAGCTTGGCCAGGCTCTTACCGATGACAAGATCAAGGAAGAAGCGTCATGTCAGCAACACCTTGTCATTAAACACACACCACTGGGAACAAAAAAAGCAGCCTCACTGCAGCATGTCAGAGGGTGAACAGCTGAGCTGCAAGTGTCAGGCATTGAGCAAGCAGATAGCAGGAGAAGTATTCACTGCATGAATAGCTGTTCTTCCACTCTTCTATGCTCAGTAATTAAGAGTCCTTGAAAACACTTTCAACTTCATCTACTCTTGCCTCACACTACTTCAAAAATTTCCTTTACCAAGGGTGGTTCTCAGAGCAGACAAGTCTAGAACTCCTTGGCAGCATCTCCATTGCATTAATTGCCTCTCCATGGGTATGCATGGACATTGACCTTTCCAACGAAAAGGGTGCCCTTTATTCTTTCTAGCCTCATCTTTGGAACAGCTGGATTGCTTCAGCCAAAACTTTCCAAAAGTTCAAGCTTAACAGAGACAGCTGGAGCAGACAACTTCTGCTCAAGCAGCTCAGGTCTGGCACAGCCATGAGCAACAGAAATCAGGACACTTCAACAGCTGCTTCTCTGATATTGCTCCTGTTCCTAGCTCAAGCAGACATCATCCACACTTGCCTGGTGCTCACAGCATTCATCTTTTCCTGCTCATTTGATAAGAAATAAGAGTAATGAATGACTTTAAAAGCTCTGGGTTGGTGTGAGCATCTGTTTGAAAGGCAGCTCATAAGAAAGTAAAACATATATTTGTAAGTCGGATCCCCTAAATTTAAGCACAAAAACTGTTGAGTGCTGCTTAAATAGGGGGAGAAGATTTTGCTATAGTGATCAGCTATCCTATGCCTGTACTTCTGTACCACAAGCCATTAATTTCTGTTGGTTGCTTTTGCTAATATTGGCCTTCTAAATTCTCTTCATTTGGAAGCACCAGCCCTCCCAATACCTTTAACCATCCTCACTGCACTTTCATTGAAATCAATGGGGCTTTGCAAATTACCATTGTACAGCTGACTCCATTATGCCCATTACAGATTTAAAAACCTGATGACAGGAAGCTAATCTGTAGGCACACCTCCCTCTCTTCTGCTGTAAATAGCTCAGCCATATAATTTTTGAAATCCTGAAGTGCCTAAATTACAGACTAACAATATGCAAAATTTCATCTCAAATAAGTCTGCGGAGTTTTTTGTAGCTAAGATAATACAGCACTTTTAACAGACTCAGCTAAACTGTAATAGCTTTTGTTTGTTTTGTCTTGTTTCTTGTTTAAAAATGGATAAAGGCATGCCGGGCCAATTTAATTTGAATAGAATGTTCTGAGACTAAGAAGTGAAGTGGCAGAGTTTCAGTTCTACATAATATTAATAGTAGAACTAATAATCCATATACCCTTTCACAACCCTTCAAAACCGGGCCCTGTCAAACTGCTAATCACTTTAAAACCTCAGTTTCCCCTCTTCAGCATCATTCCTATGCTGGCAAGGAGGGAAACAGCAGAGTGGACTGCTCCATGGAAGTTCCCCAGCAGAGATTGGCTTCACCACAGAACACCTCCAAGGCACCAGACTAACTTCAAGAACCTCCATCTAGCACTTTCCTCCAGGCAATACTGCCTAGATGAGGGAAGAATGCAATACTTGACCCACCTCATGAAGGCTCAAGAGATGTAAATGTCTTGAGTTGATGCTGTTGTTCCAGCTTTACTTTACAAGCCCTTTCAAGCCAAAACACAGCAAGTAAACACCAACATAACAAAGGGTAAATGAAACCCCACAGTTGCTGTGCCACGTGCCAGCAATTTCAGGGAATTTCTGGTGCCAATGGTCCATGGTAAAGTTTTAATTTGTACCCTGGGGCCAGTGCAAGGAAATGGAGGACAAAGTGCAAGTGAAACATAGGGACAGGAGACATATGGGAGCATAAATAAGATGCTGTTCCTTTTTCTGTAGTTATTCGTTTAGAGAGATGAAAGGAACACAGTGGAATCTGAATCTGAGATGGCCAAATTCATCTGATGTCAGAAAAATAGGAGAAATTCCAGAGCTGGGTCTTCCTGTCACAGTGACATCTCTAAAGCCACACAAAGCTGTAGTGTGCTGACAGGGGACAGCAGCACCACCAACCCCTGAATGACTTCTTTCCAGGGGCTGTGGGCACCAAGGACACTCCCCACAGGTGCCAGGTCCAGTGAGAAGCCTCGTGATATGCCCCATGAGGCTGCTTTCACCTGGACTGCAAAACCCTCCTGTGAGCAGCAACACAAGATGTCAGAGCAGGAATAAAGCATTTTTCTCCAAATAACTTTCCTCCTCCTGTGGGTGGGAATGATTTAGCCCATTGTGCAGCCTCCACTGCTCTGTAATTTATATTCACTGGGGTGCCAGAACTGCATAGTCTCCTCTAAATATAAGCAATTAACTCCCATTAGCATTAGCGGGAATCACTCAGGAGACTATCCCCCATTATTGATTATCTCGGTTTTGTAGCAACTGAAAAAATGTACAAAGAAAAGAAAATCACATAGTTAGTGGCTTTGGCTAAGTTAAGGCAGGCAAATTAGATTCATTATAATTCTTGAGCTAAACAGTGGGGCTTATTAGAATGTAGTTCATTTACATACTTTGATCTGATGGGTGTAGATACCTAATTATACAGCAGCCAGCAACTTATTTTTGATGTTTTTTATTAATTAATATTCAGTATTATAATTAAATGCACAGGCTGCTCTTCTGTCAGTTTTTCTTGTTGTTTCTTTAAAAAAAAGTAACTTTAAAAACATACCTGTGAAGTACATGGACTGCAGCAGATTCCTCCACAATGCAACAGAAATGTATGCTATTACTTAAAGCAAACGTGGCCCACAGCTTTGCCTGAGGCCCTGTTACTCCTCAACCCATCTTTAGCATCTAGCAAAGCCCCTGATGTTAGACCTGACCCCTGAAATATGCTGCTTTAGGAGTATCTATACCTTCAAGTAATACAATGGTTTATGCACACCTTTAAGTAATACAATGGTTTATATATATTCATCCTCTCTTAAATGTCACTATCTTACTTTGATATAGTTAATTTTAACAAAATCAGCCATTGATGTGACTGACTTTGACAGATCTCAGTAGCTCATATAAAACCAAAGAAAAATTGGTGTATCTTAATGAGACATTTTGCAATCTATTTTGAGGAGGGGTAAAAATAGAACTAGTTGTACTCTGTTCACATTTTTTAAGGACCACCTTACATAAACATCAACATGGTAAGAAAAAAGCAGGGAAATTTCCTCCTAGACACACACAGAGTTTATATAAATAACAAAGAAGGTTGCATTGTGTTCTTTGTGTGGCCTCATGATATAGGAGGACTAATTTCTGCTTTTACCTGCATGGCTCTGTTCCTACTAGAAGGTGAGTGCTGTTCTCCCCATCTAAGAGAGTACTTGCATGCATGTTTAATATGAAGTATACACCTTCCATGTCTCCTGTGACACGCTCTTTTAAAGAGAAGCACAGGGTATACATTTTGATGAGTGATAAGTAGATGACAAAGTTATGTCCTCTCAGTAGTCAGTAAGGTGTGACAGATTCATGATGGTGAGCGTGAGAGCAGGATTCAACCATATGAAAATAATATGGACAAATAAACATGAATAGAGGAAGGACTTAGCTCAGAATTTCCACATTAGATGCTGATATTTTTTTTTACCAAGACATATCTATCCTGTCAGAACTCCAGGAATTGCTTGCTGATGAGGTCATTATATAAAGCAGCCATGAGGGGTGGCATTATATACAGATCACTATAAAGGAAAGGTGAAAGAATAGTAGAATAAATACAGCAAGCAAAGCTCACTAAGTCTTCAAATACAACGAACTTCTTTCCTGAGCAAACACTGCTAGCAAGATGAAAAATTAATTTATTATTAGTTATTACCATTTTTGTTATGATTGGTATCTTCACAAGTCTCACTCATTACTGTATGAGTTTACAATTTTCCTCTGAGCCTTGAAATGTCCTGTCATTTACCTCCAGGGATTTATGTCAGAATCCAACTTGGTTTGTAAGTGATCTTGCAGTAGGACAGAATGACAGCACCATTATAGCTCCCTCCAACAGATGATGGTAATGATATTATTATTCCCCTGATCAGCTTGGTGATGATTGTTTGAACTTTATCAGTATTAATAGAGAAAATAATAAAGGTATTAATATTTGAAAGCTCTCTGTATTGTGTTTAGTATCATATTATTGCTACATTTTATGGCAAGTACTTTGACATTTCAGTGAATTTCCATTTACAGTATTACCACTATAATCTACTCATTTTATAATTGCTTCTGGATTCTTGTAAGGTTTAATTTCTGATATTTCCTCTCAATAAAGGAACCTGCATATTAAATTGATATACAATTATCTTCACAAATTTGCATTGTTAGCCTAGAGTTGGGGGAACTTAAAACAGCCAAAAAATATTCTATGTGGCTACTGGATGAGGTAAGGCCTTACCAGGTTTCCAGTCACTAAGATTTCTTATGGTTCTACTGTAGAAGTGCCTTCTCTATTGCAGCTGCTTAAACCATGTATGTTATTCATGCAAAAGGACAAAATCTGATGAGCAATCCAGACTGACAATTTCAGAAGGAGGTAAAAATGAAGAACATGTCAAACAATCTCTTTACCCTAGAAAAGGGTCAGAAGACCACACACAGAGCTAGGAATAGGTAGCATGGATACAGATTGGTTGGGATGGAGCCATCCCACATGACCATAACCTGAAACTAATTGATGCAAGCAAACAAGACAGCTGTGAAATAAGGTTTCTGAGTTTGGTCTTTGCAAGGGACTAGGGTAGGAAGAAATGCAAAAAGGAGTAATACAGATGGACTTAGTAAAGCTGTAGCTCATGGGTTTGTGTGGAAGGGAGTGAAGGTACAGAGTACTTGAACCAGAATTAGTACTCCATTTCTGGCTTGATGTTATGCTTTGAAAGCATTCTAGCAAGCATTTGTCCTGCACCATGCTAACTCCTTCATGCTGTGTCATACTAGATGTTTCTGCAGAAGTACTGATTCCATTCCAATATGTGCACAGAAATCCATTTCTTCAATTCCTCTTGTAACAACTTGCACTTAGTTAATAAAGCTACAGTTTTGTAGAGTTACAAATCCATATGTTCTAACTACTCAAAACCCATTTTCTATGGGAAAATGCACAAAAGAAAACTCTGACATTAAAGAAAATGCAAACAGTAGTCTGCCATCTCCTTACTTTGTGAGTAAGGCATCAAAAAGGCGACAAAGTTGGTAACAGTAGAGACAATGCTCTTTCCCATTTTGAGGCTCAGTTTAACCTAGTTTACTTGCTTTTCTCTCTCCCATTCCAGAGAAGCTTGTAAATCAACGTCAGACACTTCATGTGATAGATCTTATTTGAAATCTTTACAGTACTACGCGATACTGACCAAGGAACACTCTTAAAAACTACCTCTGATATGCCATGGTACCATATTCTCAGCAGCTGTTGTGACAGCTACTCCCCAGCATTCATAATCAAAAATGAGGTAGTAGGAGGGATGGCAGAAGTGAAGAGGAAGGTGTTTAAACAACAGCCAGTTCACTAGATGATTCATGGCATAGTATTGTTGTAGCTTTTGGGAGCTCTGATCACCCATGTTTCCCTGGAGAGATGCTTTTAAATAGAAAAGATAAATGGTGTCCGTAAGAAGGCCAAGCTTATTAAATAGTGCCCAGATCCACATATCTATTTCAAATGAAGGGCTAAATCCCAATACTCAAGAAACTACCTCAGTTTTAAGTCTTGCTTTTAAAATTCTGAATGTGTAAGACATGAGATTAAGAGATCTGTTCTGATGATCTACTATCCAAGCAAACAGAATTCATTGGTATTATGAAGATGACCCAGCTACCAGGTATTGTACTGAAAGTGAAAACCACAGGAGCGTTAAGATAAAATACCACTTCTCTTCCACGCTTGTACTTACCTACCAGCATATAGGTATGCCAACATCCAAGATCACAGCAGATTACTGTTTTCAGCCAGTTCTCAACAGAGACCTTGCTTGAACATAATTCGTTCAAGTTTCATCCCAACCTTCAACTTGGCTAAAGATTTGCATCTTTCTTTGCAGCCTCCTAGGGCAGGAAGCATTGACATTCCCCATGAACTGAGCAAGCAGTGCTAAGAGCAGTTTCATTATCCCAGGCTCTTGTGTAGCTCCTGAGCTCCAGCCTATACCAGGTCTGAATTTGTGCCAATGTCTAATAGCAGTAGAAGTAACACTAAAGGAAACCCCTAGACTAGTCAGCTGTCTTACAATTGTGTTAGTCTCACTGACTTTGTCAGTCCTGTTCTCTATGGGATAGCATATCCACTTAAGGTTATGAATTTGATTTATCTTCAAGATTTCAGGTGAGCTTCAATCCTTGTGGAAGCAAGAAAACAGTAGCATGGAGCAGCAGAAAATAAAGGGAAGATATATCTGTGCATGAATTTGCCATACACTGCTTTGTCAAGGCACTTCAGTACTGATTTGCAGACCTTTGCAATGCACATTACTTGTGCAGAAACTATTAAATTAGTCTCTATTTACATCATTGTGAGGAGCATGAAAAAATAACTATCTGAACCCACAAAACAAACAATGTATTTGAACTGAGGTGTCAGGAGGCACAGATGGATAGCACCACCTGCACTAGTTGTGGGATGCTCCTTCCAGCCAGTTCTACAGCACATTCACGGAAAGCTAACTTGTGTGGCATTAGATTACAATCCTATTGTTTATTCATGGCATTAATTTAATGGAGGCACTTTAAATCCCTTAAGGCTCTATCAGGAATAGTTCTGAACTTGTGACGACAACAACAAAACGAAACAAAACAAAACAAAACCACCACCAACAACAACAACAACAAAGAGGCAGAGGAATTATTAGGGAATCAAAAGAGGTCACCATGACATACCATGTAAGCTGCTTCCATTCAGTACATCATACCACAGTCTGCATTTTTCCATGTAGCCCATGAAAGCAACTGACTCAGACCTGTGGAATTGTCTTTTACAACAGAATTCAAGACGCTATTTATTGTAAACCTGGAATTCACTTTAAAGTTGTTTCCAGATGACATTCACAAATATAACTGTGAAGACACTTTAGATCTTATCGATGTCCTCAGACCACTTGGCAAAGAGCCAAGAAGTTTTCCAGTTGCAGGTTCACAATATATGGTCTGCACCCAATTCTAGTGAATACTGAAATACTATATCCAGATACAATTTAGTTCATTTGGACATGCCACTTGGCTGTGATAGACCTAACTTTTGCAGTCTTCAAATCAATGGGACTTTTGCTTGAGGAAGAAATGAAAGATGAAGGCCTCAGAAAACACCAAGTCAGTAATCTGGCAGCTTGATTTTATAATAGTCTCTGTCTAATTATTATTTAATATTGTACAAGGCTATTCAAAAGAATATTCTACAAAGTGTTGGAGCTTCCTTTTCAAAGCCTGTGTAAAATGTGATTTGTAATTAGTGGCTTTAGATATGTAATGTGTGTGAGAGAATGTTAGTATTCCATAAAAGCTGCTGTCATTGTAAGTTATATAGAGAAGCACAAAGTAATATGAATACTTAATAGCTAACATACTTCGTTTAAATCGATTTGTTAGATTTTGTAGAAGCTCCACATGGGAAACTTACATTATTTTTCCCCCTTTAAATTTAGCTCTAAATAAATGACTTAGGAACTAAGACCATAAATGACCTGAGCACTAAGGAAATATATTACAAGTGACTCTTAAGTACTTCAAAGCATTTCACTTTATTCACATACAGATATTGGTATTATTCACAGAGGTTGTTACTACAGCTCTGGAAATCACTCACCACTGTAAATGTTCATAAAAATATTATGATATTTACAGCAGGTGCCAGTTCGATAAATTCTACTGACTGCTGACACCATCAGCTCTAACGAAGCTTAGAATATGGCCCGTTCCTTTAAAAAGATCTGGTGCAACCAGTGCTCAGTCACTGTGCAAACATCTCTTTATGAAGGTTTTACCTTTGTTAAAAATCGTAAAACAAAAGCTGGCCGTCCCGGCATGCACAGCATGCCCAGGAGCAGCAGAGGGCACTCACACTCTATGCTACAACCCGGGTTGCTCTACAGAGTGTTTGCATTTTCTGCTGCCCTGTCAAGAGCTGTCAAGCCCTGCGAGAGCACAACTCTCCCCTCTGCTTCAAGAAAACTCCACATAAATTTTATTCTAATTTCTTTGGAATTTGTGGTGTACCTAGGAAGAACACTAAAGGAAAAAAAACAAACCAAATCAAACAAACACAACAAAACCTAACAAACCCCAAAAACACTACCCAAAACCAACCCTCCAATTTCCTCCCTCAGGCCTAGAACACATTCACACACACATTCTAAGGTGCTCAGGGCCAAATCCGGTGGGTTTTAGTCATTCAGCAAAAAGTACCCATTCTTGAAGAGCTCCCCAACACACAGAGGGAGCAGAATCTGGCCATCTGGCATCGAAGAAGCAAGGAACCAAATATGCTTTTTTAAAATTGACTAAAGCTGAGGCAAGAAAAATTTTTTAAGCGAACGATAATGTCAGCATTACTTGATAAAAGGTCCTGACACATTGCTACTAAAATCATTAATATTAGAGGAATATCTAAATTAGCACCTCCTGTGTTCCCTAATGTTGGATGATGAGTTGATTTCTCTCTTCACAAAGGAATTTTCTTACCATATTCTCTTTCTGACCTAGATAAAATAATTTCTTATTCTTCATTTACTTCTGTAAGGTAATGACATGGGGAAGAATGTGATGTGTGAGCTACAGATGGCACTGAAAGAATCAAGAATCTAAAAATACAGGGAGTTTTACAGAAGAGGTTTCATAAGGTGACTGTCTCCCACTTGACATCACTATTCAGCTGGTTATTGGAATGGGACTAATTTAATTAAGAGAACAACTCAGATAAAACATTTTTGTCAGATGCTCCAAGTCCTATTCACCTTGCTTGAGAACCGAAGGAAGTCTTCTCGTAAGCAGTTCAGTAATACACCTCCCGTCATGCCAGCTTAGCTGAGCATAGCAACAATAGGAGCAATTGGCACAAAGAAAACTACTGAAGTTAATGCAAAGATTATTATATTATTTTTCTAATGGTGACCCAACAGTTGAGAAAATTGCTGTCAAGAAATTGTTCACTGCAGTCTTGATTTCTTCAAAAGCTCCAGGTGAGTTTTATTTGGTCCTGAAGCCCTCACAGCTTGCCACTAGTTCGTTTCACTCCTCTGCTCTCCAAAGTGTCTGAAGCAAAAGCAGCTAGTCTAAGCAGTAAACATCAGCTGTGGGTTTGGGGAATTTTTTTGCAATGATCACTGATACTAGCGGGAGAGGAGGAAACTGGGGAGGGTGTGTGAGAAACAAGCAGAATCGTGAGGCTACAATACGGTTAAAATACAAAGCAGTTTGTTAATTAGACTTTGCTCTAATCTCTCCTAGCATGAAACTTGATTTCCTAATAATAAGTTTAGGTATCTAGTTTCAGTAATAATCAAATGCCACAAAGCACTTTGATTTTTAAACAGACTAGTATATTTTTTTAAAAAGGGGGGAAGCTGGAGAAGATGGTTTTGTGTCAACACAGTTCTTCAGATCTCAAACAGCACCACTATATTCGGTTCATGCTGGGGAGATGGCTGATGAGGAAACACAGGAGAAGAAAGGAAGCCAAGACAAAGAGGGTTAATAGAAGTTTGCCAATCTGACATTCTCAAAGTAAACACATCAACACTGAAAAAAAGCTCCTATCTGACCAAGGAAGAAGAGTGTTAGAAGATGTAATGCAATCCCTGCAGCATTCAAACTCTATTTCAAATCTAGGTCTCTTTCCACATAGCATGTTCATTGCTTGCAGCAAAAATGGGTTCTTTTAAGGAGCATGTCCCTTTATCATCATAGAACCAGCAGTTTCAGATTTCATACTTGTGATCTCAATAGCTTGTAGGAATTTATATTCAGAACACAACTTTGGTGTATAAAACCAGGGGAAAATGTCAGACAAAGCATTTGTGTATCACCCAGCAATCTAAGAGGGGAATGGTACATTTTAGCTGTGCCAAAATTCTTTTTCTGACTTTGGAAAAAAAGGAGAAGATTGAGAAAAAATAAAATTGTTTTGTATACTGTTTGAGAAGTGGAAGGGATGGGTCACCATTAGCTGACCGCTCACTGCTTTATTGTTGAGTGACTGTTTCCTAAAGAAATGTGCTCTTTCCAAGCTTTCAGATTCACCTGTTATAGAGTCTTCAGTGAAGGAATCCCTGATTTAGTGCATCTAAGTGTACATCTGTACAAACACTTGCACTACTCATTTACCCTAATTAACATTCCTAATTAAACTTTCATCAGAGATCTGGATTTCCTTGGGTGGGTAAGTTACAAGGCAATCTGCTTAAACATCAATCTTCCTCAGGCACGAATTTTCATGTGGTCATGTATTCACAGGTTCAGTGACACGCTAAGACACGCACAATGTTCTTGATACTTCAGAGGATTAAACTCAGAATGTTTTTCTCATTCAAAACTCTTGATGTCAACTTTTTCATTCTTTGTACATCATATTTCAAAATGAGACACGTCACAGCATTCAAACCTTAGTGTTTCTTTTCTAGTGGTTCAGAGAAAACTCATCACCAACTTGCATATTAATATTAACAAAGAAATAGGAACCCAGAGTTACATTCTTTTTTTTTCTTTTTCTTTGCGCCGCCCCCCCCCCCAAGTCAGGCCTGTACCCAGTTCAGTATAAAAATCTCAGGGTAAAATGCACAAGTGTGACCAAAGGCAGACACTGGGTATGCCATACCCCTGAATCTGCAGCATAATCTTAAAGAGGAGCCCCAAGTCTGCAGTCCTCATGGCCAGAAGAAACACTGAATCACATATTGCTCCACAAAGCAGTAAAATCCCCTTCAACAAAAATACTCCCACCTACATGAATCCTGATCTTGGATATTTCTCACTGCTCTATTGACTTTTTTCAAGATGGCACAGGAGTTAACTTGAATTTCCTGGGTTTTGAGAGATTATAGGCATTATTTACTCTTTCTTTTTCTGGTTGCCACATTTTTAATTAAATTAAATTCCCCATGCATGGCTAGCTATAAAGTGCATAGTACTTACCTGCATCTTCAAATCTTTTACAGTCCTGTGGGTCAATCCATAATTAGTTGGTTTTGTAAAATGCATATTATTTACTCGACAGGCCAGAGTGGCTCTAGAGGAACTGTCCTCATGCTTCAAGTGTATAATTAGGCAGGTTGTTAAAGCCCATACTATGTTCCCCACATTGAAGCCATCGCATCCAATTTGTTAAATATTCATTCTTATTTTTAAAAGAAATAAATGTTATTATTTACTCAAATTGCCCAGGACAGCATGTAATTATGCATTTAGGATGTGTGCAATGCATAAGAAAGATTATTCATGAAAATGTATGGAAAAAATTACTTTCCACTATTAGGGCTTTTTGAGCCACAATGTCCTCACAATTTCTCCAATTCCTATCAAAATACCAGGTCTTTTCAGAACAACTTATTTAATGAAAAAAAGTGTTCAACCAAGCACTACTTAATGGCATACTTCAACATTTACTTAAATTTTCTGACTAGTTTCATTTATAAAGGATTTGTGCTCTTTTCCAAGGACAAAGCTATTTAATAATGTTACAGTATAGGCTTTATTTTACACTTCTTTAGTCCTTTATGATAGATTCTCACCAACATAAACACATGTTGTCCTACTGAATAAGACAGTGGCATGTTCACCAGCAAAGCAGAGGATCTGAATCAACATGTCCTAGAAATCATGTGCTATTACTTCCCAGTGAATGTTTCAAACTGTCAGGGTTAGGAAACTGACAAGTATGTTCACATCATTGCAATGGAGACCTTTTAGAATGACCATTCCCCATGCAAAACCCCTGCAGAAAGCTAATGTAGCATTTTCACGCAATTCTGGGGTCTTAAAGAGAATCCTGGTTACATGTGGTCTTTGAGGAGTCTGAAGGAAGGTACACATCACACAAGCTCATTAGTGACAGACCAAAAGCATGGAGCAGTAACTCATATAGCAGTGATTCCAGGCAACAGCCCAAGTACCATTCACCCCATCCAGAGTTTATTAAACATCTGAATACATGCTGTGTATTGCTACATATTATGGACTGGATTCATATAGGTATTGAGACACCAGTCCCTCTTGATTTTACAAACCAAGATACTCATGTACCTGAATAGCTGTGCTCCCATGTGTTTGGACCAAGTCTACCAACAGAGCCTTTATGAAGCTGAAGTTATCGGGTATCAGGTTATTGGCGGCATGATGAAATCTGAAGATCTGAAACTATCAACGAAGGTTTAATGTTAAACTATCAGAGACAAGTTTGACTTCTCTGATCCTATATCACACTTCGTGCTGCTAAACTAAATGAGAATTATGGGATGTTTAGTAACGTACAATGTGACAGCTGTTCAGAAAAGGTGATTCACATCAGCTGCTTCTTGAGCAAAAAGGGTATCTTCCTAAGTATCTGGAGTTCATTTACAGGCCACAGTTAAACAAAAATTAATTTCCCTTCCCATACACTCACCTCCCCACAGCATTTCCCCACAGCATTGTTAATCCACCTATTTCAGACAACACATCAAGACAGCTCCATAGCTCTTCAACTCCACATCCAGGGGTAGAGATAGAAGCTATAATACTATGCTTCAAGGGATAGGCACCTCCTCCAAATCACAGCTCAACACTAAAGCAATCAAAACAGCAATATGTCCCATCACATGGCAAAAGTCAGGCAAGAAAGCACCAGCTCCACTCAAACCTCATTTACACTTGTTTGAGTTCACTCCTTCCCCTGAGTATTGCGCCAAGGCCGAGCTACACAGCAAAACCATGATGTATTGCATAAGGAAATTGCCGTAAGTAGAATATGAATCCTTTCTGGAATCTGCCCATGTTATGGGCACACGATCAAATGCAATCAAGGCACAGCAGCTAAACAAGTTAGCACCTGTCAGCTGGGCCTCTAAATATACCTCTGAAAGTGTCTTTATGTTCCACCCAGATGTGCATTATGGAAAGGGCCATGTTGTGAACAGTGCTGCCTTCACCTCTGGTTTGTTTGGCTGTTCACGACTCCTCTGCTGCAAGTTGCCACCTTTGCATTTCAGCTGGCAAATCCAAACCAATGTGTTCTCATTTCTTAAGTGAAAAAAAGAAAAGAAGAAAAATCTGGTGGGTTAGCTAAAAAAACATCTCAAAACTAAGTTAGCTGCACTTGCATTGAAGTGCAGAAGAATTGATGGAATGTTTTGGTTTTTTCCTCAGACAGCTGGTTAAAGTAACAATTGGCTAAGCCAGTTAAGGTTAATAACCTCTAGGACATCAGTAGTAACAAAATGTTGAGAGGAAAATAAGCCACTTTTGCAGCACTTCTTTGGTGTAGCTGCCTCCCATCCTGTCTGCAAAGGAAAACATGCTACCTTAAGTCCCAGTGGAAAGGGTCTGTTTCAGTCATTATTCTCAATAAACATGAAAAAGAACATACAAGGCAAAACTAGACAGGTTTCTTAAACAAAGACTATGATTGATTTCAAACTATGCTGTCGAATCATCTTGATCATTATAGGCACTTACATTTACTATAAATCCACTAGAGTTTTCCTCTTTTGTTTCTTAACTTCAACAGAAAAACAAGAATTCTCTCCTACAGTTGGATAGGTAATACCTGAAATAACACAACACAACTGGTGGCTATTTTACCCAGCAGGCTCCTTTATCGCCATGTAGCATGAAAGTTGACAAGCTTCGTGTCTGAAATGTAATTAGCTTGTGGGAATACAGTCATAATGAAAGTAAAATTTACATTATTGCAGGCACGTGACTGCTCTTTCAATCAGGAGCAAGGAGTGAATTCTGAGGCATGTATTTGGAAGGCTTAATCAATATCTTCATACTTCCTATATGTCTGCTGAGGGGAAGGGAGACAGCTGGAGGTTTAGATACAGTTTTCCTGTGAAAGATTTTAAGACCTTGAAAGAAGAAATTAATGACAAAAAAATGACTAAAGCTATTGGTGTCTAAGTCCCATTTCACTCCCATTCAGGATCCACAAAGATTAACAGAGGGGAAACTCGTCCTTAGAAGCAGATGTAGAGGTGCAGAATCACCTTCAAAGCACAAAAAGTAACTACTCTTCTTCATTACAAAACAAAAAGGTTGATTTTCTAAGCTAAATTCTCTCAGCAAATACATTTGTAGAGCAAGCTTCAAACACACTGAAAGAAACCACATTTGACCCTTTTCTGACAATTTTTTTAAGACTGAAACACAAGCAAACAATTGTGAGGGCACAATTAGGCCATGATGTCTTGTTGGCTCAGGGGAGGGGGAAAAAAAAGAAAAAGTAAAAGCAAAAAGCAAGATCAGTTTGTTCCACGGAACTGTGGTTTGCTCTATAAACACAGCCCCATGTAACAGATACCACCCTAATATTCTACTCTGGTAAGACCTCACCTGAAGTACTGTGTCCAGCTCTGGAGCCCTCACAGGAAGGACATAGACCTGATGAAGTAGATCCAGAGGAGGCCCATGAAAATCATAAGGAGGCTGCAGCACATCTCCTGTGAGGACAGGCTGAGGGAGCTGGGGTTGTTCAGCCTGGAAAAGAGAAGGCTCCAGAGAGACCTAATAACAGCCCTCCAGTACTTGAAGGCACCCTACAAGGAGGCTGGAGAGGTACTACTTACAAAGACCTGTAGCAATAGGACAAGAGGTAATGGTTTTAAATTAGAGAAAAGCAGATTTAGATTGGATGTTAGGCACAAGTTCTTTACTATGAGGGTGGTGGAAAAATGGAACAGGTCATCCAGGGAGGTAGAGGCCACATCCATGGATATTCAAGGTCAGGTTTGACAGGGCTCTGAGCAATCTGGTCTAGTGGAGGACGTTCCTGCTAACTGCAGGAGAGTTGGACTGGATGACCTTTGAAGGTCCCTTCCAACCCAAACCATTCTATGATTTTCATTAGCAGCAATCAAGTCAGGCCTGCCAGATCCCTGGAATTTTCATTGTGCAGATGCTTTTGAACTTGTTAGCTGCTACAAAATTCTGAGGAAATAGCCTTTTCTCAAACCAAGTGTTTTGTAATGAGTTTCTCCTCCTATTGTTAGCATCTTTCCAGGAAAAGGCAGGGAAGTAGATAATTCTCCTCCATTCATTCACCAATTTACCAGGAATAAAACAATATACTGTACCAACAGTACCAATATTGATTTGTTCACTGACAGGGAGACCTGACTTTTACGTATACAATGATCAGTGGCCTCTGGCTGGGTAACATATTTCTTTTAATCTTTCTTTGTGGTTTGCTTTTTTTGGGGTTCTGATTATCATCCTTACTCTCCCCTAAACTCTGTCCAACTGAGTCAAGTCTCTCCCGAATTAAATTGCTCCTGATGTGGGTTAGGGAGTTACCCGCCCCCCCACACTTTGTAAAATGACCCAGGCTAAGACTCAGTCAGCTGGAAGTTTAGATGAAGCTCTATTTACAGCTCAGCACAATGTACAAGCAGATATATACACTATAGACAGCAATATTTACAGAAATATACAAGGTAAAGGTAATACAGAAACACAACACCCCTCCCAGAAATCAGAGACCCCAGGAGGGGCTCCCAACCACCCTTCCACCTTCTCCCCACCCCGATACCTTACCCCAAGGTTTTGAGGATCGGCCAGAGGAGGAGTTAGAAGAAAAGTGATTAGTGAAATTAATTTGTCGGAGAGAAGTAGCCAGAAGTTGCAGGACAGCGCCAGACACTGTACCCGACAGAGAGTGCGACAAGCCCGACTGTCTTATCTAATGTTTATGTTCTTAGTTTTATTTGTGTCAGCAAGCCTATGAGTGAAGTAGACATCACCATTGTTTCCTTTTCACAGCCTATAATATAATTTTCTCTATTAAAATATTCCAATTAGCCTTAAACCAGCACAGCTCCGAATAGGTGAAAGCTTCTAGCTGAGACCTTGTTGGGAAATCAATGCAACTTCTTACAAATGCTCCCCAAGAGCCATTCCCAGGCACTAAAACTAAAGAGGGATATAAATAAGGTTCTTTCTACAAAACACTGTGTTGTCCCAAAACCCAAGAGTGAACTGAACAGTGGTCTTTCCTAGAGTGGCACAGCCAGCCTTGACAGAACTCCCATCACCTTCTCATATCCCCCATTTCCCACCACCAGTGGTGACATAACCAGCACAAAGGGAAGAGGAATGCACCTTTCCATTTCTGTGTATCTGGGTGTCCTGACCTTGGCCAGAAAGAAATGGGTCAAAGCATTTATGGTTGGACTCAATGATCCTAAGGTCTTTGCCAAGCAGGCGATTCTGTAATTCTGTGATTAGAGTCTATTTTGATGCTGGAGAAGTCTAAGGTAAGCAGAAGCAAATCTGTCTCTAGGAGTGCTTTGGTGCAGCAAATAAACAAATGAAAATCAATTTGGCACAGAAAAATCAGCGACAAATTCAGGAAGAGTTAATAACAACAGTTTAGCCAAGAAGATACAAATGGTGTCTCTGCATCTCTGTTCTCTGGTTTTATTTAATATCATGTTATCTGATGGGAAGAATGCTACCACTGAGCCAGTTAGTTTAAAACAGAAAAAGTAAGCAAGATGGTGAAAGGGAAGTATATTTTCTTACCATCTCCCTTTGCAGAAAAGATCAGGAATAATTTCATATTTGGTTGAAAGGCCTACATGTTTTACTGGTTATGGCAGTTGCTAATGATGCCAATGGACCTCTCCCCCCCCGCCTTGCCATGGACAGTAATTATAACTATATGGGCTATACATCTGCTGCATCCATTAACTGTAAGAAGATTATGGCTGCATTTTGAAGTTTCATCAGTGAGGTTTATAACCCTTTTAAAGCTATTTCTTTCAGGCTGTTTGCAGACTTAGGCAGTCATTTTTTGCAATCACTCCCATGCCACTTATATAGGAAAAGCCTGTTATTTGAGGTTTTCTTTGCGATCACAGAGAATGTGTATTGATATACAGATGTGTGAGATGTACTGGATTCTGAGGATGTTCATGAGCTGCACCAGATCCAAAATGTTGTGAATTTCCATGTTGGTAGTAAAATCACCAGTGAAAAGTGGTTTACTGCTAAACAGTAAGTAGTGCATGTTCTGTTGAAAAATGCAGTGAACAGGCATCATGCTCTACACTGGTGTAGGAAACTGATCACTCGCAACTCATGTCACAGGACTAGCCCTAATTTCTGACAGAAAAATACCTGCTTTGCAGGTGAAATGTTGTTCTCCTGATCCACAAGCCTCTGGATACAGCTGGTGTTTAATGTACAGTCAACAATTACAGATTAACTGATGACCAAAACATACTGCAGGAAGTGCAGAAATCAAATGGTCAACATACTGGAGTCTGATATTTTTTGTTGTCACCCTGCCCAATTAATTAGGAACTTATTTTTAATGAATGGACTTACAAACTGGTATTATTATATCCTTTGAAGTAAAAGTAGGTCTCAGTCTGCCTATTTTGGTGGTTTTTTTTTTTGTTTTTGTTTTGTTTTCCTTAAATCAGCAAATCCACTGCACAGCCTCTTGCTGATTTTAAGAGGCATATGGTTCTTAATCCAGCGGTGTATGAATTATGGCAGTAAATGGCTTTGAAAGTGCCTCGAAAGCAAAAGTATGGAAATTTTTCCCCCAAGAGACTAGGATGAGCAGTCATTATTTTTGTGATTGCAGAGAATGCTGCCCAAGTGTTCCAAGACTGTGTGTGTATAATTGTTTGCATCTTTCTCGCTTTGAAGTATATTGTTGGGGCTTTTTTGTTTTTGTTTTTTTGTTTTTTTTTTAAACTGTGAAACCTCCGACACACTCAAGGACAGCTTCCACAGCTTGGTCAAGAACACTGGCATATCTACATATTCACTAAGTCATAAATCTTCTATACTTTGGCTATGCATATATGACACATGACCCTTATTTCTCCCTTGTGGTTGCACTCTGAGAGACAATAGAGGCTTACTAAAGCACACAGCTTCTCTCTTAGGTAATATTTCATATGTATCTCATTACAACTACGAACACATCAAGGTAACTGAGCTGCAGTCTGGGAGGAGAGTTTAACCATAATTGTCTTAAATTGTCTAATTTGGATAAAATGAGCAAGAAAATTCCCTCAGCTATTTGTTAGTATAATAATGTCATCTATATGTTTCTTGCCTTGTGGTATTCTGTTTTGTAAAGGGGAATGAACTATACTCCGAATCCTTTGGATATTTGGTTCGATCTGTCTGTCAGACATTAATTAGTTTCATAGCAATCTCTCACTGCTGTCTTGTGGAAAGACAGCAAGACTGAGAAATAAGCCAGCATGACAAAGGAAGAGCTTGACTTGCTTCCGACCAAAGAAATCTGTCATTAAGAAAAGGTTCAGAACTCAGATCTGAAGCTCCTTTGCCTGCCTTGTGGGACTACAGATGCCTGGATTAAAACATTAACACGTTATTATACACAAAATCATCTTTTCAAAGAATGGGCTATTTGCTCATTTATTTCTGCGTATATGAACAACTGTAGAGAGGAAGATTTTTCAGAGCAGAGCACTGGAACTCAACCATGCGACTCTCACTAATGACAGTGGCTCTTAGGCAGCCAAAATGCCAAATGAGGTTTCCAAATTAACCTTAAAATAACATTATGGAGGCCTCAGTAGCAGCTCTGCAGTTAAATTCATATTAAAATCTGCACTTGGAGCATCGCTAATGTCCTAGGATTTCCTGCTCAAATTACTCTGCATCATCTCTCTGTTTTACATACTGAAGTCTAATTCTCTGATTTGTAACAGCATTTTTTTCATCACTTGTACAAGCCATATTTGCAGCACCAGCAAAAAAAGTGCTACAACAGAGCAGAGAGTCATGTCCTAACTCTTCAGGAGACAAGGGAATTTGTTCACGTATATTTAAATATATTAACTTTCACTCAAAAAGAAATTTTAACCTGTCCTATTAAAATATCTGGAGCTCAGACTCCCACCTTGTGACAGCTGGTAGCAGGAAAGAATCACTTGCCCTAAGTCACAGATACAGATTTTTGTAGATGTTAAAGATGAGCTTTTTTATATACATTTTTTAATACAAATTAATCTCTCTTTCATCATTAGTTTTCTCCAGCCTCAGCAGACAAAATCAACTTTCAGTTCAAGACAGTGAATTCCCTTTGGAGCAGCACACAGCCTTCTCCTCACTGCCGTCTTGGAATTTTAGCACTGAAGAGGAAAGTAGCTCCCCACACTCTATACACAAGGATAACTTCAAATATGTGTGGAATTTTTTCAGATCTATACCACCTTCCTAACATTTTCCTCTGATATCAAGCCTTCCTCTATAAAGCTTCACCCTAACTCTGTCCTATTTCTCACCATCAAAACAAACCTGCTTCCAGTGGCTTGTGTTTGCCCACATACGAAATACCAAACTCTCCGCATTCTTTTCTCTTGGGCACTAGCCTGTACTTGCCTCCCAATGTCATCACTGCCTCAGTTGTCCTGGCACTCTACACCTGTGGAAATTTCAGCTTCCACCTATGACACATGCTGCTATATTATTTCTTCAATCACTTGGTGATTCTTTGCTTCCATACCTTGCCCATCATAGGTTCCTGAACTTTTGAAAATAAGGCAATTTTATTTAGATTGCTAAATACAGGCATTGGAATTTTAAAATGTCAATTGATAGGTTGTGTTTCTACATGAAATACATTACAACACTAGTTTGCAGAAGCAGACATCATGGTAAATCCCTGTTAAACCAGGCAGGCACATGAGCATTGGATAGTCACGCTGGACCACATCTGCTATCCACTGACATGCCGATGCCTTGAGTGAGACTGTTCAATAACCCATCATCCTTATGAAGCAACTAGTGAACTGATGACATTGAATAGTTAACTAAATTCAGCAAATTTGAAGTTTATCACATTACTGGTGCCTACATACTGAAAAGACAGAAATGAAAGTGACACTGAACCAAATTTTCCATCTACTATCTTACCTTAGCACCCATTGCTAAAGCCACAATAGGCAAGCCAATGGTCTCAAACAAATCAGTGGGTAAACCAGCACATAATTTGTAAGGTAGACACAGGTAATACAATGTCTCAGTACAGTTTCTTCCAGGTGTCCAGAGTGAAATATGGTGTCCTGATAGAGATGAAAATTTTTATATTAAAACAGTCAAATTTGAAACAACATAGTGAAGACTTGGGCATCTGTGATACCAGGTCTGGGGCAGAAAGGATACTTCATGCTTAAGAGCTCTGTCCTAAACAGTTGAAATGCTAGACAAAAAATTACGAAAGTAGCAAGATTCTTCAAGGAGAACGGTTTAGTTAGAAGACCTTCCTCCTGTCACACCAAAGAGATCTGATGAATATCCACAGAAGTTTTGAAACACTAATTAAAGGCTACTTGCTATCCTGCAGATTCCTTGTATGAGCATCCCTCGTTCTCTGCTGCAATGAATCCCATAAGCCTTTCTGCTTAACCTTGACTGCAAAACGATGGGGAAGTCATTAAAAGTGGTATTTCACTAAAACATGAAGAATACACCAGGTTACTTGTTTTTTATAGTATTTCACTCAGATTTCAACAATTGCAACATTAGTTCCTCTGACTTCTGATTGATCCTACTGAGATATTTTAAGGCAGCTGGCAGTAATGCAGCCACACCTACAACTGTGAGTGTCTCACACCATTTACAAACACACACACACTTTAGTTTATCACAAAAACAAAGATGAAGAGCAGACGAGCTTCCTTGTTGGAAGAAAGAAGCTAGTGTTCCCTTAAAAATACTTCAGATGCTTTGCCACTCTGAATCCCAATCTAAATCAGGTTTAGAGGGCAGGGGCACTGGGTGGTTTTGAGAAAGCCTAGTTTCATTTTAGCTAAACATGCCATGGGAAAAAAAAATCATCCATTTACCTGATTTATTTCCAGTGTATCTTCCTTGAATTAAATTTAAATTGCATGAATTTGGAAAAAAAATCACAGGCCTACTGCAGTAGAGCTAAAATGTTTTAAAGGGACACTTCAAGAGAGGTTCCTAAATTCACACTGCTGCTGAGCCTAACACTCCCGTCAGAATGTCTCCTTGGACAAATCATCAGATCACATTTGAGAGCGTCACCTTCTGATATTGTCAAGCTCCGTGGGACACTAGGAATACCAGAACTGTATGAGAGGCAAGTTACAGTTATCTTTCCAAATTTCCAGTAGCTTGTTTCCTGGTCTCAGTAAAGATACATTTGATTTCATCCAAACAACTTCACACATTTTCTTAATAAGTATTTGTGTCAAAATGTTTCACTTGTCAGAATATTCACCTCTGAGCCTGAGCATGTAAGTACAAGTCCACACATTAGTTTATCCATCAATATACTGTCTGTATTTTCGCCTATGCATTCCTAAAGTTTCCATCACCCTGATGCATAGGTGCCAGTTTGAATTCTCACCCCGTGTTAGTTTGACAGAGCTGTCATCGGGGAAGACAGAGATGTGCTATGCTTCAACAAAACTACAAAATCATGGCTACTTCTGTCCATCTCTGATGGCTGCCCTGTAAGCTGGTGGCTCCACTTCAGAGGAAGCAGCAGGTATAATCCCTTGTTTAGATTACTGTTTCTTTCTGCAGTTATCCAGGTTATAAATCTCAAGCCTTGACAAAAATCTTCCTTGTCACAGATTGGCAAATGGCTCATGAGGCAAGCTTACAACCAAGGTCTTAGGGAGATCATTAAGTATGACAGAAACAACATATATAAACAAAACCTATTTTCTTTCTTATTACTACACAAATACTAAGCAAGGAGCATAACTTTGCAGAAAAGTCTGTCGTCCTGTTCAGAGAGCACCTACAAGTGATATAAAAGAGCAGATCCTATAGCACCGGCACCATTTTAATGTCTGAATGCAGAATTAAAACAGAGGCGTCGCTTCCAGGTGTAGACAGATGTCTGATGTGAAGATATTGGCTGTCTCTCACCAAAAATGACAGGCAATTTTGGTAGAGCTTTTCTTAGCAGATGGCAAAACTTGGGTCCTACTGATTGGATTGTGATCTGAGGCTCAGCAGGATCAGGCCCATACCTGGATCTGAACACCAGGTTTCATCCACATTGTCAAGAGAGGGTATTGATGTGAAAATGATGTTCAAGCATTCTATCAGATTCAGAAAACAAACAAACAAACAAAAAAGAGAAAAAAAAAAAGACTGACAAATCTTTACGGTATATTATGATGTTTTCTTTTGTATACTGTATCAATGACTGTGGTAGGCTGACTGAAAAACCAGCCCTTGGTAATTGTCAGGGAACTTCATTCTGAGTGCAGGCTCTACTGGAAATTAATTGCTTCAGTGCAATCTGAACCACATCATAAATGTCATGTAGAAGTTGCAGGGAGTGAGGAGGCAATGACAGCTCTATCCGCACTGTTTCATTTAAAGGTGGGTAAAACACACTGCGACAGAAGTGCTCTTCATCAATAATTTAGTCCGCAGTGTAAAGCCAAGCCTTGCCAAAGATGCCAGGGGAGCAGCTACCTCCCTGATTTTAATGACACCAGCAGGGAGGGGTTGAGGGGCCAGCTCAAATCAACATTCATTGCACATCTGGGCATGTCGGCAGATGAAGATATCTAGGACTGAGCTGACAGGACAAAGGGTTGAAAAAAGAAGTGTAACCTAGAAAACCTTTACTTTGAATTCTTTGTATAAATTCAAGGGGGATGACAGTTCCTAAGGTCATCTTACATAATAAAACTACAGTGGTCTACATAGAGAATTTTAACTCTTTCCAACACATAATCAAAGAAACTGCAAGTTAAGTTTATATTATTCACTTTATGAATGTAAAATGCAGAATTCTTAATTCTGTGAAAAGAACTATTTTAATGAGCAGAATGCTAACATTTATATGTCCAACTTCACTGTAATAACCCTAATTATCGTACCACAGAAGCCCCACTGTATGGGAGGGTCACTGGAGTTCCTATTATAACCCTAATCTTAGGGGAGTTTAATATCTTTGCCATTTAGCTGTGTATCAGCTGAGAATTGCCACACAGGTTAGCATTAGTTTACTCCTCCTTAAAATCACAGTTTTACAGCAGTTTAGTTTGATTCTTAAACAGCTTCTGCGTGCCAAAAATAAGAGGTTTTACTGCTTTTGTGACACTCTCTAACACAAAAGCCTATCTGCTCTGAAGAGAATGTGACATTCAGGTGCAACAAGACTGATACATCACAGGACCAAACTACCATACTCTCACGCTAGGAGGTTAGAAAGCCTTGTAGTTACAACATGGTTGAAGCTATCTTGGTCTGCAATATCACTGCAATTCTGGAAGAGCTTTTAGATGGCAATATTATATTCTAGGTTATAGATTGGATGTCTGTGTTTTGGCTGAGTGGGTGATGACTCATGTAATCTTTATGTGGTGGGATGTAATATTAAAGCAGTGGAAAACAAATGGGGGCAGACGGCCTCGGTCTTAGTGATGCATTAGTTACAGATTATAAAACACCAAAGTGTTCAGTTGCCATCTAAATCTGTAAAGGAAATTCTTTTTGTCCAGACGAGCAGCATCAAAAACCTACCACTTTAGTCTCCTATGTTGTCAGAGAACTTTTTCCATCACATTTTGCCTCTGCAATAGTAATAATCCCCACCTCTAGCAAGTTAAGTCTAAATTATTTAACATCACAGTACCTAGAGCTATAGGTGCTGAAGGCTACTGAAAGGATATAATTGTTTTTTAGCTTTTCCAATAAAACTGTCATGAATTTGTTTCTTATTTTCTACTAACAAACTCTTTTTGTTGAAATGTTAGGTGCTTTCCATGATCTTCAAAAGCCCTAAGTAATTTAAACCACATCAGAACTGTGCTCACAACATAGCCTTCATCCATGATAACTTCATTGAGGATTACTGCAGGTTTTACTCCCAGTGGGGGTCATATGGGAAGGCGACAAACAAAGGAGCCATGGGAATACAATAGGTGGCATCTCTCCTAATTGCATCTGACATTTCACTTTCATTTTCCTAGCCATCAGAAGGGACAAAGTGAGTAATTCACTTCTTAATAATAATGTTAAAATGCTAATGGCACCAGAAGAGCCCTTGGAAAGTACTGCAGAAGAGGTATAACATTTACATTCTGGAAAAGTTAAACAGTACATGCAGACAGATCATCACTGACTCAGGTGATGATTTCCAAGAGGGGGACTTGAACAAGAGTAGGTCATAATAATTATACTTCTTGTCTGTGAGCAGGAGGGAAAAAAAAAAATTCTTCCTGCGTCAATCTTCAAAAAAGAGACACTTGTGCTTATTCCACCCTGCTGTGGCATCCTCTGGAGGCCTGGCTTGTCACTGGAAAAGCTGCAGTGATGCTAGGTGCACTGGGAATAGCATCCCAAGATAAAATTCTGCTAGGTGAAGGGTATATTTTTCTCTCCATGCGCTTTCACAGACTCTGGCCCACTGCAAGCTGCCAAACCACATATTGTCACAACATGCACTCTATCAAGTGCTACCAAGAGGAATCCATCCTTCTGCACTCTTGCTGCTTGCTCCCCAACACCAGGAGAACAGATGATGCTGCATGGTCAGTTGTTCTCCTCAATATTACCATTTATGCTGACAGATTAAAGGAAGGATGACAATTATCTGGAAAATGATCAAGAGCTTGGCTAGCCCTCTGAAAGCTTCCAGATTTCTCCCTGTAAATGTGAGATTTGCTATAAAAGTAATTCAAAAGCCTATTCCAGTGCTGTTTATTTGGTTGGTACCTAACTTTTGAGAAGAAGCCTGAATTTTAAAGTAACGGAAAACTGAAGCTGCACTTATTTCCCTGCTGAATCACAGAAATCCAGAAGACCTAATTATAATAAGTGCAGATAATAATAGAAGACTGCACTCCCAGTGTACACAGAGAGACATTACAATAAGGGTGCGCATGTGTGCTAGAAGAGGATAAGCATAAAGCCATATGTGGCAGACTTTTCTTTCAAAGTGCCAGCCTAATCACAGCCCTTTAGCAAACACAGAGAATGGAACAATATAATTTGAAAAAAGCAAGAGTGATCCACACCCACAAAAACTCCTCTTAGGTGTGTTTTTAAGGACCAACTCTTTCACTATGCCCCAACATACACATTTACACTTCATGCAAAGTGAAGCTATGTAACTGGGTTGTTAGGACAATGAGTCCTCCAAGCAGGCATAAGCAACTTCTCAACAGACAAAACAGCAGAGGTTCAAGACCTTTTAACTGCATTAACTTGTTTAATTTCAAACAACTATTGCCAGACTCCCAGCTGGCACAGCCTGGCACAGCTCCATGCATTTCAGTAGAGCTACAACAACTGACACTAGTTGGGGACCTGGCCCAGTTTCTCAGTTTGTCAAAAAGATGGCAATTCTTAGGGCACACACACTCCTGTCCTATGCAAATTGTCCTAACATTGCAGGCTTCAAAAGTCACAGAGTTGTGACAATTCACACCAGACACTTTTGCATCTCTACTCTGCTTCTTACATCCACTGCAGGATTCCTCCAGGAGGAATGTCATTATGCACCCCGAGTGCCAGACCCTATAATGAGTCCACACCTGGAATACTGTGTCCAGTTTTGGGCTCCCCAATTCAAGAGAGACAGGGACCTGCTGGAGAGAGTCCAGGTGGAGAGCCATGAGGATGACTGGGGGACTTGAGCATTCCCCTATGAAGAGAGACTGAGATACCTGGGGCTGTTTAGTCTGGAGAAGAGAAGACTGAGAGGAGATCTGATCGATGTATACAAATATCTGAGGGGTGGGTGTCAAGTGGATGGGACCAATCTCTTTTCGCTGGTCAGCAGCAATAAGACAAGGCGCAATGGCTACAAATTGGAACAGAGAGGGTTTCACCTCAACATGAGGAAAAACTTCTTTACAGCGAGGGTGACAAAGCACTGGAACAGGCTGCCCAGAGAGGTTGTGGAGTCTCCTTCTCTGGAGACTTTCAAAACTCACCTGGATGCATTCCTGTGCAAACTACCCTAGGCGATCCTGCCTTGGCAGGGAAGTTGGACTCGATGATCTCAGGAGGTCCCTTCCAAGCTCTAAAGTTCTATGATTCTGTGATTTTCTTGGGGCAACAAGACAATCAGACTAGGTTAGAATTTCTAACTTTAGAAAATGCAAAAAGATAATTTCTCCAATGTTTTGTGCCCAAAAGAAGAAGTGCAAAAACAGGACAAAAAGTCTGGAGGACTTTAGGAAAGGCTGGAGAGTTGGGACAACCTACACAGTTTAGGCACACAAAGCACTTCAGGTCTGCTTCAACCTCCTCCATCTGTGAAATAGGCCTATGGAACACTGAGCAGCACCCTAAATGCACCATATTTTTATTAATATTTTATTATTTTTAAAAAAAATAATCTTTTTATTAACACAATTTTGAAGCCAAAAGGACAGTAAACGTCTAACAAAAAGGAAATCTCAGCAAAAGTGACACTGTGAGCAGTTAAAGCACTGAAAACTGTTATTTCACACAGCATGGAAATCAGCAATTCTGTGAAGAAAATACTGTGAAATAGCAGAAACAGTTAATAGTGGTATTTCTAACAAACAAAAAAAGAAAAAAAAATTGAAGTCTGAATCCTCCTCCTGCAAACAAACACCCATCGCACAGCCCAATAGGCTTAATCTGCCATAACGCCAAATACTTCCCACAGGAGGTGCTCGTTAGTTTGAACATTAATTTTCCTTTCCCTTTTCTTGTGTATCCATTAAGTGGAATAACAAGAAATGTTCATGGCCATAAGGTGTGTTTGATGGCAAGGAGTAAAAGAAAATGTGCAATTAAAAGATGTAAATGATAAACTGAGTAACTTCTCAGCTGGCTTGACCAATATGTGGGACTTCTGGGACACGTGCATTTTGTTCTCCTGTGTTGAGGTCAGTCAACTACAGAGACCCAAGGATGGAAAAAGTTGGAGGGAAAGAGGGAAATTATTAATACTCCATATTTTTCTTGTTTGCTTAGATTTGCAAAACATGTTTCTTGAATGAGTTTGAAGCCCAACATATAAAAAGCTGACTATTTATATATTTGATTCTTTAAAAGCAATTAGGAATACAAAGCAGATGGTACAGCATTGTAGATTTCCCTTTTCATATTGCTTAAACACTAGAGATCAATAAGTCTAATATAAACAGATGATTTCCATAGCAGGGTTTATAATTAGCTGGCACTGAATGTGTCCAAACTCTAAAATAATTAGCAGAAGCATGTGGCACACCATTAAAACCTTGTGGCTTGTCTGCATTTACATTTATAATTATTAAAGTTAATTATGATGCTTGTGGTGTGGTTCCAAGCTCCTTTACAACTTAGATTAAATATTTTTTCAGTCCTACTTTTTCTTTCAACCCACCAAATGTGAGCACTTTCAACAAACTTCATTTCATCAAAAAGAAAAAATGAAGGTTATTTTTATAGGAATGACCTGACTATTTCCCTAACTACCAGTTTTATTTTTCGAAAGGCATATGACACAGGAATTGCGTGACTCATCATTTTGGGGGAAAAATAATCCTGATTAGAGGTAATAAGTTCAAAATAATCTAAAAATAAAATAAAAAGAATATATAAGCCTCTGATGAACCGTTCTAACTACAATTCAAACCATTTAGTTAGGCAGATCATCTCAATGACATTCAAGACCTTACAACGAAATCTTACTTTTATGTGCTCTGATCCTGGACAAATCCAAGTGAAAAAAGACAGCTCAAATGGATACAAACATCTACTTTGCAAGGGCTTTTGAAGATCTGATTTGGGTTTACATGTTTCTTCTCACAACCTGAGCTATGCAAATCTGCAGTTGCTCTGGCCACTTATGAAATTTATTTTTGTAAATGTCTATCATTAAGAGACTCTTTGGCACATCCAGAACCCCAAAGAAGTTGTAGAGTTTGCAGAATGTATTTTTTCAATTATTAATTTATCTGAAATGTCCCTATTGTAAACAAAGCTAAATTTAACACATCCCCCAAATGTTGAGTCAAATAGGATAGATGCCCCATGGAACAGAGACCCTCTTGTAAAAGGATACTTCTGGAGTACAGACCCCAGGACTCAAGAAGACCACCTTGTCATCCAGACATAAGAAGCCCTCTACCGGGTAAGCAAGTAAAAAGAAATTTCATTTACCAGTCTGTCTCCTGGTGCAAATCATCACATACTAGAGCATTACAGGAGCATAGCTGCTGAGCATAGCTTCAAAAAGAATAGCAACTCTTTTATCACACATCAATTTGCCCATATGATATTCCCTATTGCAGCCTTTATTCTTCTGTTCTCCCAAATATTTGACATAGTTCAGCTGCCTAGCTGAGTGACTATATAGTAGGCTTTTGTGCTGCAGCCTGTGGTATGAAATGTCCATTCTTGACATGGTTCAACTTTGGAGCTTCATGGTGAGAACTTAAAATGTTTCCCCCCCCTGAAAACTGTGCAGTCACAGGCATACCTTGTCTACTCTCTCTCTAGGTTTAACCATCGTGGGGGAAGTCACACAGATAACTATTTGTGTAGCAGAAAATGTCACAAGCACCAAATACCAGCAGTGGGAATCATTCTGACACACCACTCCCAGAGAGAGCAAAACCTGATCGTTTGCATACAAGTCACATGTTTTTTCTTGGCTGCTGGAGTTTACTTCGTATAGCAGGACACCTGAGAACAAGGTAAGACCCTGTACCTTGATAGTATAAGTTCAGGTTGTGCGAGTTTTTTCAATACAAGGAAATAAATTATTTCAAAGACATCAGAGAGGATTAAGGTTAGCTTTCACAGGAACCCAGCCTTCCACCTCCCAGGTGCTGAGTATTTCATTCACTCAAGTGCTCTCATTTCTGAAATCATGAGGAATACCTTATTTCTGATGTAGAGAAGCCTCCTCCCTATTTTAATGCATTTCTGTTCTTTATATAACATGTCCATCATGAACTTCTTGGCCCTCATTCTTGTTTCCTCTGGCTCAGGCCAGACCTGGAGATGTCTGGAATGTGACAAGGCAGTATTAGCCTGCCAACTATATTCTGTTAGCAAATTTATTTTCTTCTCCTAGACTGATGATAAAAATGTCATGGTGTGATGCTTTAGCAGGCCCAAGAGCTGCCCACCTACAGCTGCAGGGCTTGAAGAGAGCTCAGAGCCAAGAACGCCATAAGGAGAGCAGACAGCAACTCCACCAACTTTGCTCCTTCTGCATTGCTTATTCTCCTGCTAAATGATGCAATGTGACCCCCTCAGGGATTCCAAGTCTGATCATGTTTTTCTCACTATTTTTTCTTTGCTACTTCCTCCTTCTCCTTGACTAAAGCAGCCCAAACTGCTGAATTTTTCATGACAGAGATAATATCATTGTACATAAGATAATGGCATTCAAATACATCCATCTGCTTGTTAGCTCTGACTACATCGATTGTGTTTCTTCTGAAAGAATATTTACCAAAACGGGAGAAAAAAAGAAAGGAAGGGGGAAAAGGTTCTCTTTTGTGGTATAAAATATGCACATTTTCATAATCGAAATACAGAATCCCTTTTACATACTTCAGATACAAGGATAAAATGAACTGAGAAATTAAGAAAAGCACCCTTGAGGTTTTGCCAGGACAAAAGTATTTCCTCCTTCCAATATTTCATTTAAAATCTAGACAGGTTGTACTCTAAAATACTGTTGATTTTTTTTTTTCTTTTAGTAAACAATATCTCATTTCAGAGATAAAATACTGCATGCCAATGATCTGGCTTTTTACTAGCCTAAAAGTTTTCAAATGTGGTCTAGAGGACTACTTCTAAGACACTCAGTCTATCTTACTTTCCCATAAAAACTGTCCGACCTAAAGCAATTCAATTTATCATTTGATTCCTTTTTGGCTATTCAAACAACACAGAGTAAGACCCTAAAATACATGATATCCAATTACTGAAAATCTGATGAAAATTACTTTCAAAAGTAGGGCAAATGAATATATTTACTGAATTTCAGATGCTCTAGATAAAAGGGTAGCAAGATAAAAACTGTCTATCAATTTTACACACACTGAATTGCTTTCACTTTGCTTCCTATAGGTTGTGTACAACAATCCCTGGATTTGAAGGTTCATTTCAGCAAACAATATATTCTAATTGGCTTGTTTACATTTACAGACACGTCCTAAAACCTGAGACGTGCTTTGTGCTGTTCCTTTGACCTGTTTAGCACTGCAACTACTATGGAGCGCCTGCCACCTTTGAATAACTTGTTTAAAGAACAGCTACAGAACCAAATGCTGTGTTTCTAAGACTATCGAGCACATTTCAATGCTTAGTGCTGAAATGGCAAACACAGCAATTAAATGTAAATGACAGCAGTTGATCTGATTATTTCCTTCCCTTCAATCTCCTTTTTATTATAAGCTTGCATATTAAGGAAGCAGGAGGGAACAACACCCCTGAACATTTGTCCCTTTGTTTGCTGAGAAGGAGGCCTGTGTGTGAGCATGCCTCTTGCAGTGATCTCTGAAACGAGGGAAATGAGAAGAAATACTGATCCACAGGGAACTTCCACGTCGAAAAAGCCTCCAGCTCACTCCCCTGTGTGCTTTGCTCTGGGATCCCAGGAGTCACCAGCTGCAGCCCTGTTACCTGTGAACCAATGCCTTCACAGAGAGGTGTGGAGGAAAAAAAAAAAGGCATTTTCCTGGAGTCAGCCTTAATCACTTGCAGTGTTTCTAGAATGAAAACTGAGCTTGTGCCTTCTCTTTTCGGCTGCTGCAGAGCTTGTTTAGCAGCACATGAAGATTTCTTCTCTTTCAGCCCAATTCACTCTCAGCTGATTGCCACTCCATTAGCAGAGCTAGGTTTGCCTGAAACCTAGACTGTATGCAATCTCTGGACAAAGAGTAGCATCAACTGGAAAACAGTGCTGTTCCTAACATTATTCTCTGTGATGGCTTCCTGAAGCAAAAGTCCATCATCCACTGGACACGGAGAGAATGATGATGGCTAAATGTTCTTCATCTATGATCTGGTTTCTTTCCAAATTGAGTTTAATACAACCACATATAAAGACAGTGTGATTTAATCGCAGATGTTCAATAAAAGCAAAATTATTCACAAGTTTTCAGTTGTGAATTATCTTTCAGCTCCATTGACCAACACGTCTCACTTGATGGTGTAGTACTCTATATTAATAGCTGATGCTGAGTTTCTCAAATGATGGCATCTGTGTAGCAACCAGGGAGCAATTTTTTCTGGACAAATGCCTCCCTTTTTTCTTTGACTTCTAATCTGCTGCTTGTCATAAGTTTACTATGCAGTAGATGCTGTGGGAGCTTTATGTCCTAAGTACAGAGGACATGTCTAGTCCAATAAAATAATGCTTTTATAAAGATTGCTTCAACATTGTTTGTGCAATCTCTTTGCAAAATCTTGTTACTTGTGATTCTTATCCTACAACTTGATATGCATAATAGCTTGAAGGTGCTGGTGATGGAATTTTTCCAAATCTTTGACGTGCCAGCAATGACTTGTCCATGTTTCACAGCCACAGACTAATGTGGAAATTACTACAGCAAAACAAACACTAACTCTGGTATTCTGTGAGATACCATGCAGGCATCAATTTATGATGCAATCTCACATGCAAAACATGCATTTCTAATTCAGCATATGATTTCTTAGACATCTGATAGCCTCTTAAAAAGAAATTAAATCCATTACCCACAGTAATAAGTTGATTCTGAGGCTATATCTTCTTGCACAGGCTAGTGCATAACCTTGCTTTTCTTCTGACGGACAATAAATCTGTAAACTTTAGCTGCCACAGCAAATTTGTTGGTCATGAACTAGAGGTCTTCTACACTGTGTGCAACGAAAGAACAACCACCTGCACAAAGAAGTTCACATATAACCTTCTCCTTCAGTGTTGTGTAGGCCTTCAATCTGCTCGGGTTAAAGAGCTTGCCAGATGTTCAAAATTTAATAAATATTCCTGGCATCATGTCTCTAGTGGCATCATCAATCATTACTACAAAGAACAGTCCAAAACAACAGTCTGTGCCAAAATATACCTTTGCTTGACTCCTTTTGCTATTACAAATGGATCAAACAGAGTGCCAGCCACAGTCTCTATCCAGCACACCATTGTGCAGATGACGGATAATTTCACAAACTTTTCTGGACATCCAGGAGTTTAGAAACATTGCCAATGGCTTTCACAGAGCTGGAAGTCTAACAGCATCAAAAGCATTGGTAAGGTCAATGAAGACTTGTTACATGGGACCGTGTTTTCCTCCATGTATTTCTTACTGAAAAGCTGAAGAGAAAGCAGATGATATTACATCCTAGCACCCTCTTAGGTAATGTGCATCATCTTAATGTCTACGACAGCATTTTGTTCTTTTCCTGAAATTAGAATTGCTACAGAAACATCTTTATTTGTATACAGGAGTACTGGATGATAAAGGTGTACTTGAAATTCATAGCCTAAGGGCATATAACTTAGGCACGTGAAGATGACGATGATATGCATCCATTCCCAGAATAATTAGGATTCCCAAATTCTTACACATTCTTTTGAAAATTCCAGTTTTAAATATTATTCCTCTCTGTTCCTCCCTAAATTGATTTAAAGTCAGGTCTTCTATACTATAAATCACTGAGTTCAACTGTAAGGAAGTTAGAAGAGAGCAGTCATGTGAAGCCTTGCTGAGGTACACTTTGGGTTTTTTCAGAGAATTTAGGATACCTGGTTTCCCAGAGAACCTGGAATGACTATTAACTACAGCATTTGACATCTTAATTCCCTATACTTTTTCCTCCTCAATTTGACAATCTCCCTCCTATTGAGATCATTATATGGCCTATTTTTAGTTTCTTAAAAACTGTTGCCTTTACTTTCAATTCAAGTATGCAACCAAAAACCAAACATAATTCTTGTTGATTAACCAATACAAAAAGAGAAAGAAAATTTCTTTCTACTGCTCCATCGCAAAGAATATCTGTTAAAAGTACCAGTTTAGTACAAGAAAAGGTGAAAAGAGCACTTCAACCAGTTCAGAATCTGACATGTCTCTTCATCTGCTGTCTATTCTCAGCTTCAGGCAAGAACTGTTTAAATAGGAGGGGGGAAAAAAACAAACCCTGAATTACTTACATGCTTGGTTGCTTTTGCCTAACATTACTTTGCATTAGCAAGTAGCCATTGAAGTTAAAAGGCTAACATTATTTTACCTGTCTAGATACTGTGCAAGAGCAAGAATCAACCTTAAGGAGTTTCTCATCCTTCTGCCAAAATAAAGTCTCAAAAGTCTTTAAAAAAATCTTGGTTGAGAAGCACTGGGCTATTCTGCCCCTTTTCAAGGTCTTAGACTAGGTATTTGCCAAATCTCAGGGCTAATGAAGGATTTCCATGAGAAAAAAAAACAAAACAAAACAAAAAATCAGTGTGTCTAGGGCTCCTCAAAGAGTGAGGAACAAAGCTGATTTAGATTTAACTAAAAGATGCTAAAAAACTCCTAGTAGAGCTGAACCCTTATCAACATCAAGAAAATACTCATAATTCTTCATTGCAGTAACTAAAGGCAAGCTGTGTAACAGAGAGAGAGCAGTGCTTTTTCATGATGGAGGGAGGACAGGCACATGTCTGAAGATACTCTTTCCTAATGGTTGAAGGTTTTTTCCATTCTTATGTCACAAAATTATGATACCTAATTTTAATTTGTTCATGCATCAAATCACCAAGAACAAGTAGGATTCATATTTGGTCATTACTGATTGTAGGGACAATTGGTTTGTTTACACAGACAGTAACTTTTCAAAAGTTGTTATCCCAGTTGGTAATGGTGTGCTCTACATGCAGCTGCAGGACATTCTGTTGACAAGATTTGGCTTTCTTGGATGCCAGCCAGGTTGCTGACATGTTTTTGAGTAAGAGACAACTTGTTGATCGAGAGTTTGGAAGATTTTGGCATGGGCAGCATGGCTCTGGAGATGAGACAGAGGGAGGGTGCATACCTTTGTCTGTGTCTCTGCTGGCCTGCACATAACATAGCATGTAGCCAGAAATGTTCATCATTCTCACTGCTTTCATCAGTAGGAAAAAAAGGGTTGTCAACCCTTTGACAACTTTCAGGCCCTATTGTACCCCATGGGATACAAATATTTGGCAAGTCCTTGCATCTTTGCAAATACAGGCCCCTACTTGCAGCTGCTGCTTATTGGACTAGAGAGGCCACTTGTAGCATCTTCTGCTGTGCATTTGCTTGGAGCCACATACTTCAGAGACAGTGTACTGTCTCATACTGCCACATACTTCTGTGCACTGTTACCTTTTCTACAACTTCAGTCAGTGATTTTGCTCAAAAATATCTAACTGTACTTTTGGGCTTAGACAGAGCATTATTTTTAGGACTGATTTAAGGACTCAAAGGTGTGGAGAGTGTTCACATCCCTTGGGTAATCTATTTAAGTGTTACAGTAAAGGCCAGGCCTATGTAATGCTGCAAATTTCAATAAAGTTTTAACTAATTGTAACTTGAACTGCTGTTTATTGTCATATTTGCCAAAAAGAATCTAAAATAGTTGCACAAGATAGATCCTGGGTTTCTGTACACTAACCCAGTTTTTAAAAGTCCACAGGTCCAGCTATCATTCTGGCTCAGAAATAGAGACCCTGTAAATTGATCCTTCTATTGGATATTCTTTGGAAGGAAATTATATAATGCAGTTTATTTTTTCTTATTAAATTTCTTAAACATTATTACTGCTGAGTGCTGAGCTTGTTATATGCTTACACCAAAAGTAGGGGTAATATTTTTTAGGAAGTAAAAATGTTTCCTCTTTTACTGTTTAACTAAATATTGGACATACTTTAAGGAAATGTAAACAAGAGCCTTGGGATCCTTTGGCACACAACACATAGGTAGCTGAATTAGCACTGTAAGTGGGACAGACCCATTGCTTAAGACACAGACTCGTTAGAACACAGCACAGGAGAATGTAATGCACAAAGCAATCTTACCTTTATGTGGGAATGAACGAGAGCCAAAATTACAAAATGGGCCTGTCTAACATTAGAAACTCATAACCATTTTTACATAAGTGACCTAATTATAAAAGGTGTTATAAGGTAGATGACTGAAAACAGTCTCTTGAAAAATCAAACATTAATTCATTATGATAGTTCTACCTTTATGTTTTTTTTACTCTCCATAATTACAATTCAAACACAGAAGCATTTACCCTAAAACTTACCCCAGCAGCAAATCCCAAATTTTTGACCTGCTGGGTAAAACTAAATGTTACACTTGACATGTGGCTGTCAGGAAAGAGGAAAGAAGTCATGAGGGAGAAGGGAGGGAAAATAAGAAAGACATGGGGGAATATTAGCAAAGCTTCCTTTAAAAGCTAAGTTCATAAGAGCTAACCACTGTTTTAAGGAAACCTGGTACTTTGCCTCATAACAGAACTTTGGTGAACTAGACTGTATAAAATTATAGAGGTTATTATGTTTGTGGCCTCCTTGCTGTGCATTCTTCTACAGAAGTGCTCACACCCGCTGTGCATGGCCAAATAACATGAATTAAAAATGCTGCACAGCGACAAACTTTGGTTTCAGATGAAAATACCCCAAAACTGGTTGGCTATTAACACCTCAGTATTGCCAGTGGTTCCAATCTCCACATGTCTCAAGGCTGCTGGTAATACAATGCGGCAAGGAAAAAAAAAAAAAAAGGCTTTTAGCTACACCTGGAACCGTAAGCTTCTAAAGGCTATGAATGATACAATCTGGGCACAGAATTTGGAAGAATAAACAGCCTAGGGTCATAATTTCTCTGCACTACCCCCCAAACTACAGTGCATGTGCCCATCTGCCCTGTACATAAAGCACATGCTACGAGCCCATGTTTGCCATGACAGCCATGAAATCTCAGACCATTTTGCAGAAGCCATTATCCTTAGGGATAATAAAATTCTGTAAGACAACAAACATAAGGAGGTACCAATGCCTAGCCAGAAAAGAACTGTTTTATGGGTAGCTGTATATTAGTTTTAGGACAGGGCTACTGGCAGCTAGTGCCCTAAATTATGTCTAGGAGACACATGAAGTGAGACAAGTGGAACGGACAATAAATGCCAACTGCCACAGGCAAGGTTTATGGGGCCAGCCGTGGTTTAACATTTGGGCAAATGTCTTGGACATGTTAATTTTCTAATTCTCCCTCTGACTGAAAAGACCAATTGGCTGTAATCAATTCAGCTCAAATTTTAAAATCTCAGGCATGAAATCCTTATGGAGCCCTATTTGTGATCCAGTCTGCAGGTAAACATCTTCACAAAAATGCCAAGTAACACTAAATGACAAGTAAAGACAAGAAAATTGCAAACTGTTCACAGACACACTGTCAAGTAAATTAATTGCTCAGTTCTACTTTATTAGGAGACCTTTATAGTTGTGGGCAAGACTGTCCTGCTAAAATCCTTTGATCATTCTTAATACTGGAAGTCCTCTTTTGTGAAGCTAACTTAATACTGCTGTATTCATGCAGCCTAATCTGAGTAGGTGCTAAGTGTAGAGTTGTGGAGAGATGCTTTTTTAATTCAGTTTTATTCCATTCAATAGCTGAACTTCTTTGTTTATGTCATAGATTTCTTAGCTGTCGTATTTTTTTCTCTCTCAGATTTATGTATTATACTCTGCTCTGTCATTTTGTTTTTCTGTTTTTTTCTTTATCACAAATGGAAGCAGTTCCAAAAAAGCTGATCTTCAAGCTTTTCTTCTTCAGAATTAGCTGTTGCCTAAGCAATCACACATGCAGGTCAAAGTTTAAAGGCTGGTCCTACATCCAGAGAATTCATCAGCAGAAGTCCATTTGTGACCACAAGAGAAACACAGATTCAAATTCTGCAACGGAAATTGTAAACAAACTAGTATATTTATTTTAAAAGGATAAAAGGTAAGCCTTGATCTTGCCACTAGATACCATGCAATCCTAGCAGGCAACAAAGAGGTGGTCAAAGTTTGCAAGTGAAATCCTGGACCTGGTTAATGTCAATAAAAGAAAGCAAAGATTTCGCCTCTTCTCAATTTCAATCGTTCACTTCAAAATGAACTAGTATGATACTTTAGGAAAAGTAACAGAAGGAGGGAAACAGGGAATGAAACCAAATGTTGCCTCCATCCAGAATGCTGGAAAATGCTTGTAATCAGGAAAATTTGAGGGTCAGTCCTGCAGCTTTGCTTTGATTGTGCTCCTCTTCAGATGAGGCTCTCTTACAGTTGTAAATTGCCTTGCACTCCTTGCATGTAGTGTCCAAGGGAGTTTAGGGAAGGGCTTACTGTCTTCATGAAGAATGTAAACATGTAAAAATTGATTTTTACCCATGTCACAAACTTTCTCTCCACCTTCCATGAAGTAGGATATACAAGCAAAAACTGAAATAATGTATTAAAAAATAATGTGAATATTTAATGCAGAATGAAGATAACTTGTATCTCCCCAAAAGGGAGGTTTCACCCTTTTTCAGATAAAATCTGAAATACTATGTCTGAAATGCTATGTCAAATGAATCACAACTGCCAGATCTGGGTAGTGAAGAGAGGCAGGCAGTCTCTAACTAAGGGGATTGCTGAGTTCATGCAATGTGAGCACTTTAAGTGATTCTTCTCAGGAGTCACAGTGACATTCCTAGCTTTTTAAATTTTTATCTTACTGGATTGACTATTTCCCCTTCCTTATGCTAGCCCTAATCAATACTGTAGGTCAGACTGAAACAATGGACAGCCCTAGAGCCACGTGCATTTAAACCACTTTGATGCAAATATTGATCCAAAGAGCATGTGGAGGTGCTTCTTTTATAATGGACAGGCTTTCCCCTCCCTCCCTTACAGGTTTGCACTTCATGAGATAAAATAAAACTGTCTGCCCAAGAGCAGGAATGAATACACGAATTAACAGATCCAAAGATAGACTCAGCCTCAATGATAAATTCTGTTAAATCCAGAAAGCAAAATGCCATCTGCATGAAGTGCAAGTACATTTCATGGCCTTACTTTCTTCAGTGTTTTCATTTCTTCATTCACACTTTCTAGTAAGAATACTTTGGCAGATGACATATACAGTGGTGGAAGAGAAACAGTGCTTCACGTTAGCATGAACGGTGCAGCTGACACAATGTCTACCACAGCCCAATACTTAATTCCCATGTACACAAGCCTATCAAAGCATTTTATTAGAAAGCCACTGTCCACAGCTTATATTTAGAAACAGCGAGTCCAAGCTGCAATCCAAAGATGAGATCAAGGGAAGGAAAGAATTCTAAGGACTGCTTTGAAATTCAACACTAAAAAGATCTGACATTCTTCTATCTGTAGGCATTTTTAGGCTGGACTGAAAATAAAAAGAAAACCTGTTTGTACAGAGAAAGCTTGCCTGGCCCTGTGCCAAGACAGGAAGTCTATCAAAGCTGGGCAGTGTTTGAAAGCAACAGAATACTAGAACCAAAAAAAAAGAAAAGGGGGGTGTAGGGGTGAAAGAAACTAGAATGAAAAGGCTTACTTCTATATTGACTTTTTTGCTATATTTCAGATGGCTGCACAGAGTTGTTGATAGCTGCACCACTCCCTGTTTATTCAGCTCAAGCCATGAGTTCTCCACGTGCATGCCCTGACTTGAGGTGACTGTTGTCCAGCCACAGAAGCACTGCTTGTGAGGAGGATGTGGACACAAGAGTCTCTAGATGCAAAAGTCAGGATTAATCATTTTGATCACCACGGGACAAATTGGGTTGGGTGTTGGACAGCATACACAAAGCAGTCTCCGCATTGGTGTATCAGGGAGGTTAAGGCCTAAAGTGAGCACCAGTGTGTAGGAGATTACTTGCTTTGTGGTGGAGAGCCATTCACTAGACATTCACCACACAGAGAGGCACACAATTAGAGCAACACCAAGAATGTTGTCTTCCATCCTTGACCTTGGAAGAACATTAATTCTCAACAGCCATAATTTGGATTTTTAAAAGTATTTTAATTTTTTAATGTTTATTTTATTTTTTCCCTGAGTTTTTGACTGTAATATATTCAAGTACAAATGGTGCTGTCATCTTGAGCTACAAGTTAGAAAGTTATTACTTTTAATATGCCACTACCTTAGGCCTCTACTGTTATGTAAAAGAAAAATAACCTTGTGTGACAGTTTAACATTGATCGATGTGCCTGCCAAATGCAAAGAGATAAATAAGCAGGTGATGAATAAACAGCACTTCAAGTAAAGACATTACGCTGCATGCATAAAACGACGCCAGGCACCTAGGAGCTGTGGGTGGCCGAAGGTTAGCCATTTCATGCCCACTCAGTAAAGCAGACTTAATCGCTTCCAATATTTTCTGTTAAAAAGCACGCTTAATGAGCCAATTTCACAAGCCCAGAGAAACTGATTATTATCTCCGAGTTCCAACTGAGTTGGTTGTTTTCCAAGAGCCAGTTTTTCCTTGACGGGATAAAAACCTTTAAAAAAAAAAAAAAAAGAAAAAAAAAAAAAGAAAAAGAAGCGAGAAAGAGAGGAATAGAAAGGCGAGCGGGGAGGGCGCGGGTGGCACTAGATGGCAGCGTTGCTCTGCCACCAGGGCTGCGGCAGCGTGGCGGGAGTGCTCTACCTTCCCAGCCGGGCCGGGCACTCCCCTCCCAGCAACCTGCTCCGGCCTGGGACCCGCAGGGACAGCCGGGGTCGCTGCTCTTTTTGTCAGGCGGGCCTGTGTGTGACTAAGATTGGCTTTGCCTTCCTGGACATGTTCCCTACAAGGAGGCAAAGCCAGTCGTCCTATCCAGGTTTTGATAAGATGAGAAGCCTCCTTGGTCCTCTTAAAAGCTAGCAAAATATTTTGAGGCATCAGAGATTTCACTACGGCGCAAACCTAAACGCATTCAGTCCTGTGGAGAGCTGGCTCCCGCTGGATAGAAGATACAGTCATTTCCAAGGGCACTTCTGCTTTTGGGTGAAGAAAACAAGCCAGAGCAGGTCCATCAGAGCATACACGTTCCTTGCAGGGGAGCTGCAGAGCAACGTTGTGAAAGCCACACACTTCCCCAACAAACAGACAAAAAAAACCCCAAAAACCAAACAAAAAAGCCAAACCAAACAACCCAAAACAAAACAAAAAAAGGAGAAAAACAAATCACAAAACCCACAAAAAACCCCCACCAAAAAAAAAAAAAAAAACCAAAAAAAAACCCCACACCAAAAACCCCCCCACAAAGCTAGACACACAAAAAAAGTCCCCTAAACTAGAATCATTGTCACCAGCAGCAGTTAGTGAATCACCACTTAGGAAAGAAACCCCGTAACTGGACCTCACTGTATAATTATCTCATCTAGTGAAAAAAAAAAAAAAAAGGCAAAAAACCCCCACTAACCAGTGAACTGTTGTCATGTTCTAAATCAGAAGCCAAGTTAATTATTTTTTATGAATATTCATAGGAAACTTGTACAATTTCCAAACTAGGCCTTCAATTACTAATCAGTTAACTAAATAACTGGTATGATGACTTGTCAGGAAAAAATGATTTTTAAATTAAATAGAGAAGCACACAGAAATATTTTTAAAATTAGAAAGCATTGTTGGAAGATGGATGGTGGAAATCCACCATTTAGATCGCGGATGCAAAACGCAAAGCACTTTGAAGGGTGCAATGCTCTCAAGTCCAGACATATTTCAGAGCCGTGAAGAACTTCCCATGTGGGCAGAAGCAAAGAACCAGGCTTTGGTCCATCCCATCCAGCAGCCCAGCTGCTGGCATAACTCCAGAAGTCTAAAATTAGCTCTTCCCATGCATGCACACCTTTCACAACATGCTACTCAATTGCATAGTCGTATTTCTCAGGGGCAATTCATCTTATCTAGACTCATGAGTTATCTGTGAGCTAAAGCACAACGGAGAAACTCTAATTGCATTGTATGTATGCTCATCTAAAGCATTCTCATCAGGAGTACAACAAATTTATGAAACGGGTGCATCTAGACACAAATCACTCTGCTTTTCTAGAAAAGCAGATATCTGAGATGCTGAGATGCTGAGATATTGGGAACTAAATACGGAGGCAGAGGGTGTTCAGGCATTAAATTGATACAAGGCCATGTTGTGCATTTCCCAAATACACAGAACTGGATGCTTTTCTTGACAAAGCACTAGCTCTCACCAGGGGATAGTGATGTGTTCCTCATTTCACTCCAGTTAGGTATTGACTTACAAACACTTTATTCCTCCATGAATCCTAGCCTGTGTGCATGAAAATATCCTTCTCATTGTCTTTGAAGCTTCTGACTTTTACAAAGAGGTATTTGTGAGAAACATTACAGACCATGTTAAGAGTTCATTAGAAGCATGGTTCTACCTTAGACTTTTCTAAACTTCTGCCTTACTCAAAAACAAGATTAAAAGCTAGTGCCCTATTCTTCATTCTCCTTATGACTTCCACAGAGACTGAATAAGTCAAGATTCCTCTGTTTATATAATACATGGTAGATTTATTCTTTTGGGCTTATATCCTAGGAATATATTTTGATATCTAATGAAATCAATTACTCCATTGGTAGAGAAGTGGCTAAACACCTTCAAGGATCTGAACCTTAGTAAGAAGGAATTTTCTGCTAAGAGAGAGAGTATTTGTGTTGAGAGAGTATTTGTGTGGTCTACATTAGCCCTATGAATTTAAGAGGTCTCCCATGTATTCAGCCAATTTAAATCAGATTGCGATTGGTTTCTGACCCAACCAAAAGATAGATTTGATGAAATAAGACAGGTAAAACTCATTTTAGGACAAAGGTTGATTTGATAATCATAACTGCATTTCTACTTTATCTATTTTCTTAAGTGTTAGTGGATTTATTAGACTTTTCCTGTATAACCTATGGCTGATTTGCACCTTCCTTGGTAATTTCATAGTAGGCAGCAGCAATTTCTTACATCTTCAGTAATGTCTTGAATGTACATTTTTTATATTAATGATCTCACCAGGAGAAAAAGTGTACTGTGAATGCATGATGGCCATATGGAAAAGACAATGAAGTTTAGTAATTAAAATTGAAAAGGGAAAGAACTATGCAGTAATTAGAACACTGATTAATCAGCTGATAATTTTATCTTGATTAATGCTTCTGATTTTCCTCTTCTTACTGACCTAGGAAAGGTGGGTTTAGACCAATTAAATATAAATTATTCCTTTTTTTTTTTTTTCCCCACATTCCAGGCAGATTCCAGTGTTCTAAGTCATAGTATGTTTAAGATGTAGCACTGAATTGCTCTTACTAAATTGGGCAGCTCTACAAAAGCTAAAATAAGGTTTATGTTCCAAACATGCTGATGCTTTTATCTAAGACAGAATTGGACAGAATCGGTTATTTCAATATTATCTGGGGAATATTAAAATTAGGTTAAATTGCTGTGTTAAAAAAAAATAAGAAAAGAAAAGAAAAAGAAGACTCTACCTGTTTTAAAGCTGTGAGAGTAGAAAAACTAAAAGGATGCATTCTTTTTATTTGGCCCAAGATGTAGATGCATAATGTAGTCCTGAAACTTAAAGAAAAGGTTCTATTTAAATGCTCAGATTTCCCTTCATGTGCAGAGCTTTATTATTCATGAGGGAAAAGTGTTGGCAGTACCAATCTCATTCCCATGTCTGTTCACAGACCATAAACAACAACACCTATTCTTGCTTTCAAATGCACAGTTCAGGGATTAAAGCTACTTATTTTAAGTCCTGCAACCGGGGAAGGAATTTTGTGTACAGCCTCATTCCATTGCATTCATTTGTGAAGCAGGGTATTTCTGGGTGGAAGACACCAACACTGCACAATCACAGAAGCTATCCTTTTGCAACTGCAAAATACTGTCATTAAAGATACTGTTCTTGGAGAGGAATATCTGGCAAGTACAGAAAAGTGCACGAGCAAAATGCAAGCATCTTAGTTCTGAAAATTCAGATGGAAAATACTCCTTGCTACATGTGTGCTTAAACTTGCTGTGGTAAAGCAGGGAAAACCCTGCAGTCCACAGAAAAGGAAATGCTGCCCCTCCCTTTAAGGCTCATCCTCAAACCTAGTGTGCTCTGTAGTTTCACATATGCCAGCTTCTGCAGTTTTGTGCACTGAAAGAGACGTTAACGTTAGCAAAACTGTGGAAAGGCAAATCTACAAACTCATACCTCAAGCACATTGCTTCCTGCATACTTTCTTTTCACTGGATTTTCAGGTGGCAGAGCAAAACCTTACCTGTGTATGATGCTAAAAAAGCAGCTGTTGCTAGCTAAGGTTATAGAAAGCAAGGGGAATCCCACGGATCCCTAGTTAAGGATTTCAGCTGACAGAAGATGTCTCCTTATCCATCGTCACTATTTATTTCAGTTTTATCCTTATTGTATAACAAAAGTGCAGGTGAAATTATTTATTGTAAATAAATTATCCAATTGATCAACACTTCTTTGCCTTTCCTGCACTTTTCCTTCTATTCGTGTGACACAAATCTAATTCTGTAAGTCTAGTGTATTTGACCACTCAAAAAAATCACGTGGCACTGGTTTCTCTCTTGGATGGAAAAACTCATTGAGATACGATGAATTATTAAAACAAAAAAACAACAACAACAAAAAAACCACTACATAGTAGAAAATATTTTGGTCAAACTTGTTAACAAACACATACAGGTGTGCATAAGAGAAATATATCTTCCTGAAACAGAAATAGTCAAATAAAGTATACGAAGAAACCAAAACAGAACTGGAGAGTTTTCACATAATTAGATCAACTCTGTTCCTTAATGTCATTTACCATTAATGTCTTTTACCATGTCAATAGAAATGACACTTCTGTGTTCTCTGGAAAGGGAACAAAATTAATGATCATTTAGTTTGGATCACATCAACTGAGTGAAAATGAATGGATCAACTACAGAAGAGCAAATACTTCATTCAATGTGGCCAAACCCAAAGTAGTTTTATTGTGCAGAAAACATTGTTACTATTTTAACTGATCACCTTTATGTTAGCAATAATCTACAAACCACTACTCTGCAACTTTTTAGGTATGTTACTAAGGCCAAGTAGTCCAGAAGATTGCCTCACTTGGATGGTCGGTTTTACTAACAGATAAACCATGCACCAAGAGCAATCTTGTTCTGCAACTACATGCATTTGCTCTGTAGCTAAACTAAAAAGTTTGCATTTCCCTTTTCGGACATCCAGATTTTATAGTCACAAAATTATGAAATGGTGTATTGAATTGGTGGATATGAGCCTAGTCAGAACTTCCATAGCTAAACAATTATAAGAAGAAGAATAAATATCCCATTAATTAATTTCCCAGATGTCACACTATATCCTAGCTATGCTTTGTCTGTTTTGGTCTGTTTAGAAGCTCTTTGGGGGAAAGGAACATGAAATCCAGTCATACTGTGTGCTTATATGGAAGAAATAAAAGTTAATGTTTTCAAATGAAGGTGCCTAAAGTGCAGTTCAAAATGCTGTTATTCATTATTTTATACACATGGTGTTGCCTAGATGTACCAAATCATTCATCAATTCTTGGGCATCTCAAAGTTCAGTATTTTTAAACCAGGTCAATTCATCTAAATATGGATTTTCTAGATAAATTTTAGGCATCACAGTTTGAAATGGAGCTGGACTGTGTTTAACTAGCTGGAAGCCCATGTTAACTAGGAGCATGTTTTTCCACTACAACAGAAAGCCAAAAAATTGAGAAGCAGTAACAAGTAATTTTCAACTACAGCCTTGCAGCTATTGGCCAATGACCATTAAAAAAAAAAACCCAACTATTAGATTAATACATGAAAAATATTAATTTAGCTAAAAGTCAGTGAAAGCATGTGCAGAGCAAACCTCGCATCACCATTTGTTATAATCCCATTGGGGCATTAACTGTGTAATGGAGTAAGAGAAACAATAAACAAAATCCTTTCCATCTTCTCACTTGTTGGTAAGGTTTTATATGTGTCTGAGTGCAGAATATAATTACATATAATTAAGTATAACTAGTAAACTAGTTATTAAGTACAGTTATATACTAGTAATATCACAAATTGCTAAAAGTTCACACAAAAAATGGAAGGATAGTTCTTAGATAAAACTTTTCTGAGCGTTTGAAAAAACACACAATATTGTTCACAGTAAATTGTTAGCTTTTGTGTAACCATTTTGACAAAGATTTTCAGCAAAATGCCTAACTTGTCAATTTGTAAACCTATTTTATAAACCTGCCTACTATCACAAATTTCATCTAATGGAAGCATGTTTCAGAATCACAAGTGAAAACTGGAATGTTCCCATTTCAAACAGCTCTAGATTTCACAAAACCTAATCATATATAAAGTGGCATAGGGATGCAAAAAATATAAACCAACTTTATGAAACAAAGGGGATGCAAATTACCAGGTCTTACACTGTGAATTTTATTAAATAGTTGAAAACTTGGTGGAAATTTTCACACTTTTAGTTTGGAAAAGTTAAAACATTTGATCTGGAGCTTATGCAATGCTCTTGTGCTTCAGATAACTTTCAGATTAATTTACAGCAGTTACAAGCTCTTAGGTGAAGAAGCTACTCGGATGTTCCCATACTGTCACCATTAGTAATACTTTTTCTGTGTTAAGGGCAAGGATGTAAATTGAATGCAAAGTTTTACAAGTTCCACGCTGAACTTGAGTAGAATCCACTGATACAGATATTAACAGTGCCTTCCACTTAAAATTAACATGGACTGCAGTAAAACAAAGGGAATGCTGCTCATTGGAAAGGATGGACCGAGAAACTCACAGAAGAAAAACTCAAAATGCTAACGAGAAAGATATTTCAATTTCAGAATGAATGCCAATACATTTTATATTAACAAGGCTGTACAGTAAGTAAACAACCATCTGAGATACAAACTTGGAATGCAAACAGAAAATAGAGCAGCAACCACACTAAAATGTTATACAAAATTATTTTTAAAATTATTAAATCGTACAGTGTTGAGGTTGATATTCAATAAATGCTTTGTTAACAGTAAAATGAAACTGAAGAGGTTGAGATCAAGTAAAACATCATCTCTGATACAGTAATTAAGATCAAAATGCACCATATATGTGACTAAAATTACAAGATGAAGTTTGTTTATTATAGAGCCAGAATGAAACATTGCTCCAAACCCATATAAAAGCCAACAAGTGTGGCCAGGCTCTAGGGCTGCAATCCAGCTGAGTTTCTCTGGAATTTTAGCAGACAGAGCACAGAGACTACTTGGGGTTTGCTATAAAAATGCTTCAAGGTAATGAAAAGTCTGTGCAATGAGGAAAGAAAACACTGAAGTTAATTTCATGAGGTGGTTGATGAACTAAGGAAAGTAAGAACAACACTGCAGGTCAAACAAACATGACAAATATTCTAAAATAAAGAGTGAGAGGCATCTGGAGGGAAAAAAAATGTACCATGCTAGTAATTTATTACAAACAGTATTAATCAGAACTGCTCAGCCTCTGTTATTGTACAAAAATTACAAATCCTTACATGCAAACCTACACAGGGATGCCAAGTCATGGACAGTTACCCAATTCTTTGTAATGTACCGCACAATTTTTTCATCACTTCATCACTTAGGTAATATCATACAAAACATTGTTCAGTGTTAGCAGCTCAGATGATAAAACAGAGCACATCCAAGCAAAGAATCAGCAGAATAGGAGTCAAGACTAGAAAAATTAAAAGGTGATAATTTAGTCTGAAGGAGATTCAACACTATAAACAAAACAAAACAAAAAAAAAAAAAGATCTCAACATCATACAGATGAATTGAGGAACAGACTCACAGATCCCCTAATCTTGTGCCAAGAACCCAATCTGATAAAAGATAGATAGATATGGTTTAAAAAGCACACATGTTAATATAGCAGCTACCAGATCTGCCTTCTAATGCTTGAAAGATTATCAGAGCTAATGGGATTTCCAGAAGGTTTCCAAGATAAACCTCATCAATATGGGATACTTCAAGTCTGAATGAGAGGGAGACCTCCAGAGACCCAGAACTACAAAACATTTGCTCCCAAATCACAGTTGAGTGATGAACAGTAGTAGAAGTTGTCCACCTGTGGTCCACTGATAGCTAATCAGTTACATTCAGAGAACACAGTTAGTTAAATTGTACAAACTTCTAACTTTCAATCAATATTTACTTTCACATATATATGAGATATAGCTGGTTCATGCTAAAAGCAGTGTTCAGATAATTTTAAGAAACCCTCCCTCTACCACCCAACAGCTAATGGTCCCATATCAACTCCTGGGCAGCCTTTAGACTTCAAAAGTTGCATTCCAAAATAATATAACATTACAGAACCTTTCTCCTCCAGAAGAAATAAACTGCACCTTGCATCTCAACAAGGACATTTGGCATTTACTACCTAACATTTTTGACAGTTCACAGTTGTCGAATAGTGGCACCATTTATGCTTTTCCCCTACTTGCCAAATATCTTAAGTTCTTCATTCCCAGCATCACTGATCACTCTTCTAGAGTCTAACCAAATTTTTTTTTTTTTTGTTCAACTCTCAGCTCCTGGCTAACTGAACACATTGTAAAATCTCTTCAAAATTTCAACTTCTCTCCCCAACGATTTCTTTTCCTCCCAGTCTCAGCAACTCACAAATTCAATGTCTGAGAATATACTCATATTTCTTCTACAGGCAGCCATGATTGCCCTTGGTCAAAATTATTCTGTATTTTTCTGCAGCCCAAACAGCACTTTTCACAGTCAGGATTATTCTCCACATTGTTGTCTGCAGTCAAAGTCACTCAAAAATTCCTATGGTCCCAGCAGCACTAAAAATACATAACAGCCTCCTTACAATAATGGCTGTGAATCACAGCATTCCTCAGCTGACATAAGTAGTTAAAATAGTTTTTAAAAAAAGTTAAAATAAAACTTTTTAAAAGTTCAAGTGAAAAATGAAAAAAGGTTGAAAAGGACTCCCCTACCGTCTAACAATATTAAAGTCTGCCTCAAATTTACAAACGTACTCAGCAACATCAAACGCGCCGGCTTCAAACACACGCGGCAGCTTCAAACCTTGCAGCTTCAAATGCGGCAGCTTCAAACACACGCGGCAGCTTCAAACCTTGCAGCTTCAAATGCGGCAGCTTCAAACACACGCGGCAGCTTCAAACGCGGCAGCTTCAAACACTTTTGTGGCAGCCATCTTGCACACGCTCAAAAGAGCACAACCTTAGAAACCTTAGGCAGGCACCTTATCCACTAGGCTACACAGAGGCTTTGTTACAAAAAAGAATTATTGGAATTTGCAGACGTTAAATTAGCCCGTAGAGGGAGCTCACACCGTCCCATAAATGTACAATAATTGGAACATACTGTAATTTAAAACATTTCTCTATTAAGCTCTCTGTAGAGAGGCTATAGAGGTCAAAGTAAAGCATTCCTTACTTCACACCAACCTCTGTGAGCCCATAAAATTTCATTCAAATTAGACTCCATTGACCATGTATTTTGTAGCTCCAACAAACAGAAGAAGAGGTGTTTGGCCACATATTCTCCACAACAAGCACAGCTTCTCATAATCATCACTTGCACTTGATGTTGGAACAAGAAAGTCTATGTCAGAACTCAACAAGAACAAAGACCTGTCGGTTGGAATTGTCATGGCAATGCCCTCAATCTCCCCACACGTTCCTTCTGTTCAGGCAGCAAATGGTACTGCTCTTTTTGTAACTTGGCTAGAGCTGCTCTTGTGTCTCTCAGGTTTCTGTACTACAAGCAGCTCTTTCAAAGAGTATTATAATAGTGTGCTTGATGTTCAAAGGTTGACAATGGGAATTGTTAGCCCCTGGATGTTCTTTAATGAAGCCACAAGTAAACAATGACCCAAATTCCTCTGGAAATGTGAAACAGATCAACCACTCTGCAGAAGAACACATTCAATAAATGTGAAGGGAAAAGGAATTTTCTAATTCCACATTGCAAAAGATACACCAAAACCCAGAGCCACGACCTTAGCTAGAAAGGATCTGAACCCATAGACTGATTTACATCATGCAAACTGAAACAGAAGAGCTCACTCAGTCCACATAAAGGGAGCTACCTTCCTTCAGCCTGAATGCACAATAGAGCAACCAGTGTTCAAGGAAGTAAGAAAAAATGTTAACAAAGAAAGATTTTATTTAACTTAACATAAATTGAGACATTCTAAGTACTGCACAGATTGATCAGAATTCAGTATTAAGTTGTGTTTTCTACAGTGTAACAAAGACAACACACATTTGATTCTCATGATGGCTTTAGAAATGCAAGTGCCTACATCCTTCAGGCATTTTGTGCCTCCCATTTTGCGCCTCCCATTTTGCAAGAGTAATTTTTAATGCTATTTTAATTTCATCAGGCAACGTATGATTGTCCTGAGAGTCACATACTCAAATTGCCAAGAACTAAAATGAAAGGAATATTAATATTAGATACCAGAACAGGAATATTCTTTTTGCATAGAGCTTTCTCTAGCAACCATATAATTATTGCTGGACTGTGCTGTTCCACAAGCATTCAGGAAAGTCATATATTTGTTTCCATCCCATGCTTCCTGCCTACCCCAAAGCCAGAATCTAACCTTATTCTCCCTAATTAAAGCAAGCCAAACCATCAATCTCCACCTCTTCTCCCCTCCAATTTTAGATAATATTGACATGTATGAAACCATTTTACTCAATACAAGTGCAAGTACCATCAACTTTCAAATCCAAACCTGAAAATCCAGTGTTGTACCCCTTCAGTCTCCATAGTCCCTGCTCATCCAGATGCTTCATGGATTTTTCAAGGCTCTGACCCACCCACACATGTTCTTCACATTTAAACAGGAGGTTAATCCCGCTGAATGTAATAAATTAAGCATGTGCTTTGGTGGTTTCCTGGAGCAGAGAAAGAGTGAACTCCGTAACTAAGAGTTGCAAAATATAAATCTTTGTTAAAATTGAATATTTAATAAAGCTGTAACAAAAATGTGGAGATCCATATGACTGCAAGGTGTAAAGCAATGGAGAATGCTCAGCAGTTCATTCTAATCAGGAAAACACCAAGTACTTCTCACTAACATGGCTATTTACAGAGCTAGAAAGTTTTGAGTGCCTGCAAAACTGGGATGAAAATACAGAAAGAACAGGATGTCCCCTCCCCAACCCCTACTTTTAAAAAGCTATAATTAAGGATCAGCTCCAGTTTTATCTGTAGGTCTGAGTAAATGGTCACTACACAACTAGTTAGTTCATCATTACTGATCTAGCATAGAGTCTCACCCTCAGCTGCCGGTATAAAGTTTTAGGAGCTGATCCTCTCCTCCTCACAGAACTTGCTCAAAGGGTTATACATTTGTTTCCTAGTAAACTCACATATAATCCATTTAGGTTTGCTGGTTAATTTTTTTCCGTCTAGATTTATGTCTACCCAAATTTGATTTCTTGCTTAGTAATGCAACCTTGTTCAATTTCTCCTTTGAAGTGGTTATGTGGAAGTTGAGTTTAATGTATTAAATAAAAAATATTGCCACTTTTATACCTTTGTAAGGAGAAATAAAACTATGCAAACCAAAAATTAATAGCTAAGATATAGCCCAGAGATAAGACTATGAGTCAATGCTTTATTGTATGAAAGCTCTGTTCTCCATCACTGCCGCCTTTACCTCCCATGATGCAGCCTGAATAGAAGACTAATGCCTATTGGGAAAAAGGGACTAGCTATGGTTACGGCTATAGTTTAAGCAGAGAATAACATGCCTGCATCTGCTATCCTTTTTTGAGTCCTCCCAGGCATGGTGCTTGTATATCCACACAAGTCTTATAAATAGCCACTTGCTAACTAGAGTTCACTTCAGGAAGAGCATGAGAACAAGGCAGATGTACAGGGTTATATCCTCTACATGTTCTCCCAGCCTCCAGGAATTTGCTGCTCAGGAATTTCCTGAGGCAGGGTGATGTCTGTGCCTCAAACCGCTATTTTGGATTGCTTCACAAACTTATATAAACTTTTAGCATTCACAGAGACATGTTCATGTGTGAAAGGTACCCCCAGAACACAGACTCCAGGCAAAATGCAGTCATTTACTCTTGCTGACAAAAGACTAACTTCCTCTACATTTCCACAGAAGCACCTATGCCTGACTGGGTCAGGTTCTGAAGAGTGCTTTTAAGTATCTCCAAGAAATTAGTGTAATTACTTAATTGTGTCTGGTTGGCATAAAATTACAAGAACTGCTGGGAAGACGATTAGCAGAATCATACCTGCCTGGCCATCAGTCTCTAGACTCATGAACTGCATGAGGTCTCTGACCTCTGTCAGGTATCCAACTGTCCTGGACAAGACAAAGTGAACTTGCTAATAATAGCAATTCTAAAATCATGCATAACTGTAAATCTATCACACAGCTTTTATTAACCCAGCTACATTTCTTTCCAAAGTTTTGGGAGCTGAGGAGTCAGTAGCACTAGAGGTGCAGCTGCACAAATGATCATTTGGGCTGTAGTACCTGAATGGCACGAGAGACTTCTTTTCTGGCATTTTCCTTCTTTTTTTTTTTTTTTTCCCCCTCTAACAGGTTAAATGTGAAAGCTTGGAGAAATGAAATAATAATTTATCTTATATACACAGTATGTGTATATATACAGTATGTTTAGGGACCATCTGTGAATGTGTTTTCATGCAGCAAACATTCTTCACATAATAACAATGATCTGAAGACTGAAATCTGCTTTTTCCTTAAAAGTAAATTAAAAAAAAAAAATCCATTTCAATTGCAGTGCTAGAAGCCTGGAAGTCAGTTTATTCTAAGTAGGCGTCACTGATGGTGGCAAAGAGATATTTTAAGAAAGCTTATTTTTGTACAATATCCACAGGCCATCCACCTCAACTATTTCTATGAAGTCTTCAGCTAGTAGAGACCTGAGCTACCAAAAATTAAATGTTGTGTTACCATTTATTATGTGCTAAATATTCAGTTGTGTTTAATAGGAACCAGTGATTTTTTTATTTTTTTTTTTTTGTTAAATACGTATATGCTATTGGAATATTTTTTTACAAGAAATCTTTAGATACAGTGTTTATTTTTTCATACATACATTCACTTTTAGGATATGTGCAGCAATAAAATCAAAACTCTGTTGATAAATATCATTACAGTGTAGTAATAATGTTTCTAGAATGTAGTTTAAACACCATTTTCAGTCTATGATTCCATTGCCTTGACACTGTAATCTCATCTCAGATGTTGTACAAAATTTGTAGCATTTTTGTCTGTTTTTGTCTCTACTTTCAAGCAATTTTCTCCATCATCACTTTTATTAGATGGTTGCAGGGTTTCTTGTTATTTTTTTTTCCTTTGCACTGCAAAGACTACACTTGTGAATTAAATGCTTGAGAGTGGCACCATTTTTCCATGCAGTATTCCCTGAAATCTACTTGACCATTTTTTGAAGGTTTGTTTGTATCTTAATAGCTCAATTTATAGTAGTCTGCACAAACATAAAACAGGAACCTGCCCACACCTTCCCGTTACTGACTGAGTGCTGATATCTTCTCACAGTTCCTCAACATGCCTGTAACAGTTCTCAGTATACAAAAGATTACTTGTATTCTACATGAGGGTAAGTTTGTAGCAGCAGCTAACCAGTAAGCATCGCTTTACTAGCAGTTCTGTGTGTATTTTACTACACTGCATCAGTGCTACAGCAGCAAGGGAACAAAATGCGCAGGCTGCTGCACCAAACAGTTGGGTTGCTGTAGACACGTACCCACAAACATGTCTGCATATGGAGAGTGCACAGTCACATTGGATTGATTCCACTTACCTAGAATGACCACAAAATCAAACCAAGAAGGCAGCAGTCTACAGCCTTTGGAGGAGATGTCTAGTTTCTGTATCAGTGTGTAAGTGCCTAGAGTTAGAAGCCCTTAAGAACAGTCATTATTCCTTCTTGTCATTCCACCTGCACACTTGCAGATCACTTTTTCCAATATAACAAGATATTATTATATTTCTTGAGTAAATGGTTACTGCAAGTCAGCCTTTCATACCATTTACAGTACTAGTAAATGCACCTGTAGGTTAGTAACTGCAGATGAAGATGCTGATCCAATACCATGAAAATCTGAATACAAATTATACTTCACCACCAACTCAACTTATACAATAGGAGAAAAAAAATTACTGGATCACCCCATTCATCATCATGCAGCGATTTCAAAATAAGTAAACTAGCTATTGCTAACAGATAATTCTGCTATTTCTATTAAAAATAGCGTAAATTGGAGGCCACACTGGAAAATGAGATGGCAGTACAGATCATCTCCCTCATAACAAATTTCTTCTTGGGATCCAAATAACTTCTATGAGAAAGCAGGTTAAATGTAGAGTGTTCATAACGGGATTACATGAAAGAGGAAGATGTGTCACATCTGAGATAATCTAACAAGAGAAACCTTGGAATATAAGTGCCTTATATGATATAACAAAGATGTTCTGACAAAATTAGATTGCCATTCTAAAACCAGATGCTGAATTTCTGAAAGCTAACATCAAACAGGATTATATGATTTGCTCAATGCAGGTATGAAAGTCACAGAAGACTATGATCACAGGAAGAAAAAGTCTGTAAATAAACAAATAACATTGTAACAGTCATATTCAGTAAATCTTCTGGAACAAAGTTCGGGCTGGCAAAACTCTGGGACCAGAATATCCTGTCATTTATTGCTGTTTCCCATGGTAATAGAACCATGGAAATCAATACAATTACATCGAGGAAAGATGAATCTGCCTTCTAGTGTTTCATGAATTTGGAAGACAAAATTAACGGAAAGCCCTGATAAAATTGACATGAATGCTACGAGTCTGTCTTACACATGGATCCATCAGTTTTGGTCTGCTGGCACAATAAATTGGAATACAAAGTTAACTACTAATGGAAGGGAAGTGAGAACATATTATGAACTACAGAAACAGGGTAAAAATAATCTGAGAGTTATACTAATAATATAAAGAAAATGTTAGTGGCGTGATGATGAGCGTTCTATGAACTACATGTTTGGTCTACCCTCAATGTCAGTTTCAAGCATTTGTAACCATGGAAGCTGATTCTGTTTTCTAGGATTAAATTTGATGTTATGGGATCTGAATGATGACAGAATCAGCTGCTTCTTTTTTTCTATTTTTTTTCCCTTTAAAAGTTTTGGGTTGAGTTTGATTTTTATATTTATTTGTGGGGTTTTTGGCAGTTTGTGGGGTTTTGTTTTTGTTTTTGTTTTACCTATCAAGCAAATGATTCATATGCTTTGCTTATCTGGCAACACCTTTTTAAAAATCAAATAAAATTTTAAGGTCAGGCTTCAACTGAATATGCTTATTAGAAGGGTGGGTGGCATCCTTAAGACAATTACCACTGATCACCTCTTAATGGCACTTCAAAAGTACTTGAATATTAAGGAAAAGGTCATACAAGGCTCCTGTATGCCATCTTTCAGAGCACCAGAACTATAATGGAATCATGTATTTAAACTCAGTCATATGAACTGTTCCCGTTCCTTTTTCTGAGCTGTGGAAACAACCAGATTTAATGCGTGGTTACGATGTTGCGTGAGATCAGTTTGTGATTGCTGCTGAGGAGGGAATCATGACTTCTGCTTGTTTCATTTTCCAAAATTACATCTGGCATAGCTTATGTAAAACTCGTTTCTATTATTAGAAAATATTTTTCTTTCAATACAATTTTAAGGACTGGAAAAACTTGTATTTTTTTTTTTTCCAAAGCCAAAACATTGCACCAGTGTTTTTCCCCTCTCTCTGCTCAAATTCCTGCATTTAACTATTTGAGCTTCTGAAGCAGGGCAATCTGCTCTAATGAGAGTGCTGCGTTATTACTGAGCACATATAGACGATATTTGTGGATTCGAATTTTAACATCTTCTAGAAAATCTTTCCATTCAAAAGTAATACAGGGATACTTTTTTTTCCCAGGATGCCATATGTGATTTGGACAGATTTTAAGGGTTTGGCAAGGTTCTTTAGAGAAGACTAGGAATGGCTGGTGCATACCAAAAGTCACTTGGCAACTTCTTAGGGATTTCTAAGACCGTTTCTTTTCCTGCAGTTTCCTGCTCTGAATAATTAGTAGCTTCTTACTTCAAATATTCAAGTATTCCAAGCAAGTAAGAAGTTAATATATTTTTTAATGAACCATTTGTTCAGCTTGTACACAGACAAAATCACAGGGAAAAGTGTAATATTTGTTATTGGAGGTTACTGTCTTGTTGTAGGAGCAAAGCAAGATTTAAAATCAATGCTGATGGGGAGCAGTGACTCAATGCCACCAAAATGATGACTATTATTAAAGCTTTCCACCACAAAGGACAGTTAGTCAAACCTCTGTACAACAGACACTGTACAAGAGGAGAGAAGCAGTGGTCATGCAGATATGTAACACTGATACGCAAAGGGTGTTGTAAGTTAAAAAAAGTGTGATTTAGTGCAAAAGGTAACAGCAACACAAAATTGTCTTTGACATCTGCTTATGTCCAACAAAAGGCCTGTTATAAAGGATAATACCACAAAACTGTTGTAATGGTCTCTTTCATATCCCACACAGCTAACTTGAGCTAATAGATTTTCTGAATACAAAAATTTAAGTCCCAAATCCTGTAACAGTGGTGCATATATTAATATTTGAAGGAAATAAATTTGCTGAATGTTGTGATAGGCCTGAATAGGCCAAAATAGGCTTGTACATGTCCTGGCTTGCCCAGACATGTTTTTCTGCTCTCCCTCCTTTTGCTATGGGGAGAAGCAACTGCAGGAAAGAGGACAAAGAGCCTGGAGCCACTTAGTCTAAGGACTCAGGCTTGCCCAGACTTGTTTTGCTCCTGTTTACATCCTGTGGTAAACAAGGTACACACACTTAGCTTGTGCCTGCCTCGTGCAAAGCCTATGTTCTTCCCAAATTTGGATAAAGCAAGCATATGGCTTCACCTAATGTGGTCAAGCTTGGCTAACTGTCATTCTGATTGGCTATTCTGTGTCCAAAGGCCCGTTAGTCTTGGACTGTATTGATAAAAAGAGATTAGCAGGTAACACAACATGCTCTGCTGTTGTATTTATGCTTGCTTGCCTGCTATTGCCTGCTGCCACTGCTCTCTGCTTCTGGCAGTGTACTGCCTCAGTGCATCCTGAACTGCCTGGAAACTGCCTGCCTCAAGTTTACCAGGAACAGGCTCTAAATGCCTCCACGTGATCGGCCTGCATAGCCAATGTGACATGTGTGCTGAAACTGCACATCACAAGACATCCTGCCTACACCTGAAAGTCTCCTGCCAAGATGGGAAGTCCTGGACACACAGATCATCCAGAGAAATCAGAACCAGGTCAGATTGGCTGCCTCCTTCCCCACTGTACTGGGAAGCCTGGGAAGAATCAGAAGCCTTAGCGGCTGAGGAGACACCGACAGAATTCCCTGAAAGCATTTGGGTACTGTCTGAAGCCATAGCTAGCCCCACAAGTTGGGAAATAACATTTTCTGAGTAAATACTTAAAGCCTCTTGTAATTCACATAGCCTTCTGCCATAAGCAGAAAGGAACTCTTTAAGTCCATGTAGTGAACAAGCGGTATAATTGACTGCAAGTGATATATTTACCATAGGAATCTTCTCTTCCACTTCAATTGAGTTAATGTTTATATTACTGCTAGTTATTTGTTCCATATCCTATGTTATTATCTGTATAACGTTTCCATGACCGTTGCAGAAGAACCTGATTATTATTAAAATTAGTGATCAGGGGTGGCAAGAGTTCTGAATATCAAAATTAATAATTAATTTTTGAAAATAATATCTTGCATCAATTGATACCCCTCAATAACACTGAAATGTTAAACTTTTCATGTATTAAGAACATGGCAGATGGCTGAAAACATCTAGGAAGAGAAAGTATCTTCTGCTTTACATTTGGCCATGCCTAGCATCCCTAATGATGCTCTCTTAAACATATGTGTTTGAGGGAAGAAGGAAATGATCCTTTGTTAATGAAAACTGAAATCTTATTAGTCTCTAATAAATGAACAAAGGGGTGAAACACTAATGCACAGACCTGTTCTTTCAGGCTTTGGGTCTCACTCATACCCAAAGATCTGTGCGACTGCAGAAGTAAGGTCTTGCCTCTGCAAACAGCTACATTACAAGCCACAAACATCTTTGAGTAAGCAGTTGAAGTTAAGAAGAAACTCTATATTGCCTGATCATTTTCCTTCTCAACACATACAAACAATAAGGAACTTGATAAGGAAAAGACACTGTCCCGATTAAAAAAACAATGAAGATAATCAGATTTTTCCTCTACAGTTCAGTTTTATATGACAAAAAATCCAAAGTGCTATTTAAAAAAAGATTTTGTGATATTTTTCATATGTGCTGAATTTAGAAATATTAAAGGGGCAACAATGTGACCTGCTATTGTTTTCTGAAAGCAGTGTGCCCAAGACTAAATTCTGGACTTGCACAGCTACCATTACGGTGTTTATTTTAACTGCTACTGTCATAAAAATATATAGACAGTATCTTTCACTCAAAATTATTTTCTTTTGGTTTAAATAATTTCTTCATGTCTTTTTTCACACAGTAGTCCAAGTGAGGCCTACTTTTCCATCCACAATTTTAGTGTGATTTGGAGTATTTAACATGAAATAATGAGTTCTTATAGTAGTATATTAATAACTATTGGGATTCTGTATTTTCAAAACTTAAAATCACCCAACTAATTTAGGCAGATAACTCACATAATTGTACTTCATGGATGCAGTATTGACTTTTGAGCACAGCTTTGAGTCGTTGGGATATATTCAAGACAAACATACATGTAATCGAATTCAAGTCTTTCACACAACATCTGGGGTCATTTTGGACCCCATATCAGGTCTGGGCTGCTGCAAAGTGCCACTTGTAGGTCATCCCAAAGATTGTGTGTTGTACTTCATGTCATTCCTTGCAGATGTTTCAGACACTCGAAGATAGTAGATTTAAGCAGATGAATAATTCTCATTAGCAAAGGATGAAAGATAATACAGAGATCCAGCCACACAGCAGCTGATGTAGTTGATGTGCACAGTACTTGAAGAAGGTGTAAGAATGATACAATTTAAGGGTTTCTCATATACTCCAATGCATACAGAGATGACAGTAAATTTTGAATCCCAATTCATATTGCGTCCACCCTGGAGGACTGAGAGACTGAGGGGCTTCTATCAATGTCCCTGTACGAAATTCAACTTGGCTTTCAAGTGCCTTCTGCTAGTGAAGAACCTGGTATCAGAGGCCACACACACAGCCAGTGCAGCAACCACCTCTGCACAGCTTTGAAATGCTACATGGGAAAACAGTCTTTCAGAAGCTGTCCAATGTGGGCCAGTAACAAGACAGATCTTTACAATGCTGCAAAAAAACTCATTTTACCATCTTTGTAAGTTTATGGCTTTCTGTGATGTACCTGTAGAGATGCATAGGAGTTTAACTCACTTCTCATTTGTGGCTTTTCCTCCATGCCTCAAAGGAGTTTAGTTTGGAATTCTGTCTTAACACACTTGAGACTGACAGCAAAGGGTGCTTACACCCATGATGTGTTTCAAGTGTAACCCGAAGAATTACCCTTTACATCAAAAGAGAAAGAGTGGCAAACAGAAACATACATCCGATTAATCAACAAGAAATAGCCAGGAAGCAAATACACTTAGAAACAACAGTCTTTCCTCAATGTGAAAGAAAACCAAACAATTAAATTACATAGATGTAACATATACATATATAAACCATACATTTATTATGTGATATATCCCTGAGTGTGTCACCCCTTGAGAGGATGTTGGCTGCCAGACTCAGACTAATTTGAGACAGCATGTCTGTAGCAGCCCCTCAGAAAGCCCCCGGCTCCGGGGCTGCAAGAACAAAGCCTGCCCCAGTCTCACGTGCAGTAACATCTGACTGTATTTTGAGTTTAATAACTTCCATTTGATGCATTTTAATTCTAAGAAACACCCCCATACTTTTAAGAAAGGTCACTTAGCTCTGTCTGGGAAATTCTCAGTTATCAGGAAGCAGGTGTAAAAGGCTTATGTCTTTACATATGTACTCTGAGAAAGGGAGAAAATGGGCTGTCTTGGAGACCATCGGAAGAGACAGAAGTAGAGGTGACAGTTTAAGCATTAGAGGCAGAATGACCAGTAATGTCATTAACGTAAGATATTCTCCAGCTAAAAATCGATTATGCAGTCATTTCTCAGGATAATCGCTGATGAACTCAATTCAGGTAATTTTTCATGTCCTACAGGTGGAAGCCATGCTAATAGACGGAAATGAGGGCTCTCCCCAAGTGATGATGTGAATCTTAAGGAAAATTAAAACTTCTTTCTTTGGCAGAATGGATTGAAACACCTGTGACAGGCACATCTGAGGGGCCGGATTAGCTTTAAAATGGCAGTTGCTCAGATACTGCTGATCACAGAGCATACCACAACAAAAGCTGCTTTATCTATACAGTCATACAAAACAAAACAAGATCTTATTTTATTTAAAATACCAAAAACTAGATTCTGGCATAAAACTCAGCCCTTCTCTGAGTATTTACAGTTTGCTGAGCAATGAATTCTGGCTCACTACTCTTGCTGTCTAAATGAAGGCTGACCCTGAAATGACCAAACCAGTAGCCTAAATAGCCACAGAAATAATTTAAGACATTTTCACCCTTCATTTAGTTTAGATGTTTCTTACTGTTAGAACTGCTATTCCTACAGGATTAATTATAAATAGTTATCTACTGATATCTACAGTAATACATTTTGCTTCTGAGCATGCACCACTGAGTTTTATAATGGATTGTGTATACACTGCAGATGTTGAACAATATTTTCATTGATAAATGACAGGCAACTTGTATTTGCATTTCCTGTGAGATTTAATGATGCGGTGGGATAGCTGTATGGAAACTGGGAATTAATATTAAGACTTACTGCCAAAGCTGCCCCCAGGACAGCAGGCACATTGCTCATGAGTTTAATAGGATCTGAAGCCATTTACTCTACTCTGGTTCTTAGGATCAAAAGCAATTTTGTTTTTCCAATACCTTATGTAGAAACTTAATTGAATAAAATAAGCGTAACTTCAACTCCTCTTTTCTTTCCCCAAACAGTTTTTCTCCCAAGAAGCAAAGCATTCTTCCAACTTCCCAGGTTGCCTTAGAGCCCTCCCCGTGACCAGCCAAGAAAAGGTGATGTTATTGTACTCATGAATCAGTAGCAATATGACGCTTCACCTTCACTGACTTTTTTCAGACCATCTCTACACCACCACTGCACACACAGATTTCATTTCCTCCTCTCCACTCATAAGCTGCTCTGCACCTTTGGTAGAAAAAGCAAGTGAGTTGCTTACACCAATAGGGAAGCTGAAGTAGAATTAGGGGAAGCAGAGGATCTAGGGAATAATCCTGCCCCACCTACATCACCCAGAAACACTTTGCTCTAATGATGCTTGTAACACTTGCTTCAAGAGTGCTTAAAAGCTTTAGGAAAGCTGCTGTTACCTAGGACACATCTACTCAAGAGTTAGCCGGGGACAGCAGCAGGAATAGAACTTCTTCATGAAAGCCTTAGTTTATTATTTATAGAATGTAAAAAACTAGACAGAAAGGAACTGGAAAAAAATAATTTGCATTTACACTTCTATGCAGTTCTACTTTCAAAACCAAATTAAGATATTCTTTTCTCTTTAATGCCAAGTCCCTCCAAGACTCCTGAAAAAACACCTCCTGTGTTTACCAGCTAGAGATACTTCTAAATGGTACAGTACATTCTTCAGTCACCTCATTTTTCATGCTAAACTAGAATTTTACTTTCAAAGTTCAAGGTGAAGAAGTGAAGCAGTCATTCTTCCAAGCATGTGGAAGCTTCAAACTTGTTTTTGGTTGCTCCCCCTCCCTTCCTGTAAACCCTGTCCATGGCACAGCCTGACAAATTCATTTTGCAGTGATATTTTAGTATTTCTTCTCTCATAGAATTTCAGTGTGTTTAATCTGACAAATGTCTATATAAGTGCAGACCCATTTTTCTAAGCTCTTTTGAAGTCCTGCAGCTCCTGCCTTATGTACTCTCCCTGAAGTCAACACAATTATCCCTCATAAATATTCTCCGCATGTAAATTAGAAGAAAATATCTCTCAAGTTTAATATTTCCAATGTCCTGTTGGTGGACATACCGCAGGAAACAGTGTCACAGAGAATTATGAGTTAAAACAAGATTCCTAATTCCTTAAAGGAGATTCTTGCATATATTTGGTGGAGCATTAAAAGTGACCAACAACAAAAATGATTCCTGAAAGAATGGTGATACGTAATGAAAGGAGTTTTCACTCTGGCACTATGTGGAATAAAACCACAGGAGAGCACAAATTATCACATCTAACCTTAGCTAGGACCTTCCCTGTGGTCCCAGACTCTTGCTGAATGACACACTATGAGGTTGCAGGAATGACTGCATGCCCAATGAGACGTATCAAAGATATAAATACATATTGCTCTAACATGTCACACCAGTGTAGCATTTGTAGACATTTAACAGAGAATTACAAATGGAATTTAGAAATTATTTTTAACAGTAGTCTGATCATCAAAAGACATTTTGGTCTGTGATGTTACTAACCCAACCCCATGTACCATGCTACCTCTTCCCCACACAACTGCTGATATCAGCAGACTGAACACTCTCTGGTGTCTGGTTATTAAATGATTTGTTTCATTACGTAGTGTGTAAATAGGCTGAAATCAAAGTCTTATTTAAACTGTGAGATTGAAACCACATGCAACCCCAAATCTCATGGTTAACTCCATGTAACCTGAGCACTACCTTTGGTGCTATCTGGGAGCTAACATATGTTTATACTCAGACAACAGATCAAAAAATGTGCTCTTCGGAGCACTTCTGCTCTCAAGTTAAAATTCATACTAGTGCAGCCTCAAACCCCACATAACATGGAACTTAAAGGGAATTTGATGGCATCTAAATTTTTGCAGTATCTCTATATAGTACAAGTTTTGCCACTTTCTTTTCTATTGCATTCACATGAAATTAATAAAACATTTTACTTTACTTAAAAGAAAGATATTTTACATTTTGTTCCACTTTGGCTCTCTAATTCTGTTCATGAGAATGTTAGTTTACATTTCTCTCTCTTTACATTTGTAACTTATCAATCAGCAATAGTTTTTTTTTTCCACAAAATATATTCCAGCCAATAAACATGTTCAAATGTTGAATTTATTTATCTAATCAGAAATCCCTGGTCCTGTTACTTCAGCCATCGTAGTGTGAAGCAGGTGCAGAAGTCTGAACTAACCTTTTTCCAAAATTTGGCATCCAAGCATCTAACTTCCCTGGAGCAGTTTTGGGCACCCTGTTTTAACTGATCATGGGAGAGGATGTCCTAACTGTACATTCAGGTTTTCAATAAGGTTTGCCAGTCATATTCCCTTCTCAGGATATTAATATCCCTGCTTAAAACCAATAAACATCTAAGCAGAGCTTTTAAGTACATCAAAATAAAGCTTAAATACCACTAGAAGTGTGGTGTTGAAAAAAAAAATCTTTTTTTATTAAAAGAAATGTTGTGGTGTGGATAAGGCCCTAGGCCTGAAGGAATTTAGATTCATTCCATGTGCTGTCACAGACCTTAGCTGTGACCTCTGGCAAGCCATTAAATTGCCTTGTCCTCGATTTCCCCCTTCAAAACACAGACAGATGCAGTTCCATCTGTACTAAAGATGTGCAGCCATGTAGCCACAACCACTTCATGCAACATGGTAGCCTAAGTTCCTCCTCAATATGGAGATTCTCGTCTGTTTCTTCTCCAAACCTTTTTCCAGTTTGCCAATATACCATTTCAGACCAAGAGCTTTTCCTCATCATGTACCAGCATAATGGGCTTTATCCATAGTTTGCACTACCTTTACATCCACTAAAATGTCTCAATAAATGACCCCTGTCTTAGCTAAAAGGAGGTCCTGAGAACCAAACCTGTCCTGGTACAAGAGATTAGGTGGCATATGGCCCCAAAGCTGTGGAAGCCAGTCTCTTGGTGACTAGCTACTTACAAAGGCAAGAAATTCTGATGCACACCACACCTTGGCTCCTAAACAAGTTGCCATTTCCACAAAACCCACAAATTCTTAATGGCAACATACAAATGGGCAAAAAATGACCTTGTGAATGTATCTCCTTCCCAATACAGAATGGCCTTAAACTCTGTTTAAAAATAGGCTATTGTTTCACTTAAGCATGTTTCTTTAGAACCAAGGACCCATAACGAGGGTTGCAAAGGGAAAATATGCAAGATAAATTGTCTTGTGTCTCAGTAAAAGACACATGCAACCACAAAAAAAGGAAAGAGGTAATTCTAAATCTTTCATTTAGTTGAAAACTGACCTTCCTTAGCTTGAAACTGCCTGTAGGAGTCCCAGGACAGGTTGTACTGACATTCTTTTAACATCGTTTCATCAGCATAGCCAAAACTAATCACAGGAATATTACCCGATGACAGGTGCATTTATTCTGTCAATTAAATCAGATGGTTAAATCGAAATGTGCCCCAAATCTCTCTTGTTTGCATTATCCATATTGGCATTTCTTGGCTCTGGTTCATTGCTGGCTGGAAGTCATCCAGCCCCTGCAGAGTCACTTTGCAATACTGTGCCAGCAAGCTTCCATGCTCTGCAGCAGCGGTTACACCAAGACCAGAGTGGTCCTAGAGGACTGAACTGAAAATGTTGCATTGTTTCACCAAGATTTATTTAAGGAAAAAAAAAAGAAAGAAAAAAGGAAGAAGAAAATAAATCCCTCTCAGTGAAGGAGACTTAGATCAATGCTTTTGAAATGGAAAAGGATATATCACTTCACACCCAACTGCTAGTGATACTCATGTGTTAAAAAAGAGAATGGAATAAAGACTTCACCATCATAAAATAAAAACTAAGTAAGAAATACAAAGTAAAACCTAACCTCAATTTAAGACCCTTCTTTAATACCCATATTTATCACCACGTATTTTTTGTAGGGGAATAAAAAGAGAAGTTGTTCCTAATCCATTGAAAAGGTAAAAAAAGCAATAGACATCAAGATATAACCGCAATAGAAATCAACGAGAACTGAAGCACCATCTACTGTCACCTAATTACCCAAGAAGTGGCCAAGTAGCGAATGAGTTTACATAAAATATTTGCTGCAATGACAGTTGCATCAAAGTGGAGCAAGCCAAGGACACAGCCAAGTTTTTCTTTTTGGTGTTTTGGTGCACACGTTACTGTACTCCAGCTGAGATTTCTCTTCCCTGCAGTAGTTGTGGCTTTGCATTACCTAAAGACTTTTTTTCCCCCCTAGTATTATATTTGTATGTTAATAATTTGTTGGGTGCTCAACTTATCCTTTGTCACCAAGGAGAAATGCACCCAGTGGAATGTTCAATTGCATGGCAAGGTTATTTTGACTGAATATGTAGACACAGTTTGTGGTTTCAGCTTCCCAAAAACCCCTCCATGCACACCTGATCTCCTTCCCAGCCTCCATCCCGTTCTTTGCCTCCATATCCTTCCCACTTTAGAAGAATCGCTCACTTTCAGCTATTCCGTAGCAGATGACAACACAGAACATTGCTGTGTTAAAATAACCCTGTGTTAAAATATGGGTAGAGCCCCAGAAACATAGACAGGGTATATGGAAGGATAAATACATATAACATTGATTTGTTACATGTTCTCTTTTGCTTGATGGCCCCAAGCATTTCACCTGCACTCTGATTTTCATAGAATCACAGAATCGTTCAGGTTCGAAAAGATCCTTGAGATCATCAGGTCCAGCCATCAACCCTATTCATCTGAACATGTGAATGACCTTTTACACATCCAGAGGTGGTGACTCAGCCACCTCCCTGGGCAGCCTGTTCCAATGATTGAGTATTCTTTCAGTGAATTTTTTCTCATAACGTCTAGTCTAAACCTACCCTGGTGCAGCTGGAGGCTATTCCCTCTTGTTCTATTACTAACTACCTGTGAGAAATGACCAGCACCTACCTCTCTGTATTGTCCTCTCAGATAGTTGTAGAGGGTGGTAAGGTCTCACCTCAGCCTCCTCTTCTTCAAAATGAATAGTCCTAGTTCCCTCATCCTCTCTTTTTAAGACTCATTCTCTAGGCCCTTCACCAGCTTAGTTGCTCTTCTTTGTACGCACTTCATCACCTCAATGTCTGTCCTGTACTGAGGTGCCCAAAACTGAACATAGCCCTCAAGGTGTGGCCTCACCAATGCCAAGCACTGGGGAAAAATCACTTCCCTACTCCTGCTGGTCACACTATTTCTGATACAATCCAGAATGTCATTGATTTTCTTTGTCACCTGGGCACACTGCTAGCTCATATTCAGCCGCTCGTCCATTAGAACCCTCAGATTTCTTCCTGCTGGACACCTTTCTACCCACACTGCCTCAGGCCTGCAGTGTCGCACGGGCTTGTTGCGGCCCAAGTGCAGAACATGGCACTTGGCCTCGTTGAAGCACATACCGCTGACCTCAGCCCAGTGATCCAATCTGTCTAGGTCTCTCTGTAGAACCTCCCTATCCTTGAGCAGATCAACATTCAAATCTAACTTGGTGTCATCTGCAAACTCCTCTAACTCTTCACTAAGATAATTGATAAAAATGTTAAGCAAAAGTGGTCCTAATACCATGTCCTGAGGAACACCACTTGTGATTGGCTGCCAGCTAGATTTAACTCCATGGACAACCACTCTTTGGGAAAATATTCACATACTTCCTTTCAGTGTATGGTATCTATCTAAGCAACAAAGAGTTGTGGACAATATGCTAGTCACCAGTTCTTCAAAGCTTCACATTTCTAAACTATTCACAGGGGTTTAGTTGTTCATTTCTCAATGACTCTAGAGAGACCAGTATAGGTAAGTCCACAAAACTGCTTTGAAACTTAAAGTATGCGTGCACCTGGCCATGTCCCTCAGCAATCCCAAGATAACTTGCCTTCCTGGATTGGCCTCAGACTGGCCACTTTGCTGTGGATTTACCTGGTGATCTGTTGTTAAATCTGCTTATCATCACTCGACATGGCCTTTTTACTATCACAGTAATACACCTGACCTTGGCTTGTTCTGGTGCTGCAGGACTCTGCCCTTTATCTGTGAGGCCACTGTGTTACCAGCTTTGCTCACTCTCAGCTCATGGCTTGCCTGGAGCAGACCACCATTGCTGCTCCCTGGCACAGGATAAACAGAATAGGCATTTCTGTCTTTAAAAGAAAAGCCACTAAAATTAAATTGCCTTTGTTCCAAAAGCACCAGAGTGCCACAGGGTATCATGTATAGAAGACTGTGCCTCCAAACATGATGAAGTGACGGTGGCATATAGAACAAGAAGCTTTATGTCAGATCAACACAAGTGTAACTCTGACACCTCAATGTGTTTTACTGCAGTGGTCCTAAAAATAAAGTAAAAATTGTAAAATTAACCAGTTTCATCAATTTCCCATTATGCATCTTTTATGAGAAACATCATAACAAGGTTCTACTTAGAGTATAATATTAAATATCTGAACGTTACTTCATGATCCATTTTCTGATTGATGTAGTTTCACATTCCAAAGCAAGTTACAAGTTAATAAATACCATAAGTCTAGTTATTATTGTTTAAAGACAGGGATTAAGAAAAACTAGGTGCTGATTATTTTATCCTTAGGCTAAAGTCAATTCTTATATCTGTCCTAAATACAACAGGATAGCACCAGGTTTTGCATGTAAGCACAGAATTCTAAGACCATGGTTTTTAAAAGGCAAGCATATATTGGTTTTAAACAACAGAAACTTATGTAGAACAACAGGACTCTATATTAAGGGTGACACCACTTATCTTCTCAGTACTGTTCCCAGTGCCTTTTCCTTCTGCTCTAAATTGTTTTGTTATTACTTCCTAATTAATCTATCTTTAAGAAAGCCAGTAATATTCAGTTAAATAAATTATCTTTATTTCCCTAGGTGTGTGTTTTCACCAACAGTGTTGCATGGAACTCTGAAAACAGTGCTTTATATTTTCAACAGAAGAATTTAAAAAAAAAAATATTTTGTATGTACACATAAAGGATCAACACAAGTGTATGTTTTAGCCACTGTAAAGATAAGAATGCTCACAGTTTGTTTTTAACACAACTACTTAATCTGAAAGGGTATTCAGCCTGCAGTGTAGCTATCTGGAGTTGTGTGCATGAACCATGTGCACTGACAATCAGCCACAGTAAATTTAAAGCTCAGTCAATGCACTCATAAAAAAAAAAAAAAGAGTTTTAAAGTTGCCTTTTGTTGTATCCCCCCCAAAGTGTAGAAAGAATATTAATGGGCCATTAAAATCTTAAACCTCACATATTTTTACCATTTTTACTCAATTCTGCATCTCTGTATATTTCAGAGAGTTATTCCAATATAGGAGAATATTAAAGTCCTTCCCAACAAGTTATGGGTAAATTCTGTTAATTTTAATGCCGAACTGAGAGGATATAGACCACAGTTGGGAAACTGGGGATTTTAAGCCAAAATACTAAACTTTTCTGCTGAGAGACCTTAACAAAGTTGGTGTAAAAAGTGCTGTTCTCATGCAAAGCCACAGAGAGAAGACAATAAAAAAAGCAGAAGAATAATCAGAGTATAAGTAAAAAGCAAGTCAAAGCATAATTACCCTTGGCATTCATTCTGTAAACCCAGAGCTTTCTTGAGACATTCCCTAATATCTATGATTTTATAAACAATATTAAAGTGTTGCACATTTATTCCTCTAACAGAAATTGTATGGCTGTTGAATTACGCAATGTGTTGAAAAAAATGAAACTCCCACATATCCAATGTTTATTTTTTCTTGCATTCCACATCCTTTTGATCTACCAATAAAGCTAATTCCCATTTAGGGGAATATGTTGTGGGATGACAGTACAGCAATATTAAATAAGGCAACCATATGTTTCCTCCTTTTGCCATACTGTTTGCAACTGCCCCTGACTCTTGGTGGATTAGATTCCTCATCAGTTAGGCTGGTGCTGATAGAATGCCTTTCGCAGGTGTTTTGTTGATATAATGCAAAACACAGATTCCTAAAAGCTGAGTTCCCTTATGCATAAAGAAGCATTAGCTCCTTGTTTTCCCTTATGATGCAACCCACAGAGATCTGCTCTAGGCTTTTTGCAAAATTATCTTAAATACTGTAATCTGAGTGAATGCCTGCACTTTGATGATCTAAAAGAAGGGCTAGGATAGTCACATCTACAATATTTTGATCACGATTAGGGTGGCAGGGTGGGGAGGTGGTTAGGTAATAGGTGAAAGCCAGGTGATGATAGACTGATATTATCACTTAGAACAAGCATTTCTTTCCAATAAGCTTCCCTATATCAAATGCTAACTGAGGACTATCCACCTATGGCACGCAAAGTATTGAATCTTTAACTATACCAAGAGTCAAAGTCTTATTTAAAGGCACCATTCCATTTTCATTCAATTTTTGTCCAGCTTGAAAAGCAGCATTGAGGTAAAATGCATGTGAAGCAAAGAAGTGTATCAGGACCGGCTTAACCAGCCACCAGAAACAATATCATCCTGCGGAGATTTTGTGGGTTTTCGTGGTGTCTTGTAGAAGAAATCAACAAGAGGGAGAAAATAAAAACAACACAAGTGGAGAAACTGTATTTTATGTTAACATGCTGATAAGAAAAGAGCCTCATTTGGGAAGTCATAAAAAAAACCCAGAACAACCAAAAATCCCCACGAAAAAACGTTAGCAGATCCCCAAGTTACAACATAGAAGCTTTCACCGCAGATGGAGGATTTAAAAGAAGTAAAATGATAACCACATAGTCAAGAGACTAGAAAAGAGACCTTGATGTTTGATAGTTGTAATAACCTGCAGAGTGCTCTAATGGCTCAGGGATCAGGTGCAGAACTATAGCAATAACAAGAGCTGAATAATTATCTCAGCCATATCTGTATAACCAAAGTCCCAGAGTATGAGCTATATAAGGAGGCTTCTGCTGCCTCTCCCAGATTTCCTGAAATGTTAAATCACTGAACTGGGAGCACTTCCAGCATTAGTACTGCCCAGTTAGAAAGAAATAAAGCCCAGAATCCTCTAGTGGCAGTTCTAATGTCTTTGTTAATTATGAATTATGGGTAAACATGCAGACTCACAGAGGTCATGGCTGTCAGCAGCAATACTTTTCAAGAAGGATTTTTATGAGGGTCTTTTTCATTTTGCCATAATGTCCTTTACATATACATAAAACGCACCAAGAATACCAAAAAATAGTGTTTGTTTTGGGGAAGGATGTAATTATTTTTCACTTGTTTCCTACCCTTTATACAGTCATGTATCCGCCGCCAGTACAACCCAGTTCATAACTGTATGCTCCTCTGTGAATAACAACAGCTGTATAGTTCCAAGGACCAGGCGGAAAGAGTCACCAGGGCTGGGGTTAGGTTAATGATCAGACACTCTGTTAACAAGAAAGTAGTGGTTTTCACAGCAAACGGCTAGTCAGGATCCCATCAGCTGTAGTCACCTTTCACACACAATAGAGAAACAAAAGCTGCATACAGCATGCTTGATTAACCTCACTTAAATGGCAACACTGATCTCAAATCTGCCCCAGGAGTATATATAAACAGGATTAAAATTATATTATGTGTGGATTCTACCCAACAAAAGCAACTGGCACAAAATCATTTTAATTAGGTGGTAGATGCTATAGCTCATTCCATTTTGTCATTACTTCTCTGTCCCACCAAAGAACTTTTAGGACACAGTAAACTGTGGAAGGAATAAAGAAGATTTGAAGATAGCATTGAACAACATGTTGTCATAATTCTTAACTAGTTTGTAAGAAGGCTACATGAAACTCAGAGGACTGCATTTGAAATAACAGTATGAAATTCTGCACAGAGGGTATAATCTTACAATCTTCAAGACAGGCAACACACTTGCAACAAATTACAATGGAGTTTTTATGTAAGCAGAATTCAAGAGATTCTTGTCCAGTTTCTAAGAAACCTATTACTGCTAGCTGAGTTACTTGGAATCTCTCCATCAGTTTTGAATCATGAGATCTTCAATGACATATGGCTTCATCTCAGCTCCAAGCCCATGAAAATAAAATTATGGAAGACATTTTCAGTATTGAAGTCTCTAATGATATGAAAAAATAATTTTCTTCTGGTTCTGGATTTGTTTTTCACATTTTGTAGAAATGTAACAATAAAGGACTATCAAGCATAAGTTCTCAACTCCTATCAGAAAATATAGGTTACCTATTTCAAGTGATAAATTAATCCTGATTCTATCATCCAACATACAATATGCAATCTGACCTTGGCCCATACCACTGGCATTAGGTCAAAATTATTCTGCCCTTATTATCAGAGGGAAATAGTTTCTTCCATAAAAAATTATTAGCATCAGCCTCTCTAATTTGAAGAAAATCTGGCAAAGAAAAGAAGGAGGTAACTACAAAGCATCTGTACTTTCTTGGAAGCAACAGAAGTGCAGAAAAAAAAATGCATCAGAGAGGTTGAAATCCTTACCACTTTCCTTGGCACAGATCATAAACCCGTGTAATCTGCAATGTGTTCCATAGGGGGCATATTGGCAACACAGGAATGATGTAAGTAGAAAAACGTATTTTTCATACCAAAATATCACTAGCAGGTAAGAAGACTGACCATTATGTTACCTAATAAAGATAAGTCATGTGTATGTGAATAGTTAACAGATGGACTAATTAGAGGCTGAATTATTTGTGGTATAACTGAGAGCTGGTGAAATCAAGGTTACTGAGGGAAAGAGACTTGACTTTGGAAAAAAAAAGGGTATCTGCAGGGCTAAGAAAATCTGCTTCTCAAAAGAAAGGGTTAATGAGCAATGAAAGAACAGAAGTACATCTAATTAAAAGGCATACCAAGGCATGTAGAGAGAATACAAGGGTAAGCAAATGGCAGAGACTACATTTGTGTGCAATACAAGAGGCAAGCATGGAACATTATAGAGATAAGCAGTACAAGGGGCAAGGTGTCAAGCATGTAAAATAAGCTTTCAGCTTATTAAGGTGTTTTATTTTTGGCAAAAATGGTATAAATAAAAATATACAGGCACACATAGAGAGAAACAAAAATGTGAAGAGGATAGGAGGTACCTGTTTGGAGGGATCTATGAATAGGAATATTTTACAATGACTTTGAAACACAAAATATGTATGGATGAAAGTGAAATTTGAGAGAGAGAAGTTCAACATTTTCTCATTTAAAATAGTTTATTATCTTGCACGTTGACCTTTGGAAATATTTCCTGTCCCCACATTGCCAGTATTAAAAAAAAGCCATGGGAAAGATAATATTGCTACATAGGTAGGTGTCGCTGTTTAACCCAAAAAAATGCATAAAGGCTCTAAAACACAAAACACACAAGTAAGTGAAGAACTATTCTTCTACAGTAGCATATGCTATTATATGTTTGTGGAGTCTTCACATAGCTAAAACCATCGCTTCTTGGGCTTACATAGCACAAACAATGTTAACAATGAAAAAGGAATACTTGTAATTGTTAATGCTTGCAAACCATTTTGCAGCTGTAACTCTGGGTCAGCAATTGTCAGCAGACTGTAGGATCCACACAGGAAACTTAAGGAAAAACACTATTGCTTATAGCATTGCCTGGGCTTCAAAAATTATCCTGAAATTGCAAGTTACTAATCAAACGAAATCTAAACTAAGGAAGACCTTCTTTTAGTGGGCACACAGTTGAGAGAGCACTCACAGGTAGGAGAAACAAAGCTAAAAGGAGTGTAAAATCAGCCAAGTGATATTTCTATATCAAAATTTGACAAGCCTGGATAGGAAGTGCAAAGTAACTCAACCTTACAGAAAGCTTGAGAGTAATTTGAGATGACTGGGAAAAAAGAAAAGAAAATGTGAAGCACTTCCAAGTGTAGGTGATATAGATATATAGATATAGATATATAGATACCGATATAGATATAGATACACACATGTGTATATGGAGATAAAAATGCCACGTATAAAGGATTCCTGCAAAAAGATCACCATGCCATAATATTCCACAGCAGGGGGGCAAAAACATGAAGCATAATTCACAGTGTTCATTTGGGCATTTAGAAAGGCAAGAAAACAGCCTAAGGTACTTCAATCAGACTGAATGATGCCCCAGAAGACGAAGGGTTAAGTCCAAATTATAATGTAAACTAAATAACAGAACTACAGTGAAGACTTCTCTTTAGGTATGAAATATGCTGGTGTAAACACATCAACAAACAGAAACACACATACACTGGAATCACATCACACCCTTCTGGTTTTGTATCTAAAATGGGTGTATTTTTAATATCAGGTTGATGAAAAAGGTCATGCCCTGATAAAGGATTTCTGTCCATAGAGTTTGGTCTAACACACCATTGACATTGATGGTGTCTCTTCATTGATCAAAATGGGCTTTCAAACAGCATCTTCTGCATTTCTAATTGAGTTGCTGGATGACGTTTTAGCAGCAATATAATAATGGGTAATAAATCATATTTGTATGGAATAGGATTCCTGATGGGTTAAAATCTCCTAAATAGACCACGATTGCTTTCATTTCTAGGTTGCACACAACATCTGATCCTTCAGCAATATACTATTTAGGGGCACTGGCTCAGACACTTCTCTGAGGTCCCAGACAAAAAAGAAAATCCGTTGTGCTGGCATTTGGTAAACTTCTTGACCTACAAAAAAAACCTGGAACTGAAGTAGTTGTAAAAAGTTGTAAGGAGTCCTTATGAAAATAAATTACAAACTGGTTTTAAACAGCACCCTTTATCTACACCCTTTCTTAACCCATAGCCAGCAAGACAAAGCTTTGGAAGGAACATATTGGATACATCATTTTCTCCGTGTCAAAGTAAATGCAGGGAGGCTGTCCGGTCTCGACAGTTGATCCTATTTCTTGGCAGAGACCTTGATCTTAGATATAGCTCCAGAGTTGTTGATCTGTCTCATGCAAATAGTGTATTTTTTCAGCTGACAACAAAACTTAAAAAAAAAAAAAAACTAAAACAAAACCCAAAAAAACTCACAACAATACTAGTGCCTTGGATCAAGCCAAGAAAAGTCTTTGCAGCAAAACAAAATTACCATTTCACACTCTAAGAAGGAAATTAGAGTTGTTACAAAATGAAAGCACTTTGTTGCAAAATGTAGAAATGAAACACTTCTAGAGTGGGGAAAAAAAATCCATTGAAACTGAGTTGAATTCACAAATAATTTTGGCTCCTCAACTTCACACAATAAACCTCTTGGCTGATTACTGCAATTCTTAATTAGGAATGAAGCTGCACTCACTGAATGAGGGCAGGCGTATCTATCACAGATGTTAACACCCTGAGGAGCACACGGAGCACTCTTCTTTCTGTACTGACTTTTCCCCCTGACAAACTTAGTGTATATGTAAGTCTGTACCCTGGGAGAGGCCACCTGTAGTGTGTGAGACTA